>CM041296.1:101512408-102112408 GCA_023052935.1 Piezodorus guildinii | reverse complement strand
GGGTCTATTGATAACTAAATTTAAAACTATTAAATAACAAATTTAAAATCAGAAGGAGGCATTAAAAGCAAAAATTAACAATGTTACATAGTACTTAGTTAAATAAATAAATAAATATTATAAAATTACCTTGTTATATATTCAGAACTCCCTATGTCAAACAACAAAATAAATTTAAAAAGATCGACCCTTTTGTTTTTTGTTGAATCTTATGTTAATATTACCAAGACTAATCAGATTAGTGAATAACGATTTATTATGTGTGTTTAGGATCTTCCATGAACAAGAGCTAACTTAACAGTTAAATTACCATAAATTATAATTGGTAGGCTCCCGAATTTTAGACCCTCCATTTTGTTGGCTAACTATGTGCCAGTCAGAACTAAAATGTGTCCAAAGTCATGAAAACTGTGTTGCTAGGTGCAGGTAAGTGTAAAAGTGTAAGTGATGGGACAATGACAGGCTACCACATAACAATATGTGAGTAGAAACAGCATTAAGCCTGAGCAGACAGAGTGATGGGCCAGGAGCCAGCCAACACCAGTAAGAGTTAAAGCAATCATGCAAGATATTCCAAATTATAAACATTTAAACTTTCTTATCTGTGTAGCATCAAAATGTCATGTTCTTTTGTATTTTTGTAAATTAATTAAATATTCAAGTTAGTTAAGATCAGCTTGTATCTATTCATAACTCCCCTTAAATACAGTCCACTCATCTGTCATAACTATCAATGATTCATGGACAATATTCATGGGAAAAAAGTTATAATGAATTGCCGGGATCACAAAATAATAGCTATGAAAATAATCTTAATGTTTTAATCACGGTAGTTGTTTCTAATTTGATATTCTGTTAGTATACTTATAGAAGAAACAAATTTTGATCACTTAAACTAGCCAATGCTACCTGTATACCTGGTTTAGAATGGAGCTAGATCTAGAAAGCAGAGGATGACTCGGACGGCGGCTAGTGACTGAATAGAAGAGGAGGGAGCTGTGACCATCCATTACGATACGGTTCTCTCCACAGCTTAGCTGTCATTAACACCTCGATGAACGGAGCAACTGATGAGGAAACGTCATCTGGAGGAGTAAGACTATATTTGTCATATGACAAGAAGGAGTACTAGAGTCAACGAAAAGGAAGAAGTAGTATTACGGAGACTCTCTTTTAGGTCACGGGTATTTTAGAGGAAAACGTCAGCCAAATAGGACAAGACACTTTCCTCATCATTTCTTTAAGTAGAATAGAAAATTAAATTATTACACAATATCTCTTCCACGATCTCCTCCAGTCAACGACTCATTAACTCTATCTAATCTCTGTTCCTTTTCTGAAAGTACGTATACTTGTCTTGTCTTATCAAATGAGACCATTTTCACGACAGTATAAATAGTATAAAATTGGAATCGTGTCTGAAATTTTGTGAGGATTGTGAGTGGTGTGATTCCATCGCAAACATAATCTAGTTTACGAATTTCTTTGATGTCACCTGCTATGATCATGCTCATTTAAAAAACACGGTTAAACTAAGGTATACCATGGGTGATTATTTAAGATAATTATCTACACATATTTAATTTCGTGAAGGGTTAAAATTGGACACCTTTCCAATGGGGTATTTGTTATCCAATTTACTGGGACACATTAAAGAATAAAATAAATGGTTTATTTAGAGTAAGGACATAATGGATAATTAGATCGAGGGACTATATAAATTACTTGACTAAAAAATCTGGTGCGGGCAATACACGACTTTCATTACCTCCATTTTTAAACTCAATAAAAGAATTTTCAAATACACTTACAGATAAAAACACGTGAAACTATTAAATAATCAGTTAGTTTTATCGGCTTTTCATCACTCTGTATTACTTTTACAAGCTCTTGTGTATTGATATTTTCTAAAATCTTTAGCTTCCAACGGTATATTATAAGTGTATATTACTGTTGCTATGTTCAAAATCAAAAAATTGCATTAAAAAAATATTTTTTCAGCTTTCTCCTTAGTTGATTTTAAATTCGCACAAATTACATATTTAGCTGTTATTTATCAATGCTAACAAGATAATTTGGTTTATTTTTATAGAATCTATAAAATTAAAGGTATCTTTAGGGAAAGAAAGTTTAAAATATCGTCATTTAAGCCCTGTCACACCATTTTAATCAGAATGAAACCAACATGACTTTAAGCCTATTAAATTTTACATCGATATAGCGAGTTTAATTAAAATCGTCGGAACCGTTTTCGAGAAAATCGAAACAAGGTGCAAAACTCATGGTATAAAGTGGCTCTTCTGGTAAGCTCATTATGATGAAAAAGGTTTTGTAACGTCTCGGGCGTATATTTGTCTGAAATATGAAATTTCAGTTTCAAAGGACTTACCGTTTCCGCCCGGGAGTTACCACACACGGACACACACACACAACCTTTTTGCGGGACTTGGTTATGTGGACTCAGGGGACCCTAAAAGTGTATTTCCGTTGAAAACTGGAATTCGAAAATTTTTGTAATATCAAACTATATATAGTAAGTGAAAGTAAAAACATGATTGAGTGCTGTCGGAGGCTTCCTGGTATATCTTCTCTTCAAGGTCTTCTCTGTGACTCTCTTAAGTAGGTTGCTTTCCCTGATCTAGGAGTGAAGGGCTGTATTTTTTGCATAGCCCTTCTAAGAACCTACCTGGCTGGCTGTTTTATTTTAGCTATTCAACATTTAATGTTTGATGCATAGCACACCCTCGGAGGTGTGTATGATACCCGTTGTGGAGTCATATAAAATGACCGCAGTAGTATAGCATAAGTTATCAGCGTAATCTGGGTAGCTATTGAACCTACTCTAACGTTATGCCGGTATCGATATCAGAGTGTACCCTATCATCCAGAACTTGGAGAGGCGTTTTGTACAGGCGTTCCTTCGAGGATATTCGGTTGCTGGGTGTTCCCTTGAGGGTCTTGAACTCCATAACCATTAGGGTACTCAGGGGCTCCCACTTCAATTACAGTTTCTGGTTTAGGATGCTTCGTGGACTACAGGCTAGAACATGAAATAATCACTGCGTTCACTATTTTATTATGAACTCGTAGTGTGTTGTGTGTATATATATCAATATAGTGACGCAGTTTTCATCATTTTATGATACTGCTAAGTAATATACATTACAAGTATATTAATATAAGTAATATATAATACAAGCTAACATGTATTTGTCCTAGTAATGGTGCCTTCGATTCTGCATCCAAGATATTGTGTTAAACTCGTGAAGGTAGCACCATATATATTATTTTAGTATTTATAGAATATTAGCTTGAAGAACATAATGATATAATGTACGATCTAACAAACAGTACATAACATTTATATATCTCGTTAGCAAAGTATTTTCTTAAATCTAAAAGAAATGTTTTCATTATCTATTCCACAAAATTCCTTTTTTTTTCGATAATAATTTGTATTTTTTTTTTTTAATAGTAGTTTCAGCACAATATTTTGTTTTTAAAACTATTATTTTCTTTAGCTTATAAAAGTACCTTTCTAACGAATACAACATGAAGTCTGTTTAAAAAGCATTTGTGGCAATTTAAATGGAGTCACTACGGGCTTACTACAGATCTGTGAGGTTGGCACCATCGAAATTCGTAAACTACATTATATTTAATTAGAAAGATGGTTGGGGGTGCGGTCATCAAAAAAATACACACTAATAAGTAATACTTATTGAAATTTTGTGACGACGCACAGTGGGCAAAATCATCAATTTAGTTGGACAAAAGTCAAGTCAAAAGTTTGGAATTTTCCAGTACTTCACTTTATTATTAGTTGGCAAGATCCTTAATACTAATATTTCCCGCCATACCGTGTTTACAAATAAATAGTAAATGAGTGAATCATTTTTTTTTTTATTTGGTCGATTACGAAAATTCATTATTGAAAATAATAATCCAAAAGCATTTTTACTAGACTACGTTACTATTTTCTATTATTTTCTTTTCTTTCGATTTTCATTCAAATAATTCAAATCAAATTTCCTGATTCCATAACACCTTACATTTTTTCTCTATCATCAATAATAACCAAGTTATCAGGGAGTCGAATCTCTTATAAGGTGTGGCTTGATCATATAAGATTTTTTTCCTTCTCTTTTCTTTGTTCATTGCTTTGTCTTGATCTGAAAAGTCTTTTCGATTTTTCTACATCTTCAATAATAACCGATTTTTGGTGGAATTTTGTCTACTATAATTTGTGACTTGAATATACAGATAAACTTCTAAGTGTTAGGGTCATCATTTTTTCTTTATCTTCAAAAATAACTCAGTTATTGAATTAAATCACTTTTAATTGGCCGCCATTTTAAAACAAATCAGATGATATAAACGTCTAGAAGTCAATATCATCTTTGGATGCCCTTGTATTTTCCTGGCGAATTCAATAAAAAATGGTCAAGTAGTTACGGAGAAATGCCGCGGACGAGGTACGGTGTACGGCGGATAGCGGACAAACGATTTTTTTTGTATTCGTTATTCAGGTTCTCCGTACTTTGATACGTAAGACATCAAATTTTGAAGAGGAGTCATTTTTTTTTTTTTTTTTTTTTTTTTTTTTTTTTTTTTTTTTTTTTTTTTTTTTTGGTCGATTACAAAGGTTCATTATTGAAAATAATAAACCAATATATACATGAACACATGCCTTCCTCCATACTTCCCCATTTTCCATACCGAGAACCTCCAGTAATTTAATTTTAGTTAAGCTCTTCGTCGAGTAAAGTACAGTTCCGCGAGCTCCGAACCAAAGGCTCTTTGCGAAGTCTCTCCCTCCGGAGCCCTTGCCTAACTTTTCCTTGAGGAAATGGATACACCTATCATAAATTACATTCTTTGCTCTTTGCTGTTATTTCAGACTCTCTGTTACCTTGCTGTTAGAGGAAAATATAATGGTAAGGTCAAGGCTATAAAAATATCATTATTTACAATATATTTATAGCTGTTTAACAAATAGAATTCTGAGTCTATATAGGGCTATATATAGCTCTAGGGCTCTTCTATTCATTCAATTCAATAGGGCTCATTTATTCAGGGCAATTCATCGGTCAAACAATACAACGAACAGTAACATTGTTTGACCTACCCACCATAATATATAATTATAATTATATAATTATCAACCATATTATACAAATTTAGATTATAAAAATGAATAAACCTTTTTTAAACTGACAAGAAATCAGAAATTATTTTTATTACGATACTATTTGGGTTATTAAGATTTATCTATAAATATAATATATATATATATATATATATATATATATATATATATATATATATATATTATACTATCACTTATAACTATTCAACAGTTTCAGTGAATCCGAAAATTATTTTTCATTAAAAAAAAATAACTTCCTGTTTCAGGAATCGCTTGTTCATATTTTAATATTATAAGCAGCATGTAATTGTTTAGAAAGTTCTCTGGAAAAACCTCCAATGGAGGGAAAGCCCAACTTTGGCTCAATGCTAACTGAGAATCTTTGCAGAATATTTTATTATATATATTTTTCATTTTTTATCTTAATCTCTGTTTTCATGCTAAGATTCAGTAAAACGTTTCTCAAAAATGGTTCAAAACAAATCACGTATGCAATTTTATTCGGGTCACTCAACAAAGTAAGTAATCATAGATTAAACTGTACATAACAAAAGATGAAATTCACTAATTTTCTATTAAAAACAACAAACATTTTTCATTGAAATAAAAATATTTTATTTTATTCATTACAGTACTAATAAAAAAAATGTTTTAAAACAAATTAAAGTGCAAAACAAAACAGAGTAAAATTGATACAAAAAAATAACAACCTTTTGGTTATATGCGAATATCTTAAACTAATAATTATATCTTAAACTAATAATTTATTTATTTAATTTTTTCACACGAAGCTGAGCTTTAGGGCTCTACTAAACCTTCGAATTCTTCCCGTATCCAATCCTTACAATCCAAAATCCTTCGTAAAATCCTCAACGCTCCTTACTTTACCACAAATAAACTCATCCATAAAGACCTAAATATTCTATTTGTTGCTGATCTAGCCTGAACCAGATATCACTCCTTTGATAACAAACTTCTCTCCCACTCTAACCCACTAGTTTCAATCCTTGCTTCCTTTTCCATTCCTGACAATCCTCCGAGGCGTCTGAAAAGAAAATGGCCTCGAGACCTTCTACAATAGCTTAGAAAAGTTACAGGAGTGCTGTCATTGGGTTGTTCTGCTTCATGTCTGTTTCACACCATTTATCTTTTGTCACATTTACTTGTTGTACTTTGATATTATTCCAAATTTCCAGTATGGTTTTAAACAAAATCATTCTACAATACAACAGTGTTACCGATTGGTTGATTATATTTCTTTTTCGTTAGAATCAAAACATTACTGTCCGGGAGTGTTTTTGGATATGAGTCAGGCCTTTGACAGAATATGGCACGATGGTTTGCTCGCTAAGTTAAAAACATTTCTTAGTCCAACATATTATTTAATTTTACATTCGTACTTAAAAGATAGGTTTTTCCGCGTAAGAGTAGGTTCTGAGTTCTCTAATATTAAACAAATAAAAGCAGGTGTACCTCAAGGCAGTGTTTTAGGTCCAACACTTTTTAATATATATTGCTCTGACATCCCACAGCATCCAGAAACACTTATAGCAACCTTTGCTGACGATTCAGCTATCCTGACATCCAACAAAGATGCCTCTAAGGCTTCTAAGGCACTCCAAGAACATCTGGACGACATAGCTTGCTGGGCAAAAACATGGAAAATAAAAATGAATCAATCAAAGAGCCTGTTCGTCACATTTTCTTTAAAACTTAACTCCTGCCCCCAGGTCTTTTACGATACTATTCCTATACCAGTTTCAGACACAGTACGTTATTTAGGACTTTACCTTGACAAACGACTAACATGGGCATACCACCTCAAACGAAAAAGAAAAGAACTAAATCAACGATATAGACTTCTTTCAAGGTTACTAGACAAACGTTCAAAATTATCATTGACGAACAAATTAACTATTTATAAAGTACTAATAAAACCCATTTGGACTTATGACATTGAGTTATGGGGAACAGCAAAAAAGTCGAACATCAAAATTATTCAATCATTTCAATCAAAAGGAGGAACAGGTGATGACAGTGTAGTAATAAGCACGTGCTCTGAATGTGTCTGTTCGAAATATGATTTATTCTTTTTTATAAATGATATTTATGTGTGATTCTTATCTCTAAAGGACCAGCTATTGATCTAGTCCAGAAAGTTATAAAAGTTATAGGATTTATATGTAAGTAACAATTAAAAAAGTGCAAAAAATGTGAAGTGGTGGAAGGTTATAGTGCTGCAACCCATACAGTGTTATGTTAAATTGGATAAATAATTAAGAACCATTTCTTTTATGTTCGGTTGTTCAAAACAGTGCACGGTACTTTTGTTTATAAATAGGATCAGTGATTGTAAGTGAATAATTACTAATAGTAAACATTTATACTAGTGGATATAAGTAGTGTGGGGCTATGATGCCCGAAGAGGACAGAAGTATGGAACTGCTACAAGAGGCAGGTCCTTCTGCCTCTACTGAGGAGAACAACGAATGGGAAGTGGTAACGGGAAGAAAACGGCCTTGTTCTTCAGGAGAGCTAAGAAAAGTCACCAAAAAAATTAACAACATTGAAACTCCAAACAGGTATGACCCACTTTTAAACATCAATAATACAGAAGCCTACAACCAACCAAATGAAACAGACAGTAAACAAGTAAAACCGCCTCCTATATTTTTAAATGGAATTCAAAATATAGAAGCCTTAATTTCATTTTTAAAGAAAGAAATAGGCCACAATCACTTTAATATTAAATCAATAGTTAGGCATGTGATACTTTACCCAGCCTCGCCGGAATCATACAGATCGGCCGTACGCAGTTTAAAAAAAGTGAACGCCGATTTTCACACTTATCAGTTGTCAGAAGATAAGAACCCGAGAGTGGTTATTAAGGGTCTCCATGCATCTACTCCAGAATCGATTATCAAAGAGGAATTAAAAACATTGGGGTATGACGTTTCCAACGTTACCAATTCCATATCAGCCCGAACTAAATTGCCACTAAATATGTTTTTTGTTGATATAACCAAAAATACATATAATGAAAAAATATTCGACTTAAATTATATTTATTATACCAAAATAAAAATTGAAGAGGTCCGAAAAAAGAGAGAAATTCCACAATGCTTTCGGTGCCAGGGCTTTGACCATACCAAATCTTACTGCTACCACCAGCCACGTTGTGTACGATGCGGAGAGGCCCACGAAACATCGGCATGCCTCAAAACTAGAAATACTCCTGCCAAATGTGCCAACTGTGAAGGGGCACACCCAGCCAATTACCGGGGATGCCAGGCCCTCAAGAACCTGAGAGCACAGCGAATCCAGAAGTACCGTCCTCCGCCGGTGACTGTCGAACCTCCACCAGACTTAAAGCAGTACCCACCTCTACCAAACAGCCCTTATCAACAGCAGCCTTCGGAACCTTTCACTTTACTTCCAAGAATGGAGCGCCCGAACTGTCCTCGACCGAACTTAGAGACTCATCAGCCTCAGCCATATCCAAGATCAGGTATGAGGGAAGATAGTAGTCAGCTGGTGCAACCAGCTGGGTTTTTATCTTCCCAACAAACAAATTTATTAAATAATTTAACTGCCCTCATCCAGCCCCTTTTGACCCTAATGAATCAAATATCACAACTAACACAAGCCCTAACTGCTACTTATGGACATTAGTTCTCTGACTGTTGGCTCCCTGTCAATCCTTCTTTGGAACACAAACGGAATACTTCGACATAAAACTGAATTGGAAATTTGTATGCAACAAAAACGTATTGACATTGTACTTCTGACGGAAACACATCTAACTTCAAGTAACAAACTTTACATACCAAATTATACTTTGTACAGAACAGACCATCCAGACAATACTGCCCACGGAGGGACAGCCATACTAATTAAATCTAACCTTAAACATTATCCAATACACGTAAACTCGACGGCTCAAATACAAATAACAGGAATACAGCTACAGACCAACCAAAGAAACATAACAATTGCTTCTATCTACTGTCCCCCTAAATATATTTTAACAGAGCAAATGTTCGTAGAACTCTTTCAATCATTTGGTAGAACATTCCTTGCTGGAGGCGACTTCAATGCGAAACATCAACACTGGGGTTCACGTTTATGCACACCAAGAGGCAGGAGACTCAAGTCTGCTGTTACCCAGTTGTCATTAAATGTATTTGCCCCCGACAAACCAACTTACTTACCAAATTCTCAGTACAAAAAACCTGACGTACTTGACATATTTGTAGCCAAAGATTTGACAACTCTACACAATTACCATTATTACCGAAACAGATCTTGGCTCGGACCATTTACCGGTAACCCTGATGTTAGGGGTAGAAAAATTCTTTGCAGAAAGGAGACCATCACTCACTTACGGCGTCATGAATTGGGACATCTTTAATGAATGTATTAATGACCAGCTTACCGTGCCTAAAGCATTAAAAACCGAAAAGGATTTAGAAGAAGCGGTTGAACTTTTCACCTCAACCATCCAAGAAGCTGCCTGGTCCTCACAAGAAATAAAAAGAAGGCAAGGAGTAAGTTTACCGTCCTAACCTCAATACATCAGGGACCTAATAAGAGCCAAGAGACGATCACGAAAACAATGGCAAACTAACAGACTTCCTTCAGACAGACGAACCTTCAACAAACTAAATAATGAACTGAAGCGAGAAATACGAAAATTTAAACAAACTAACTTTGACAAATATCTGGAAAACTTGACAACGGACGACAGCAGTCTTTGGCGACATACCAAGCGCCTCCTAAAACATCGCGTGTCCGTCCCATTGAGAAAAGATGATGGTTCTTGGGCTGTGTCGGACAAACAGAAATCTGTAATTTTTGCTGACTATCTTTTAACTGTTTTTAAAACTCACACAGACTTAACAGACATACAACACGAAAATTATGTGCAGAAAGTCTTAGACTTACCTCTCCCTATGTCCTTTCCGCCAAAAACCTTTACTCCTTCTGAAGTATCAAGACAGATTATGAAAATGCCAAAAAGAAGACTCCTGGTTATGACCTTATCACTGCTGAGATACTACAAAAAATCCCCAGAAAAGCTTTAGTCTTCCTTACAACACTCTACAATGCTATACTTAGGACAACTAAATTCCCTATTCAATGGAAATATTCTTCAATTTCAATGGTACATAAACCTAACAAAGACAAACATAGACCTGCCTCTTATAGACCTATTAGCCTTCTTCCGGTATGTTCGAAAATATTTGAAAAACTGTTGTACGAACGGATTATTAACATACTGACAGACCACGACATATTACCAGATCACCAATTCGGATTTCGCTCTTTTCATTCCACAACACAACAGCTACACAGAGTTACCGACTACATTACTACTGCACTAGAACTAAAACAGTACGCATCTGGGGCTTTTTTGGATGTTACTCAGGCTTTTGATAGATTATGGCACCAGGGTCTTCTTTTTAAACTATAACCTATACTTCCAAGCACATATTACTTAGTTTTACAATCTTTTCTCTATGACCGTTTCTTCTCTGTCCGACAGGGTTCTGAGACCTCATCAATAAAACCAATCTCTGCAGGTGTACCCCAAGGTTCTATCCTGGCCCCTCTTCTCTACATAATATACACATATGACTTACCAACAGACCAAAACATCTTAACTGCGACATATGCCGACGACACTGCAATTATTACGAGAAACACAGACCCTATACAAACCAGTATGATATTACAACACCATTTGGACAACGTACAAAACTGGTGTAAGAAATGGAAGTTAAAAATTAACCATGACAAGTCACTACATATTACATTTACACTTAGACGCGGAATCTGCCCTTCAGTTTACATAGACAATCACCCTTTACCGCAAACAAATACAGTAACTTACTTAGGACTAATATTTGACAAAAGATTGACATGGGGCCCACACGTCAAGACAAAACGTAAAACGCTAAACTTTCGACTTAGACCATTATATTCAATATTACATAGACGTTCTAAATTATCCACCAGACAGAAACTAAATGTTTACACTTATTTATTAAAACCAATATGGACTTACGCTTGCCAAATATACGGACCCGCTAAAAAGATACGAAAAATACAAACCTTTCAATCGCAATTTTTAAGACTAGCAATGAACTCACCACCATATGTATCAAACGATACCCTACACACTGACTTACGTATTCCAACTACAATAAACCACATTCGACTGACTTACAAACGATTTCACGACAAACTAAATGGACATAGAAACTAACTTGTACAAAACATGGCTACAACTGACATACCATACATAACTCGGCGTAGGCTGAAAAGGAGTTGGATGAGGGACCTCCTAGTCTGAAAAAATAGTTTGTTTTTGAATGTCAGGATGATGCACCACTGGGTACTATCTCCCTCATGCCAACCCATGCTATGTTTATCAAACATAACTCATTTGCTGATTGTAACATATACAGGTGCAAATAAAAATATTAAGTTAAAAAAAAAAAAAAAAATTTCAATCAAAATTACTTAGGAAAATTATAAATGCCCCTTTTTACGTATCTAACGAGACACTACATACTGACCTAGACATTCCATTCGTCATTGCAACTGCCACTGATCGCTACAATAAATTTCATGACAGACTGACCCTAAATTCAAACCCGCTGACTCAAAACCTATCAACTGCCACAAACCCATATAATCCGCCCAGAAGACTATCGAGGCGCTGGCCAAGAGACCTGAAATATTGAAAGTTATTAGTTTTTTTTTTATCTATGTAGTTTGTTACATCTGTTGTTAGCATATTTGCTTATTGCAAAAAAAAAAGCAGATAGCAAATACAATTGTAATGCCAAAAAACTTCTATGAATAAATAAATAAAGTACTTTGAAGTACAGTTGTAAATTTCAATAAATGATGTTAAAAAAAAAAATTCACATTCACAATTTATGCAGTAATATGTATTAAGTACGTTTATGTATGTAACGTTTTAGAGTGTTCTTGTAACCACATATTTCTTGAACGAGTGATTTGTCGCTAGTAGAATAAGAGAAAAAAATGTTTGTGCTGAGTACGTATAGTTTTTAGTCGACGGGAGTTGTAAATTCGACAAAATAGTTGTGATTCGCGTGTAACGAGCATAATTATTTACGATTCCCATGCATGTGTTTTGGACCACTTCCATTTCCCGGTAATTAGATTCGCAAGTGTAACTCCAGACTGGGGCAGAATAGGTCAATATGTGACGGATGACAATTTTTATAGAATAAGTTTTTTTTTTTGTGATAGTTTTGAGTACCTAATCTAGCGTTTGGTATGCTAGACGATTACCTTATTGTTTATTAAGATTGTTCCTTCTACACCAGGCAGCTGAACAAAAATAGAATACCAAGCCACATCGCAGATGCTTTGGGTAACAATGCAAAAAGGATTAATGAATTAATGTGTCTCCACTCTCAAATGGATTTTTACTAATTTTTATTTACCTTTATTATTATTTACTTTTCCCTTGAATATTATCTAACACTCATTTATCTCAAATAAACGTATACATATATTATAATATATGTTAATGGTTCTTTTAATATTTCAACTAATACTATTGATATTAAATTAATCTTCTAAAATGAATATATCTGGCACTGATGACCGCTATGTTTTGTGCCATTAAAAATTAAAAAACTAATCAACCAACCAACGATTACGAAAAATAAGAGATTTTGAATAAAAATAGACATAGCGATTATTTTACCAGATTGAATGTACAATTTTAATGATATTATTGAAATACAGTAATTATTTATTTGTATCACTCGATTAGAGAATTAAATACGTCTAGATAGTCAAAACGGTAACTTTAACCAGATGCTTGTTTGTTGAATCCGATTAAACGGAGGATAAGTCGTGTGTAAACTCGCTTTGATGCGGAAAGACGTAGGTTTTACGGTCTGGTCGTTCCATTTTATCTGGTTCTGTTTGTCAATGCCTACAAGTCATAGCTTACAACAATGCCTCAACATGTTAATTTCAACCATAAAATCTGAACATGAGATGTAATTTTGGAAAAATGATGTCTTATTCAGGTTAACTATTAAGTAGTCGCTATATCCATATTATGTATGTATTGGTCTCTAAAATAATGTTGTAGAGTTTTTTTTATTAATTTCAATAAAAACTTATACGCTTGTTAATATATTTAGTTAATTACAAATGAGTCATTAATTAATTTAAAGAAATTTTAATTTTAATTTAGCAAGAATTTAAAGCAAAAAACGCTACGAATTATTACACAATGATTTATTATTTCCAGGTAACAGTATTAGGGTATCATTGTTTATATAGCTGTTGATTAGCAATTAAATAATATGAAAAGCAATAATTCAAAGGATAATATCATAACACTACTGCTGATTTCAAAACGAATTATCACAGGTAGTTGTTAACCAATTTTAATGATTCATTTTGTCGAAAATTTAATTCTAATTTTTGGTTATGGCGTCCTCACTCAGCTTCTGCTGGCTCTGACCAATGATGCGGCTGAGAGGGAGGCGCAGGGATGCCGGATTCTGCTTGTCCTCCACAAGCGGAGGGGAGAGGGGGGAGACGGACTCCGTCCGTGGTTCCCCAGCAAATTGTAAATATTGTATATAAGTATGAGTGTGTTAATGTTTTGTTTATTTATTTGTTAACCTTGTATTTATTTAATTTATAAATTTTGTTATTAATTTTAGTTTCATTTTATGTAATTTGACTTTTCTTTTGTTTATATTGTAAATATTGTATGAATTTTATCATGTAGCAATATTATTATTGTCCATTGTGACAAACTGTAATATATCCGAATAAATAAATATATTATCTAAAAAAAAATTTGGTATTTATTTATCAATTAATTATGAGAAATGGATTTTTATTTATTTTTATTCGGATTTAGGCAAATCGAAACTAAGCTCTCAAAGACTGTTACTATTTCCTTCTATTTTCATTCAAATAATTCAAATATAATTTCCTGATTCCAGAACACCTAATATTTTATTTTTATTATCAATAATAACCGAGTTACCAGGGAATCACATCTCTTATAAGTCATGGCTTGACCACATAAGATGATTTCTTTAATTATTTTTTTGCTCTTTATTCATCGCGTTGTCTTGATCTCAAAAATCTTTTCGATTTTTCTCTATCTTTAATAATAAACGTTTTTTTGTGGAATTATATCTATTATAATTTGTTATTTAAATACACATATGAATTATTTTTTGTTTATTTTTTTTTTTATCGCGCTTTACTGATTCTAATACTCTCTACATATTTCTCTCTATCTTCAAAAATAACTGAGTAATGGGCGTATTTATGGGTAAGATTTCAATTTATTTCTTTTCTTTTTTATATTTATTCGACTTTTTTTGTTATAATACAGTAATGTTTTTTTTCTCTTTCTTCGAAAATAACGTAGTTACAAGAGTATATATAGGCGATATTTCAATTTTTTTCATTTGTCCTTTATTATTTTTTTTTTGTTTATCGCGCTTTACTGATTCTAAAACTATATACATACTTTTCTCTATCGTCAAAAATAACTGAATTATGAGCGTATTTATGTGTAAAATTTCAATGGTTTTCTTTTCTTTTTTCTCTTTTATATAATTATTTGCGTTTTTTAGGTTAAAAAACACTGATAATTTTTTTCTTTACCTTATTGCATTGTTAATCTGAGTTGTTGAATTAAATTACTTTTAATCGGTCGCCATTTTAAAAATTATCAGCTGATATCAACGCCTAGGTGTTAGGATCATCGTTGCATGGACTAGTATTTTTATAGCGAATTTTAAAAAAATTTATCAAGTAGTTGCGGAAAATGCCGCGGACAGCGGAAACACGTTTTTTTTTTTATTTTATATTGTTTTGTTTTTTTTGTCAATTATAAAGGTTCATTATTTAAAATAATATACTAAAAGAATCATTGAAATCGGTTAAAAAATAGCAGAGAAATATCGTTTTAAAATTAGCAGTGAGATTGAATATTTTCCTTGGAATTATTTATTGCTTTTCATATTAGTTCATTGCCCTTAAACAGCTATATAAACTGTTATACTCTAATATAGTTATTTGGAAATGATAAATCATAGTGTAATGATTTTCAGCGTTTTTCAATTACTTCTCAAAACTTCGCCAATTTTTAATTGATGGTTTCTGCAGTCCTCAGTGCATCAATCAAAAGTGAATCAAAGTGTTTCCCATTAGGAGAGTTTTGCAGAGAGCGAAATAAGTGGTAATCTGTTGTGGCCAGGGCAGGTGAATCGGGTGAGTGCGTGAGAACAAATCAGCCAAATCCCAAAAAATATATCTTCCATATTTCCTCAAAACTGAAGAAAAATTTGGTATAAATAAATAATAGCAGATACAGTTATGTACTCTGATATTATGGTATATTCCAGAACTAACATTAATTCAAAGCGCTTGATGCACAGAGACAAAGTGCTCTAGTGCACAGAGAGACGTCCTGCTCCAGTTACTTTTTCGGACAGTTAAGGCAGTGATTTATTAACGTATTAATTCTTTAGAATTTTTTTACTTCTCGAAGTATTACAAGTTATTTATCATCTTCTGATCTTGTAGTTAAATATATTTAAGCCTTTGTTTAAAAATACATCTGACGTGTTTATATAGGAAAAAGTCTTTTCTACAACATTTAAAAAAAAAAAAAGTTCGAACCCTGCTCTGGCAGGAAGATTCTTCATTTTCTCTAGTCAGTCGTGGGTCAGAGGATCCTGATGGGGCTCACACACCCTCCTGTGTGAAGTGGCTACTGGTAAATGGCCCTAGGATTTTGAAAAAATCTTTCAGTTATTCATCAGGAGGAGACGAAAAATGTGAGACGTCAGAAACCTATAAAGCAGGTACCCGAAAATGGTCTGATTTCGGCTAAACCACTTCTTTCAAAACTGTTGATCTAGTAACAAGTCATCTGTAGTCATGAGTGTAGTCATGTATAGAGTCATCTTTATGTATAGAACATTTGGCCTGTACCAGGTATCACTCCTTCCATGAAAAACTCCACTCCCACTCTAATCCACTAGTTTCATCCGTTGCTTCCACCTCAATTCCTGACAATCCGCCGAGGCGTATTAAAAGAAGATGGCCTCGAGACCTTCTTGTGTAGATTCACTAATAGAATGCTGCCAATGGGCAGTTTCTCATCATGTTCTTTACATGTGTTTTATCATTGTAGCATATTTACTTGATGTATGAACATACAGTTGTAAATTTTAATACAAAAATAAATAGGTATAGAGCACAAGTTCATGGGTTGTAATGATATGGTTTTGTTTACGTAAATTTGTTCATGAATTAGTTTATTTACGTTAAAACAAATACTGTTAAATGCAAATCCTCACTGTTTTACGATATTCGTTAATTTACAAAAAAAAAAATTGATTTGTTTTCAATACATTTTACTTAACACGGGCACGTTAATTAATTTTAATATACACTTTTTTCAGTCTTTACATTTTTTACTTTCACTTACCTATATATAAAATTTATAGTAAGAGAAAGTATTGCGATCGTGAAAATTTTCGAATTACAGTTTTCAACGGAAATACACAGGGTCCCCTGAGTCCAAATAACCAAGACCCGCAAAAAGGTCTATGTGAGTGAGTGTGGTAATTCCCGGGCGAAAACGCAAAGTCCTGTGGAACTGAAATTTCATATTTAAGGTAACGATACGCCCGAGATATTACAGGAACTTTTTCATCAAAAAGTTTTCATGTTTCATGTTTAATTCCGGATTTTGATTAAATATATATCGATATAAAATTTAATGGGCTGTAATATGATGTAGGTTACATTCTGATTGAAATAGTCTGACAGGGCTTAAATGCTGATATTTTAAATTTTCTTCCTCTAAAGCTCCTTTAACTTTGTAGATTTCAAAAAAAATAATACATTATCTCATTAGCATTGATAAATAACGGATAAATATACAAGTTGAACGAATTTGATAAACAATTAAAGGAGAAAAGTGCAAACATATTTTTGTATGCATTTTTTTGTGTTTTTGAACACAAGAATAGTAATATAGATGTATAGTATACCGTTAGGATTTTATAGATCAGTATAACTTGAGAAAGATTTACTTATTTATTCATATTTAAACAGCACAATTTTCACTATTATCAAGTCTTTTTTATCTGTACATACTAATTTTCTATAGCTCACTGCTACATCCGCTTATATAAATAAGTATAATAAATATCAATTTCTATAAGTAATAGTCAATTTACATAAAAAATAAATAAACATATATAATAACAAAATGTATAAATACAAAATTAACAAATGATTGTCAGATAAATACACTCATACCTATATACAATCTCTGGTGAACCCGAACGAGACTTGTCTTTCCACAAGTTTCCAACAGAATCCGAGGGATCCCAGCCGCGTCACTGGTGAGTGGTCAGTGGAAGCTGAGTGAGGGCGCCATAGTCATAAACACACTGCATATGAGTGGAGAATCTGACCAGTGTCAGAACTCCAGCATAACTATGAATTTTCTATGTTGTTTTATAACGTGTCTACTGATTACTGTGATAATTTTTAGAAGTAATCGTCGAAGTATTTCAATTAAAAATTATCATAAAATCTCCACTGTGTTTTGAAACGTACCAATCGTAACTGTTGTCATTAAACAATAGTACGAGAAATTTCACGACTCACTCGCTGGACTTCCAAACCTACTGGTACAAACTTTACTCAATGACAAACTACCAGAAAACCCACCAAGGAATCTGAAACGCCTCTGTAGCAGAGACCTACTTCTTTGGCAGAGATCTACGCCAGGAGTGCCTTCATTGGGAAGTTTCTTCACCCACGCATCCACAACAATCCTGAAGAGGAGGTTTACTTATGATGGTCAAGTTACAATATATACCCAAAGGCATTTGCATATTACTTATTATTATTGTTATGAAATAAATTAACAAAATAAAATGTTTTGTAAATATTAATAAGTAGCTCCTCTACACTGGAGTGTTAATAAACCGCCTTATTTACGTTTCTTTGTTATCCAAACTTAACAATAATATCATTACAATAATTGTTCTTGTTTTTTTATATCAGATACATGTACATGTAGGTTTTCGTATTTTTGAAACATTTAAGTTCCTGCATATCTGCAAAAATGTTTTACACTAAGTTCGAAATCTTAGAAATGGGAATTTCGTAAGACAAAAACGTTTTGTAAATCGGCAACCTTTTCATTTTCATGGCAGCTTTCCCCAGGCTGAAGAGTCCAAGACATCTGAGGTCGTTCGGTTTAGCTGCCTTCACTAAAAACTGTTTCGCAATCTTTTCGATCCGACCATTTACATGAAATGTTTCTCTTTGTTGCTAGCCATTTACTGTCACCAAATTGTGGAAATGCTCACCCGCAAACCAGTCTCGCTGGTTTTGCTGTGAAGTTTTCCAACTCAGCCGATTCTCAACGCTGATTGTATCAGTATGTTTCCGAAATGTGCGGTTGCCTAGTGGGCCATGGCCGCACCTGCGACATACAACATTGATAATGATTGATGGCCAATGATCAAGTATAAACAATCACATATAGATGACATATAAACTTATTTATAAATGTTCAATTTTTATTAAAATAAGTCGCTAATGTGTTATGAATATACTTCTATGTTGATTTTATAGTTATATTATAATTACAGAAATTAAATAATTATATCGGAACTATTCTGAAACACCTGGTGCACGCAAAACACGACTTTCATTTACCTCGCTTCTTGATATTTAATAAACTTCAATTTAAATATTTAATTAAATCAATACCAACAAGTATAAATAGTTAGTTATTTATAATCAACAAAATTAAAGATAATGATGTAAGATAGTTAACAGTATGTAGATATTGGGGACAAGTTAATTCGGGATGCAGTTATAAAAACTATTAAGTTGAAACTTAATTTATTGTATTGACATTTCGGCCTAAATTTTAGGCAATCAGGGCTATAAAACCTAGATTAAAATTTAGGCTGAAACGTCTGCATGATAAATTATGTTTCTACTCAATTAAGTTTCTTGATGACTGCATGCTCCTCCTCACCGTACTGGTGCCTTTGGCAAGTCCTTCTAGACTTTCTTGCCAAAGTAACCTCTCTAATAAGAATTCTATCTCTCCTGAGATCCGTCATGTAAGAACTGCTTCCTTCTTCGAATCGCTCCTTTTCAACCACCTTCTCCTCACCCAGTCAAACAGACAATAACCTCAAACTGCAGATGCTAGAAATACCAATTTTGTTGTGTTTATATTATTTAAATTATCACTGATGAAGTCGCTATTTCTGTTTTTTTATTTTCATTCTAAGATTCTGATTTTTAAATATGTACATATATTACAACCTTAATTTTTTTAGTTTAGTAATTTGTTGTTTAAAGCCATGACCACATTGTTGTCGGTCATCAATTTTATATTTTTATTGTATTCTTAAGGGACTTTAGTCCCAGGATAATAAAGACGTTTTTTCATTTCACTTCATTTCACCTCCAATTA
The DNA here is from genome assembly GCA_023052935.1 of Piezodorus guildinii. Taxonomy (NCBI): domain Eukaryota; kingdom Metazoa; phylum Arthropoda; class Insecta; order Hemiptera; family Pentatomidae; genus Piezodorus; species Piezodorus guildinii. Next base: position 102,092,702 of record CM041296.1, on the reverse strand, counting down.
ATTTCTCCTCAATGTTAAAGGTACTTTTGGGGGAAGATAATTCGCTATTTTTGCCCTGTTACGCTATTTCAGAAATCAAAACCTATATGAAATTAAACACCATTTAATTTTCACCAATATAATGAGTTAAATCAAAACTGTAGAAATGGTGAAAAGGTGTGAATGGATAGTATAAAGTCCACTTCTGGTCTGTCAATTTCGATGAAAATCTTTTGCTGTGACATTGCAAGTAACTTATCCTAAACATGAGATTTCAGTTTTGTACAACTTACCGTTTTGGTGCTAGACACATACAGACACAAATACTTTTTTGAAGACCTGGTCATATGAACTCAGGAGACGCCAAAATCTGTTTTTCAGTCCAAAACATTTCTGAAAATGTTCACGATCCCAATACTTTCCCTTACTATATATATATATATATATATATATATATATATATATATATATATATATATGCTATGTTTTTGACTGGCTGCTTTCCTAAGCCAGAGGTACTCTTAACAAAAACTAAATTGATTGATATCTTTAATGGTGATTATCGTTCCCAGTAGGTGGCATGCAGGTAAGATTAAATTAGACAGGTTTCAATAAATGGCATTATTATTTTAAATTACTTAAACATATACAATCTATTTACACCATGCCTGAGAATACTGAGGGACATTACAGTTAACCTCAGCATTCAATATTGCAAACAAAGAAATAGTTTTAAAACACTTGGTCGGCTGGCGAAGGTGGAATCAGTATTAGGCGCCCCTTCTAGACTTCATCCTCCAGTTCCTCTCTGACCCCCGACGGACCTCTCTTCGAAGCTTCTTTCTCATCTTCTTCACCTCGGATGGGTCTGATATGGGAATGCTCCGGTTGGCGGTCCAGTATTTCTAAACCTTTATCATAAGTATACCTATCTCTAGGACAGGCCTAATACTCTTGTCGGCTGCCGCTGGAGGTCTAGGAAGTTCCCCGGGGTGTCACGGGGAGTGGCTCATTGGAGAAACCAAGGGGGGCAAGTAAACGCCCTTTGTACTTTTGCCAACCAAGGCTTATCGAGGCATATCAATATTTATTTAATTAATATAATAGTTATTCAATAATGTATTTCCACCCTTCAATATTCTCAATACATAACATATTATATTTATACATAATATTCAGATAGCTTTTACTAACCACAATATTTATTTCTTATTCATAATAATTGTTTTTAAAAAATCAGGGAGAGACGCAACATAAAGTACGATTGATTTATTAAAATATGAACAATATTAATACCATTGCACTACAATATTAGTATGTAGACATTTTGAGTCTGCATGAGGCTCAATGAAACTCAAACCATCAACCCAAGTATGATGTTGGATATAGCTTTAAAATTTAAAAAAACGTGACCTATGCAAATGAGAGAGTTTTAGAGAATAATAAACAGGGATAAAGAGGACAGAGATCCGGTCAGTCTTGTAGCTAATGAACCATACTAACCTGATGCCCACTCGTTATACGGTAAATCTGTAATAGAACATTGAGCATTAGTCAAGTTAATGATGTATATCCAACTTCAATGTTTTGTATTTTATTATTTCACTAATAATATACATTGGTTATAGGGTAGTAGTGTGATAGCATCGGCTGTTCCAGGAAATTTATTTTATTTATATTTTTATTTCGAGCATGTACTAACACGGAGTATATAATTGAAAGAAACGTCGGATGGTTAAGTGTGTATGCAGGTCATATTCCTTTTCATATACTGTTTGTTTTCAATATTTTCTTACGATACAGTGAAACCTTTTTTTTTTTTTTTTTTTTTTTTGCGATTTACTGCCGGAAAACCTTATTGGTCTATAGTAATACCATATAACGAAATTGAAAAATACATTAACCTGTAATTAATTGATTTAATAGTGTTTTATAACTGTAACAAACAAATACAATAAATAAAGAGGTACTAAGAAAACATGTCATTAAAATGGTTTATGAAAGAAAAAAAAAACCTGTGCCTCTACACCCAACGGCCGTGCAATGAAGTGATAAGGCCTTGATCATGCTCAGCCGCCAGGTTTTTTCCCCAATTCGGGTACCCAATTTAAAGAGGCTGGGTTTGCCCCAGGAGCGTCTCCACACCCTAGGGTCGCCCCCCGGCCAAATTAACAGAATAATATTCTACATAATATAATATTCAGAATTCTATATTATAATAATATTCAGAATTACAGAATATAATATTCTGTTATAGCCGGGATTTGAACCCAGGACTCGGAGAATATTAGACTAGCGATGTATCTACTATACCACTCCGCTCCCTTATGAAAGAACTATTCATTAATAGCACTTCAAAAATTATTTTAAATGAGTAGATCCCGAGAATATCTTCTTTTCGATCAGCTCGAAGGGTTGTCAGGAATATGTAAGCAAGGATTGGTTACGGAGTGTGGTTTTATATGGACAAGGAATTCGGAACGAAAAGAGGTATATATATATATATATATATATTGTATTTCGGGCGACATCTGCGACAAATAGATGTTAAGGTCATTATGAATAATTTAATTTGTGGCAAAATTAGGGTCATTCAAGATTTTTCGAAGAAATTCGGATTGTAAGGATTAGATGCTGCCGGCATTAGAAGGTTGAATAGAGCTCGAATATGTCTGATAATGAGTTGTTATAATAGATTGGTTGTTTTGAGCTTATGTCAAGTAAGTTTTTTAGTAATCGGTATCCACGAGCAGTTTCTTATTTTTTAGGTCTTGTGTAGGCATATTTAGTAATTGAAAGGATAACATGTTACTTCTTAAGGCTTCTATTGTCTATATTGTTTTTATCTTCAAACTCTTTTATTGTTTTAACAGTGTTTTCAATTTATCTACCTATGTTTCATCAGACAGGCTGCCAACTTCTTCAGGGTTCTGAGTAAAAATCCTTATATTGATATAATAGAATAAATGATAAATATACAATATGTTTGTTTTCAATTAAAATTACGCAAAAGGACATTAAACGACATGGTGCGCGCAACACACGACGTTTTTTAATCTTAGCTGTTAAAATCGATTTAAGATATATTAAATAAAGCTTGAGTTAAAATACAGGTATGTAAAAGTAAAAAAAGGATAAATAATCTATTATATTATTATCCAAAATAATTAGTAAGTTTTATCAAATTTTCATCAATCTCCATTACCTTTTACAATTTTGTGTATTAAATATTTTTTTTTTTTAATATTTAGCTTTCCAGCGGTATATTATACATCTATAGTACTATTATTATTATAGAAAAAAAATCATCTAAAAAATAATATTCCTCATTTATTCTCTAGTTGGTCATAAAATTCGTTCAAATTGTATATCTATCCGTTCTTTAAAAATACTATCAAGATGATACGGTTAATATTTTTGGAAACTAAAAAATTAATAATACTTTAGAGGAAGATAATCCAAAATATGGGCATTTAATCCCTATCTGACTGTATCAATCAGAATAAAACTTACTTATAAATCTTTAGCTTTCCAACGGTATATCATACATGTATATTACTGCTCTTATGTTCAAAAACGAAAAATTGCATTAAAAAAATATTTTTTCAGTTTTCTCCTTTAGTTGGGTATCGAATTTATTCAATTTATATATTTACCTGTTTTTCATCAGCGTTAACAAGATAATACAGTTATTTTTATTGAATCTACAAAATTAAAGGTACTTTAGGGGAAGAAAATTTAAAATATCGGCATTTAAGCCCTGCCAGACCATTTTAATCAGAATAAAACCTACATTATATTAAAGCCCATTAAATTTTACATCGATATAGCGAGTTTAATCAAAATCATTACAGCTGTTTTTACGAAAATTGTAAAAATTTGCAAAATGCATAGTTTAAAATGGCTCTTCTGGTTAACCGATTTTAATGAAAAAGTTGCTGTAACATCTCGGGCGTATAGTTGTCTTAAATATGAAATTTCAGTTCCGTACGACTTACCACATACGGACTTAAATTCAAATACACACAAAGACTTTTTTGCAGTCCTTGGTCATTTGGACTCAAGGTCCCTAAAACGTTTATTTCCTGTGAAAACTGGAATTCTAAAATTTTCACGATCCCGATACTTTTCCATACTATGTATTTGATAATAGATAACTAACTATGACTCGCACTATGACTCGCAGGACATCCCTTTAATATTTTGCTGCATCGTCTGACCATCTCAGTTTTGGTCTCCCTCTTCTTCTCGTGCCGTAGAGAGCTTCTTCTTAGGGATTCACTTCATTCACCATCCTTGCCACGTGGCCAGCACATCCAAGTCTTCCAAACATCATCCTCAGAACGATATCTTGCTCATTAAAAATTTATATAAATTTAAGCATTTGTCCGCCTTCTTCCATTTTCCATCGATCTGCACTCCTCCTAATATTCTTCAAAGAATTTTTCTCTCAAAGATTAGGAGGTCTTGTTCAATTCTATTAGCTGTCGTACATGTTTCGGATACGTACCGCAGGACTGGACGAATTAATGCGTTGTAGAGATATATGCTTTATAGAGATATTCAACTTCGTTCAAATTTTCAACAGCTTTGTGTGGGGCTCACCTTAGATATTTAGAATCCAAACATTAATAATTGCCTGTAGATATATTTTCCTTTTTTTGTTTTCTTGGTGTTAGGAATTTTTAATATTGAGTAAAAAGATTTTATGTAAGTTCGGCATCATCTTTATAATTAATAAATTATTACATTATCATAGACTTTGTTAAGCAGAGTACTCGGGTTAAAAAGTCGGAGAGAGAAATGATGCTCTTAGACTTCAATTGGAAGATGGGGATTCTCCAACGACTGCGTAACGTGAAGGCAAGAAGCCCACACTGTGGAAGATGCTTTTTCAACGTGCCCACAATGCTTTTCAACATTGTCCAGTATATCTACGACTAAGATGGAACTATGACATGACCTAAAATATTTTAGAAACTTTCTGGTGCTTCAAGTACCCTGCAACCACGACCTTTTACAGAGGAGTAGTCTTGGATATCCTGAGGTACGTGGAGACGTAACCTCGCCCAAGAGAAGAAGAGAAGTCTGGCAACTATTCAGAGACTGGCACTGCTAAGTGTCACGAAGGCATACAGAAAGGTGTCGCACGAGACTGTGCAGGTGCTAGTAAGAGCAATGCCCTTTATCCTTATCCTCAAGGAATACTTAATGAGATACAAATGTAAGAGGCAGGGGCTCAAGCCGCTTCCGGAGGGACTACTAGGAATCTGTGAAAGAAGCTACTTCGGGAGGACCTTATAGAAGAGTTGAATAGGTGGGAGGTGGTGAGCCAGAATGGTTCCAAACTGAGAATGTTCTTCCCCACCGTCCAATCAAGAACAGAGGCCAAGTGGGTCCACCCAAGAGAGGAACGACGAAGAAGAAGAGGACCTCTGAGACCATGAGTGCTGGACCAGAGGTGACGGATGCGGATAACCAGGAATGCCGGACGGCACCCTGAATGATGCGGCGGAGCTGGAATGCTGTACTGCACCCGGATGGATACAGAGGGCCAGGAGTGCTGGCCATGCCATAATTAAGGCACCGCCCAAACTGAAATGTAAGCATCTGCACACTGGCTTGAAGCGCAGTAGCGGACTAGGTGCAGCAGCTCTAAGGTATACTCCCGTGCACCGGGCTACACCATAGAACCTTTCTGTACAATTAAAATCTGTAAACAGTAAGAATTTCAATTAATAAAGGGTTGGTCATTGGGAGAACTACCCCACTGCTCTCTCACCCCGTATGCCAGAAATGGCTAGGTAGGGAGGGAAAAAAATATTGGACTTGTCCCCCACCTCTTAATGTTGAAAGTATTGTTGTTACCATATTATTTATAATATCTGCAAATATGATTTAATTTACTGCAATATCATTTTTCTCAATTTCTTTTATTGCTTATACACCGAAACGCGAAATGGAATTATATGGCCAAGAGCCTCCTCGGCATACGGCGCAAATCTAAAAAATAACACGTTTTTCTATTCCTAAAGCCTCTTCCTAAAGATTACCTACCCTATTACTTGCCACACCTTAACGAAAATCCTGTTTGGTTGTAAGTCATTTAGCTTTTTTCTGTTCACGTATCATGGAACAGCACTTAAAAAAATAACAACAAATAAAATAAAAAGTATGGTACTATATCCATACGCCGAGAAAATAATTCTATTCCATTTCCATATTTTCCAGACCAATGTTGCGGGAGATCTCAGTTGCTTGTTACCAATAGCGATACTAATGGGCGATTAACATTCTGTTGTGAGAAAAGATATTCCGAGGAATATTGAGGATGGTGGTTTAGTTCGAGTAAAAAAATGTTATGGTTCATCACTTGATACAGGGTAAAAAAGCCGCGAGGAATCTTAAAGCAGATCTTGAAAACGTTCTTCCTTCTCCTTAGTGGAAAGTTTTAAAAGTGATTACCACCCCTACATGGACACCATGGCTAATCCACGCCAGCGTCCATGCGGGGTGGATTTGAAAAAATATCAGAGCGAAATGAAAGCAAGGGATCTCCTCATGTCACATATTTCTCTCCCTTCTTACAAGTTTTTCAATCAAAATTTTATTTGTTATATGATTCCTTATTTTAATTTAAATCATGCCATCATTACTTATTACTGTAATGAATATAAATAAAGTTATTATTATTACAAAAACTATTGGTCAAAATGCATTCATATTAAGAATTGTTGTATGACCAACATCATTCTAAGATAGAAAGTACTTCGTGGAAAAGATTTCTCCACTTAACATAAGAAAAAAATAGATGTAACAGTCCACTTTATAGCAAGCTGTTCGATTCAAGTCCTAGGGCTCTGCACATAGTTAACTAAATGTTTGAATCGAATATTAAATTTGTCAAGAGCAGTATGAAGTTGAATTACCGATATGAAGAAAACTATTTTTATTTTATTTATTTATTTTTTTTTTTTTTTGCATCTTTGCATATATTTGTTCGATTAAGGTTTGTTTAAAATAATAAAACTAATGCCTACGCTACATCTTGCAAAACTTGATGATATAACAACAATACTCGAAGAAATAATTCATTAATTCAAAATTACAAGTATAAAACTATTGCGATCAATGCATTTGAAAGCAAAATGCCTTATAAGCTTTGGTACACCCAAAAGATATTTAAATGCCAAACAGAAATTGAAGAAAACTCTTACTACATTTAGAATGATGGCTTTAAGTATGATGGCATTTAGTTTAACGTCTTATTGTTCAAATAACGAGGCAGAACTGTTTGTCCTTTCCAGGCTTTTTTATTTTTATTAAACTCTCTCCGTTAAGTTAAACTCCGCATTCATCTGGACCCAATAAATTTTGAAACATTAATACACATGAAATACATTTAGAGGAAATCAGATTTATGACCATGGTGTGAACATTTTCTTCAAATATAATCCACTTGAAGGGTATAGCCGGGTTAGGATGGTAAATCTGCCCCCGCGGTTTTTTTTTTCTCAAACTTAAAGGATCGATTCGGTGTCGAATAAAAATAATTCACCTAAATTTTTCAGCTTTTTAATTCAAACGGTTTTCAAGATTTTTTAAGATTTCTTACGAGTCGAAGGCATGAATAAATGATATGATCCTGATTCTTAAACGAATAGCTAATTTTTAGCGGAAGAAAGAAAATCAAAATGTGTAATTTTTAAACCCTTTTGAAACGTGTCGATCGCCGATTTTTTTCAGAAAATTTCTTTTATACTCCACTATAGACAGGAATTTCGATTTTTTTAAAGTGGCGGAACAATATGAAAATAAAATTAAAACTTATTTTTTTCTGAAATCTTGCATTTAACTTATATTTCTTATCATTATTGAAAAATGTGTAAATAATTTTTTCTCTCTAACAATTTAGAATTTCATTACATATACAACATTTTCAATTATTTTACTTCAAAATGATTAGATAAAAACTGTTTTACAAAACGAGCTCCAGGCTACACTAGCGCTATATAACGCCGTATATTTAGCCACGATCAATCATTGTTCATATAAATAATTAACTGCATATTATTTAGTCATTATTGGTTTTTAGTGTCATATTTTTTAATATTAAATAGTAAACGTTTAAAAAGAAAATTTACAACAAGTTATTGTTTTAATGACGTGTTCAACTAAGAATAGAAATCGTTTTTTTTTTCTTTTTAATATGTGTATATATAAATATATATATATATATATATAAATATATAATATATATACGTACATATATAAAGAAAATACTGTACTTCTACAACGCATAAAGTCTTGCGTTCAGTACTTACTGAGATCCGTAATGTTTCACAGTACCAACGGACTGACAAAGGGTAATTAGATCACGCCCGGCCGCAAGGTTTTTCAATTTAGAGTACCCGCTGTATAGAGGGTGGGTATTCCCCAGGAATGTCCCCATACTCCAATATATATAATATATATATATATATATATATATATATATATATATATGTGTGTGTGTGTGTGTGTATGTATGTATGTATGTATACATATATTTTCTGTTAACAAAACATCTCTACTTTTAAGTTTACATTAATACCTAATGTCGTAAAGTTTTTATGAAATGTGATTTATCTTTAGTTCACCTTTGTATACAATTTTATTTATTTATATATTATTTTTAATCTATGATAATTTTATTTTTCTCATATCCTAGTAAACCTCTTGTATCAAATACATCCCTGGTCAAAGATACCAAGTCATCACTATAATATCAGCTTCCCCCCAAAGACATCTGTAGTCATAGAGTGTATTCTATTACAAAGTTATTATGGTTCCAAAAAATAAATTATTATACAGGTACCAGTTCAAGTACTAGGTTCAGAGAATTGTTAATATTAAGACGAATCTTAACAGTGGTGAGTAATTTGGCCGAGATCACGCCCAACCGCCAGGTTTTTCCCCAATTTTATGGGGTCAGCAGCTATAATTTCAGTAGGTTAGTGCAGCTTTTTAACTTGAGTCTATTTTGTCTGGAAATCACTGAACTGATTTATATCTTAGGCTTTCTATTACCTATGTCGTTTTATTACTTCATTATTGCGGGCCAATTATATTTTAGTTTCAAAATTATTTAACTTTTTAATAAAAAAGTTGCTTTTGATTCTACGAAGTATTTATTTACACTCAAATCACAGGCATAAACAAAACTAAGGAGTGAACGGACAATATAAAATGATAAATTGTTCAATTTCTTAATTTTTCTAAAACATCTGATATAGTTTGTTGATGAATGAAATACACATTGTTTGTGTTCACTCAAAAGGAAAGTCACTAGTAGTACAGTAAAGTTAAATAATATGACTGAAGTAAATTAAAACATTGTAAAACTGTTTCCTTCCAATGCGCTACTTTTCTCTAAAGTTTATTTAGTACATTGAAATTAAAAAAGATACACTTAAGTTTCTGGTTTTTCGAGTAAGAGTTGTTAAAACTAAAACTAAAACAGAAATAAATAATGTTTCTTTAAAGTAGCTTTGAAGAATATTTGATATAGATATACCAATTGTTTTAACTGTTTTGTTTTTTTAAAACATCGTTTACGTTTATACAATGTCCTGTAACTATAATAAAAAATATATTGTCTAAATTATATTCTTGTTTAGTACTCGTTTATATTTTATCAAATACTACATTGGGGTAATGTTATATCGTTATTGTGAGGTATTTGTTTAAAATTCAACATTTCTACCTTCGTTTAAAAGCTAAGTTCAAGTTAATAAAACGTGCTTTATTGACGATATGAAGGGAGAAAAATCAATGTTAAGATGTCGATAGGAAAAAAGTAGGGTGTTGTGTAAATGGGAAGAGTAGAGGCGGCGGTAGGGAGGGGTAAGGTATAAGAGGGCGGAGCGGGCAGGGAGGCGGCAGTCAGTATGGAGCTATTAGTGTGCCTTCTAGTGCTGGGGGTGGCGTGGGGGCGGCAGCAGGCCATCAGCTACCAGAACTTCAGGGCCAGCCACGGGCAGGGCCACCCCACCTACGGGGCCGACGGGAGCTGGAGCCAGCGCTTCGGGGGGGCCCCCAAGGAGGGCCTCTGGCACGGCGCCTTCTCCGCCCCCCAGCGGTTCGCCGCCTTCCCTTCCTCCCAGACCTTCCTCCACCAGCCTCAGCCCTTCTTCAACTCCAGACCACAGACCCACATCCACACCAGCGGCCACCCGCCTCCTCCGCCCCCGCCGCAGATCAACAGCTTTCAATCTTCTCAGATCAGTTATGATCCGCCTATACCAGGTAACCAAAACATTATTAATAGTGCTCCCCATATCTATCAGACCCCCACAGTTTCTAGTTTCAGTCCAGATTTGACTCATACAAGCCTCCCTCCTCAAAGTTACGGAAACGATAGACTTCCTCAATTTGCCGATACAGTTCAGCCGATACAGAACTATAATGACGGTATTGCAACCGCACCCCCCGCTCACATAGAGCCGCAAAGTTATCATCCTAACAATAATCCTCCAATCGACAGTTATGACACACGAAATGAAGAATATCCTAGAAACGAAGGTTCTCCTACTCCTATATACAATGAATTCACTGAAGGACCTAGGCTGGAGAATAATCCTCCTAGCTATAACCCGGAACAGCCCAAGTCCGACTATCCACCCCCACAAAATAATGGTAATTCTTACTCTAATGAGGGTACTTTTAACAACTATGAGGAACCTAAGAGGGATTTCGGTCCTACTAATATAGAACCTAATTTACAAAATCCTGTATCGTACAATGCACCAGTGACCGATGTGAGGAACAATAATGACGCAGTGATAACTGATGTTAGAACTCACAACGAGCCCATTTCCGATTTGAGGAATACCGATAGACCTTCTTCGGAAGTGCTGAATAACAGAGACCGTCCTCCTACAGATCTGAGAGGCCAAGGCGAACGACCTTTGGACTCTAGGATTCATAGCGACAGGCCTTCACCGGACTTGAGAAGTCACGACAACAGACCACTTAATGATTTGAGGAATGGAAATGACAGGCCCAGACCTCATAGTGATGGTCCTCTGACAGATCTGAGAAGTAATGAACGTCCTATTTCCGATTTGAAAAACACTAACGACAGACCGCCTAACGATTTCAGACAGAATAATGACAGACCCCTGACTGATTTGAGATATGACACCAGACCTCACTTTGGACCTCCAGCTAAAACGAATTACGGGCCTGGGGCTATAAACCAGAATGCAGCTCCACAAGGAATACGAAACAAACAGTTCAAACCTAGTCAACCGATCAGCTCTCCCGTGGAAAGACCACATAGCTTGGACACCAACAATCGAGCAGGTGTCGGACCGGGCCCTGTAGGGGTGAATCAAGGTCCTCCGGGTTCGAAGCCGTTCAGGGATGATAAAAAACCTGTTTCCAGCACGGTTCTAGGAAATAAACCAGGATTCAACAATGACGGTAGCAAGCAAGAGTTCAGCGAAGAAGACAAAAGCCAGAGTTTCGAATCCGAGTTTCAGAGCGCAGAAATAGGTGGACAAAGTTTCGAAGCAGACATTCCCGATTTCGGTTCTGATGAGTCTTATTTCAATTCTCAAGAAGGATATGGGAGTTTCGAATCAGGTGGTCGAGGGAGCTTCGAAACTTCAGGTGAAAGAAAAGGAACATATGAACGACCGCCATTCAATCCTAACGACAACAAACGGAACTACAAAGCCGACATCAGGCCCGATTTCCAATCTTCTCACGAAGGCGTACACGGAGACCCAGCAGAACCAAGGAACAAGAAATTCAAAAGTGAGCCTGAAGCAAGGCACAGAGGAGTTGAAGATAAGAAGATAAACGTCGACGATAAGAAAGCTCCGTTCCCGACACTGGGAGAGAAGAAGGTCCCGACGGAGAAGAACTTCCCTGCGGCTAGGACGGCCTCCACGCTGGCTCCGGCTAAGGACACCATCCCGCTGGCCAACACGTTCAACAAGAAACCACCGGCAGTGGCAGCCTTCAGGCCCTCCACCTACACCGGCGACAAGTTCGTGCCATTCGTTCCCATCGAGAAGCCGTTCCCTCACCGGGGTCGGGCTCCCTACGGTGCCGAAGCTAGGTTCAACCATCAGGTACAAGCCCCGGTTAAAAGATCGCCCTACAATCAAGAAAAATTGTCCAATAGCCCTATCTCTGTACAAAACCTTTCCGAATAACGACTGATAGTTAACTCATCATAAATTTAATACTTGTAAATAATATTAAGTTCTGGAATGTAATGAATATAACCGTTAATATTTATAACTGGTTTCAAATTATTGTTACTTATTTATATGTTTTTACTGATTGTTATTAACTGTTAAAAATAGGTTATTGTTTTATATTTGTTATTTATATTCTACAAGATAATATTTATGATCACTTTAATTGATGTTTTATTTCGCTATGTAAAAACTACAATCATAAATGTTAGGTTGCTTTTGAATTTTAGAATTGTGATCTGTAATTTATTTGTAATTATTTTATGTATATACTGATGATTTCCAAAATTAGAGGGATGCTGGGAGGCAGATCGATTGGTACCTTTGTGGTCTGTGATATTTATCTTTTCGGCGTAGCTTCAAATAACTACAACTGATTCCAGTAATTAAAATTTAAGGTTGACGTGGTTCTGTCTCTTACTCACCGTATATCTACTACTAATTAATTATTGTTGACAAGACTCATAATTATATTGAAAATAAGTTCCTAATTACCAAATAATTATATTACAAATCTTAATTGTATCTTATTTGTAGTAGAACTATTATATTGATGTTTTGTTTATGGAATGATAAGATGAATTTTAAGTGGATCCATGTGATATGAAATAATTATTATCGATTCAGCTTTATAGATGTTCATCTCCACAATGTTTCAGTTTTATCTAATAAGCTAGCAATATCATGCTTTCAACTGAAAATCTGTTTCTTACACAATTTTTGTACAAATGTATTAATAAATAAATGTTTGAAAAGTGTGTGCTTTATTAGATATCCTAATAAATCCTAAAACTATTTTTTTATGTAATAAATACTAAACTTTCTTAGTATTTTTATTTTTTTCACCCTATATATTCACTACCAACCCATATCCGCCATGCTGCTTCTTCATCCTCATTCAAATCCTAACGTATCCTATATCTTCTGTCATCCCAAATAGACGATCAGCAAATGTGATATTTCAATTCTATCTAGAAATCTACATTGAATCGATGAAGATAACTGTTTACCGCTAAAACTTTTAATTTCATTTTGTTAAAATAAAATTTTATTTTCTCAGAAGACGAAATTTAGAATATATATTTTTTTTTCTTAATTTCATTGTTATTTTTTATGTATAGTATTTCTCCTTATTTTACCATTGTAAATAATAATTAATCATGTTTATTTTGTCTAATAGCCAGACATATATATTTCAATTGTACATAACTGTTTTTCTTAGGGGATGTATGTCCTAGAATATTTTTTTTCTATTCTATTCTATATAATTTTGAATATTTTATCCGATAATTATTTCCAATAATTAAGAACATGTTAATTTAATAAATCTCACGAGTCACATAAATTGTATGTGCGTTTTCTACTCTTAAACATTTTATTGTAGAATTTCGAAGAATTATTTTTTATATTCCAGGAAAATTTTCAATCTCAAAATGTTTCCAACTGGTGCAATTTTTCTCAATTTAAACTTATTTTTTATTATTAATGATTGAATCATCATTTTAGTGCTATCATGATGATTAATTATTTTGTCCTGTATAGTCAGGGTTGATAACTGATTATTGATAATTCGAAGGTATTAGCTATGTGTATGTGTGCGTTCATTATTTGCTTTATATAATGTATAAGTCTTGAAGGTTCTTTTGGTTAAGCTCATACAACTATATTTTTGCGACTTTTTGAGATGTTATTATCACCGTGAAGTAACTGAAAAAATATTCGGTGTGGTTATGTAGTTCGATGTTAGGTTGTTAGCCTTCATCGACAAGGTATGAATTTGAATGAAAAAAAAATTTAAACGTTGTATATTTGACCAGAAGACTGTAAAAACATTGCGCGCAACGCACGATTTTCACTCACCCGCGTTGTAAAAATCAATGGATAATAAATTTAGACTTGAAAAAACATTACAAAATTTAATTGATTTCAAATTGAATAATCTAACAATAGAAATTATTATTTTCAATAATCATTTATTTTTATGCACTTTTCATCCCTCTGTATTACTTTATAAAGCTTTATGGTTAAGATAACATTTGTAAAATGTTTAGCTTTCCAACGGTATATTATACATCTATTCTACATTACTATTCTTGTACTAAAAAAAAAAACCCTAAAAATATGTTTGCTATTTTCTCCTTTATTTGGTTATCAAATTCGCTCAACTTTTATATTTAGTCGTTTTATATCAATAGTAATAAGATATTATATTTCATTTTTTCAAATATGCAAAATTAAAGGTGATTTCAAAGAAGAAAAATTAAAATCAGAATTTAAGCCCTGTCATACTATTTTAATCAGAATGAATCCTACATCATATTAAAGCCAGTTAAATTTTATATCAAAATAGGGAGTTAAATCAAAATCATTCCAGCCGTTTTTGAGAAAATCATGAAAAAGTGCGAAATGAAGTGTATACACTTCCGGTCAGCCGATTTCGTTGAAAATGTTTAACATCTCATATCGCATATTCAATTATAAAACATGAAAACTGCTATTTGATACAACTTAGGACTCAGAGGACTCTAAAATGTTGATTTCCGTTTTGTTTTATTTTTTGACGACTACAATACTTTCCCTTATTATATATTTCATATATGTGTATGAGAGAGTAAAGTATATAAATTAACGTTTTTTTTTGTTGTTTTTTGTTTTTGTTTTTTACAGCTAGTTAATTAGCAAAAAACGCTATTTAAGCATTTTTATTTTTTTTTGTATTGTAAGAGTCAAAACCAAGACACTTAAATAAAATTCCGAAGTGCAACATAATATATTTTACTTAATAGTTCGAATTTCTACAAATAAGTTACTTATTTATTTTATCGTTTTCTAAAAGTAATTGATGTCGCTATTTTACATTAAAAAGAACCAGTGAACTTTCAAAAATATTAATATTTAAAATAACTATGTTTTTTAAATAAACATAAACAAATGATTGTTTTAGAGTAAACTTAAATTTAAGTGTAATAAACTTTAGTACAATTCGTCATTATTAATAATTTATTGAAAAAAAATCGCTTATAATGCTAACGAATCCGAATCTTAATAAATCTAAAATAATAATAAAAATTTTTATACTTAAATAAAAAATATGTTTTTCTTTAATATGAAATTTTAAAAACCTAACGAATTAGATCCATTTGATTTTTATGAATCAAGGATTATGTTTCTCCAAGGAAAATATATGTGAAGATTCACAGGACGAATATATATCTACTTTCTCAACCTCTATTAGATAAACAGCCAACTTAAATTGAGAAAATACACAGATACCTATAAAAAAATTGGAAAGCAGTTATGCATAGATAACACATAAGTACACCGGAGGCGGAGAATAAACCGCTTTCATGGAAATTAGTTATTTGAGCGGAACAAAAATCCTGTTCCATAATATTAGTTTTCCATGGTGGCGTTACATATTGTTTTAAAGTTATTATATAAAGTTATGTAAACATAAGAGACAATTGACAACACGGATATTTAGACATTCGGGTCAGTACCTGAAGTTTAACGGTATTTGGAATATTACGAAATACTGTTAATGCTATATCTAATCTATGAACCAATTTTGTAAACCATGTTGTGACAAATCGTTTCAGCCTATATGTAATTTTTTGTAATTATTTCATTCCATTTCATACTAGAGGTAGTTTTTCGAGAGAAACCTTTTTCGAAATTATGAGAATGAGATATAACTAAAGAAATTCGTAGAAACCGATATAGGAATCTATTCTAGCTAAAATGAGGAGGACTAGATTCATTATGTGGGAAATCCAACAAATAAATCTCAAATCGTTTATGCCGAAATTCGAAAGGGTGCAGAGTTGTTCCAAAGGCACTTTTTCGGAACAAAACTCTGTTCTATTTAAGACATATCAGCCATTTTAACGTTATCTTGATACTAAGTAATAATTCACTTTCGTCGGCACTAACACATGATTGGTACTATTTTATCTCATTTTTGTGTTATAAAAAATATAGGTTTTGTCGATAATTTCAAAGAAATGCCTCTGTAACTAAATCTCCGTATACATATCTTTATATACTTACATTTGTTTACAATTGTTATTAGATAACTTATAGAAAACATTCTGTTCCATATCACGACTTGGTTACTTGTTATGAATTTTCAAATATCACCATAAAAAAATATTAAATTTTTTTTTTTTTTTTCTCTTCATATCTATATTCACACCTGTCAGAAGCCACCTGACATACAGCAAATGTTCCGTACAAAGGTGAGATCAGACATGGTATTGTGGTATGGCATGGAGAAGGAAAGTGCCCAGCAGCACCACTTCGTAAACTTTAATGTAGTGGAGGAGCTCTCTCATCCAGCTTCTCTTTAGCCTTCTTCTGACTGGTATTTAAGCAATTGACATGTCGTTAATTAGACTTTTATTGTGTCCGTTAAGTTTAATGTGAATGTTAAAAGTTACAGAAGAATGATTATGAAATTATCGACAGACCTATAATTTTTATGACATAAAAATCAGCTAAAAAAATGCCAATCATACCATTGAAAGCGAATTTACTAAGGAACCAAATGACGTTGAAATTACTGATATATCTTAAATCGAAAAAGTGCGTTTAGAACCACTGTGCGTCGTCATTCTGCTCAACGCAGCTAAGTTAATCTCTTTTAATGTCAATTAAATATAGAAACTCACGGATATATAAGATATGCAGTAGTATAAACAATTAATATTTACTGGAAGGAATCCGGGTGGCGGTCAATAAAGGTTTCAACTATTTATTGCATGCCAACGTTTCGACCCCGCTTGTAGATCATCATCAGGGCGTATGGTGGGCGAATAGAAACTATTGGAAAAAATCAGTTTTAAAAAAAAAAATCAGTAAAAAAAAAAAAGTAGGTCAAAACTCAGACATTTATAGGGATTCAAACTGTAAAAGACATAATTGAAACTTGAAATGTTTCTTATTTTGCTCTGAAACAAATATCGAAACACTAATGCCCATAATAGTAAAATTATTTTTGATTTGTACCAAAAATACAAAAGTTTTTTAGTCATTATAAAGACAGTGAGTGTAAATAAAGTTCTCAATTTGTATTGGGTCTTGAAGTCGACAATTGCTTTATTGTTTGTTGCTATATTTATCGAGTAGGAAGGATCTAATAGATAAATTCATTGATTCAATTGCAGTAGTTATTTTTCTAATTTAATCTCTCTCTCTCTCTCTCTATATATATATATATATATATATATATATATATATATATATATATATATATATATGTATTTTTAAATTTATTTGACCCAGATCCAAATGATTCTTTAGTTGTTTCCATTGGAAGAAAATTATGAACTCAGAGTAATTATAATGATAAATCCATGATACAATTCAGAGGCAGAAAATTAAAAATATACCTTTTGCAAAAATGAAAGCAAATAAAATACTCTATATAAAGGATAAGTTTAAAAAAGATTAGAAGATGATCTTGCTTTCAAAAACATATGTAGGCATTTAATGTGATTCAATTTCGAACTTAATAGAGTCTGTAATGTAACTAATGTTGTAACTAAACACCAGAGCGCTACGTCGTGGAATGAAGCCAAAATTTATGTACGGTACAATATTTTTTTTTGTAATAATTAAATTGCTTCCGATAAAACAGTAGCTATTACATCAGAGTGAGAAAAAACGTGAAGAGTTTTGAAAGAAAATGCTCGATAACGGAAATATTGGAAGTGAAAGCTTATTCCGTTGTCTAATGATGATGTGCTTAAATCAGAGCCAAAATTGAACAAGTCTGACTGAAATTTTTCATTTCTCTGTCATTTTTCATTATTTTTTAGATGTAAATGGACGGTATCATTTTGAAGAATTCTTAGTATAAAATAGGTTATGTCTCTGATCTATGAAATAAAACCTTCATACAGCATAAATTAAACAAGAAAAAACTTTTTATGGCATTTTTTTACTTCGCCGTTAATAAAAGTATATGACTGTAGGAAAGAGCTTAACGGTTTTTTCTCTATTTCATAAGTCTTTGAACATGATAATGGGAGTTTTTGAACCATCTGACACATATACGTATATTTATACATATTTCCATCCAAAATTTACCACTAAAAGAACTGGAATCAGAAAATGTTTTGGGCAGTGACCAAATTAAAAAACGAGAGCTATTAAGGAATTTTTCATATAAGTGGGTGAAAGTACAATCGATTTTCCTTGAAACCAGGAAATATTTTGAGCCAGTCGTTATTGTTTACATGGATGAAATAAACAATATATGCCGAAGAACTGCTTGGACTGTGTAGGTGTGAGGACGCTTCCAGTGCAGGCGCTCTTATATGCTGGCGATATGGTGCTAATAACTGACTTTAAAAAAAGTTTTTCATCTTCTTCCAGTGGCGCGATAGGCCGTGTAGGCCCTTGGCCTCGCGGTGTAACCTCCAAGGAGATTACACTCACGTTTCTCTATGTATTTTATAGGGTAGGGTCATCATTCCCTACGCCTAATGTTTTGAGTGGCCACCATTTGGCTAAAGGGTCTCACATACACGGGGGAGAGGCTATGGGTGAATCCCCATTTATTAAATGCTTGAAAATCCCCTTCGGGCTGGGATTCGAACTTACAACCTTTAGCGTGGGAGACTAGCGCGCTAGCCACTCATCCACGGGCTCCTCAAAACTTCAACAGACCATTATAGAATGGCGGGAAGAACTAGTTCGTAAAAGAATGAATTTCACCTGTCTCAAGAGTAAAGTTTTGGCGGTGGCAAGAGATGAGGGAGAGGTGTAGGAATTTCAAAAGATGACCCAGAGAACGTAGACTGACACACCTGCCTTAGAACAATTCTGAACATATCTGGGGAAAATAAACCCTGAAGTTTCCAACAGAATAAAGAAAGCAAACAATATATATATTTACTATGTATGTAACACAATTGTAGAAAAGAGAATGTTTGGAATGTCTGGAAAAAAACGTCTATAAAGCAGCATATCTTCCTACATTGTCATATAGCAGCGAAAGCTGAGTAGGAAGGCATCTAAGCATGATTACAGCGGCGGAAGAGGAATTTTTACGAACAATATTGGGGAAAATGAGAAAATATAGAATAAGAAATGAGGAAATAAGAGAAGGTACCCTCGCAGAAATCAAATATGGAATGCCGACAACTTCGATGGTATGGGCAAATCTGTAGAATGGGAAAGGACAAAATACCAAGGAAGTGTATGGAATACAATAAGATGGACCACAAAGCAGGACCACGAACATATCTAGTGCATAAGCTGGTTTTGGCAAAAGACCGAGATGTCTGGTGAAGGCTAAAGACTGGAAGCCCCTCCACACTCAAAGGCACGTAAAAAGGAAGAAAAAGAAAAACAATCCAATAAGTAGTGATATTTTCAGGCGAAACAACCCGTGGTGGTTATATCTTGTCAGGATTTCGGTGTTTTTTCGATTTTTTAGGTTTTGCGCATGTTTTGAGCCTTTTGAAGGGCAGTATTATAGAATAGAAGGCTATCTTGCTTATTGATGTTTTTTTTGTTTTTATTATCTATTTTTCTATCGAAGCCTTTATACATAATTAATATGTAATGAACTCTAATCCTAGCATTTTCAAATTCTGTACAATCCACTTATTTTCGATGTTTCGGAAAAATTGTATATTTTAAGCATAGGAAGCTAGGATCACAAAAAGATAATTAATAATAAGACATAAAGTAATTAAATGCATATTGAAACAATTAAGTCGATAATAAATACAATAAGAGGTAACCAAGTGCTCCTCCGCTGCCCCTTTTCACCTTTAAATAAGTTAAAATACAATTTAATGATTAAATTAAATATATTCCTGGAAAAGATTTTTCGTTTTCAGGTAGAATAGGTACCTATTAGGCTGTAAGATAAAACCAAACAATTTTTTTTTTAATTTCATATTTGTCTTCAATTTCAATAACTTCTTCTCTAGCCCCAGAAAAGCTATAAGCAAGCAAAGCTTATACCTGTATTTAGTGGACGGTTAGACAGTGAAAAGTAGAATTCATATATTAAGGTAAATGTTAGTTATATATTTTTATGTATGTATGTTGCTATGTATTCAGAGCACTGAGGAAGAAATAATCATTAGTCGGTTTTATCTCCATAATATGAATATTTTAAAAAAATATATATTTATTGTTATTTACAACTGTATAATAAAATTCATTCATTCATTCATTCTGTACCACTACAACCCATGAAGGGTCTTGGCTCAGTACATATAGAGATTCGTACTGTTTCTAGGCCAACGGCAGTGCAATGAAGTGATTAGGCCTTAATCACGCTCAGCCGCCAGTTTTTCCCAATTAATTTGGGTACCCACTTTATAGAGGCTGGGTCTGCCCCAGGAGGTCTCCATACCTAGGGTCGCCCACCGACTAAATTAACAGAATAAATAATATTTCTGCCACAGCCGGGATTCGAACCCAGGACCCGGAGCACAGCAGACTAGTGCTCTATCCACTAGACCACGCCGCTCCCAAGTATAATAAAATACATTTAATAAATGTGATACAAGATATGTTGACATGATTCATATGTAGGGATACTACCCATTGGCAGCTCCCCATATATGAATATTAAATATTTAAAATTTATAATAGATTGTAACAAGTGACAGAAGATAAAGTAGTCTTATAACCTGATGACACTGCCTTTGTTTAGACAGATATAAGGATGTTTCTATATTAAAGAGACAAATTATAAGTTTCCCTTTAGATACTAGAAGCTAGTGGGTTGAATGTTTTCCAAAAAATATAATGTTTATAAAACGGGAGTCTGATTGGAAGAATCAGTTGATAACAGTTAGTTGGGGGACAGTCAGTTAGAAATGAGTCAAAGGGAAGCACTAAGAACTGTTGGTAGAAGAATGGGCAGAGCTATAAAGACTTCTGGAAGATCCTATGTTGAAGGAAGGTCAGAAGACATGAGTTGTCATCAAGTCATTCAAGACTAATATGACAGTTCATGACTCAATATAATCTTTTTGTATGTGGTCCTAAAACCCGTACACTATCTGCTAAAGATCTTGCCAGAGGTCTATTCAGAAGTTTTGAGAAAGAAGCGACAGAAGCTGCTAATCAGATAATTTGTCACCTAATTTTCTCATTATATAAATAAAACAAAACAAAAAAAAAACCAGTGCCTCTACAACCCATAAAGCTCAGTAGATATAGAGATTCGTACTGTTTCTAGGCCAACGACCATGGAATCAGGTAATTAGGCCGAGATCACACTCAGCCGCCATGTTTTTTTCTTATTTTTGGGTACCCATTTTATCTCTATAAAGTCTCATCCAATCTCTATTGGGTGTGCTCCTGGAGGGACTCCATACCCAAGGGTCGCCTCATGACTTGTTTCAGAATAAATAACATTCTTTCATCACAGCCGGGATTCGAACCTAGGACTCCAATGATTGTAGACTAGTGCTCTATCCACTAGACCAAGCCGTTCCAGACCATTTTTCACATCATCTACTCTTCCTTAAGTGGCAGTTTGATGTTTTTTTTTTATTTATTTAAATATTTGATTCTAGATATCTTAAAAGGTATAAACTCAAATTTCACCATTTTTTTCCTTGGTTCATTACAAAAGTTACTTATCTCTTAAATTGGATTGTTTCACATGAAATGTCTGTTTTAAAGTTTCTAAAATACATAAAGGATTTTGCAGGTCTCTGTTGTTTTCTTCCGAATGTTTACATATTTAAAGTAAACAGTTACTAATCCTCTACCTTTGTATTATAAACATTAGCTTCCTAATCAATTACCCACTTTTTAGTATACATCCAAATATGAACATGAAAACACGCGATTTTCGAGTAATATCGTACAAAGAGTTTAAACTCGGCCATTCAGCAGCTGAGGCCGCTAGAAATATTTTCAAGGCGTTTGGGGAAGGATTGTTAATGAACGGACCATTCGCCGTTAGTTTGCTAAGTTTTCAGCTGGGGATACCGACTTGGAAAACTTGCCCCGAGGAAGACCTCCTTCCGTAATAGACAATGATGTTCTCAAACATACAGTAGAATCAAACCCCTACCAAACAGTTAAAGGACTCTCATCACAACTAAATGCAAGTGCATCTACCGTTTCCAGACATTTAAAGTGTATTGGGAAAGTAAAAAAGCTCGATACATGATAAATTAAGTCGGACAAGTTAATAGCAAGCTGTTATAAGCGCACAAACGTATTAGCCAATGTTATTTGTAATGTGAATGAGGGAGCTTATGGTTTGTTTGTTTGTTCATTTAACGTCACTTTATGCTACTGTGACCTTTCGGACGATGCTACAGTGGGAGTACTAAATTTTACCTATCCAGGTTTAATTAGAATAGAGATATTTAACCTGTCATTGCATAGGCTCGGTACCACCTTTTTACGTGAGCTTATGGTGATTCATGGTGATCGTACAGGTGATATTCTTCCTTACAGTATTCAAGATTTTAGGAAACATATTATGTACCAAACCCTTCGTAAGTTGTTAAAATATATGGAAAATTTTTTATAAACTAACACTGTTAATAATTATTTCTACTTTTAGATCATTTCACAAAAACAGTGGTTCCACTGTAAACTAAATGGTACTCCCATAGAAACTAAATTAACTTTATAGCTGGAATAATCAGAAGTCAGTCATTTTTTTTAAATTTTGCCAACGTTTCGGCACAAGCTGATTATTATTATCTCCAGATATGTTCAGAATTGTTCTAAGGCAGGTGTATCAGTCTACGTTCTCTGGGTCATCTCCATTGTTTGAGCCATCATCAGGGCATTACTGAGCCATGTCTAAGCATAAACTGTCCCAAGTAGAGTGAATTATATTGAGGATATATAGTCGACTGTAGAAAATATTATAGCTGGGAATAATCAGGAGTCAGTCATTTTTTTTAATTTTGCCAACGTTTCGGCTCAATCTTGTGAGCCATCATCAGGGTATTACTGAGACTATACATCCTCAATATAAATTAACTTTAATAAATTAAAAAAGTATTTAGACAATTTTTTTATGAAATATAAAATTGTGATAAACCGAATAAAATAGAAACCGTTTAACATAACAAACAAACAACTAAACCAATTTTTGATCAATTTATGTTTCTAATTTCCGCCGATGGGTAGCCCGTGGCTGAGTGGCTAGCGAGATAATCAGGGACAGCCTGTTAATGAACGTATATTTAGAAATAAATTTTGTTATAAATCTTGATCGAGTCGCAGATAAACTAAATTGTCGCTAGTCTCTCATGCTACAGGTTCTGAGTTCGAATCCCAGTCCTGGCGAGACTTTTATAAGGATATAATCAAATGGGGATTCACTCACAGCCTCTCCCCCGGGTATGTGGCCACTCAGAAAAATAGGCGTAAGGAGTAATGGCTGACCTTGTAAAATCTCATCGTGTATCGTGAGTATATTCTTCCAGGAGATTATACTACGAGGCCAAAGCCTACACGGCCTGTAGCGCCAGAGAAAAAAAAAAAAAATTTCTGCCGATGATTAAGTATAATAATGAATAGACGTTGTATAATAAATATAATAATTTCTTGCTAAGTGCACTTTTCGATACGATAAACTACATTTAAAACTGCCATTTATTAGTTGTTTTTTTTTTTTTTTTTTTTTTTTTTTTTTTTTTTTTTTTTTTTATTCATTGAGCAATATTACAATCTGTCCAATTCAGGACATTTTTAATAGTGATAACGTACAACATTCATACTACATATTAGTTATTAATATGACTATATTGAACAAACCTTTTTTTGGTGCAACCAAAGTCTTTTAAACATAAATGACACTGCTTATAAATTGCAACTGTGCAAATCAAGGACGTGTCGCAAGTTGAAAATAATAGACGAAAATCATAGAAAGATCGCTGGAAATAATGCATTTGATCAGCGTATGGCATCTTATGATAGATCCGATTGTATATATATTTTTTAGGTGCCTGTCAACTCCCCTCTTTAGGGCAGATCCTGCAGCTAACAGTATGTTTTTAGTTAGATGATTATGCGAAGCCTTACCATTTTCGAATTAAAGTATTAAATTAGAAGTCATCCATTGCAGGTGAAATCAAAAAGGCTATTGTCTCGCTTGCAGTCCATTTTTTATTGGCAATTGGACCGTGGCAGGACAGATGGGGAAGTCCTGGTGACAGTATGTCTGTTCCATGTCAAGAACAATAGAAGGAACTATTGTTGGAAGTCTGAGGCAGTAGAAGTAAGTAGAAAGCACTTAGCTACGCTTAGCTCGGAAAGTCTTCTCCTTCACAGCTTATACAAGTCTTCTGTTAATTATCAATGCTTTGTCGAAACAAATTATTGAAGCTAATTATTAATTATTAATCTGACTATATAGCTTTATTATTTTCTATAGTGAACCTTTGTAATCGACCAAAAATAAATTACCTTCCTCGAAATTAAAAAATTTCAAGATAAGTAGAATCCGAAAAACGAATTTTAAAAAATCCGCAGCTTTTCTCCAAAACAAGACCTATTTTTTTCTAATAACGAATGCTAGGGCATCCAGCGATGACCCTAACATCTTGATGTTTATTTCAACCGATTTATTTTTCAAATGGCGGACGATTAAAAATGATTTAACTCAATGACTTACAAAAAAGTATTACAGTTTTTAATTTAAAAAAAACGCGAAAAAATATTAAAAAAAGAGAATAACGAAAACAAAAAATTTGAAATTTTATATATATTCACATATACATAATTATTATTACAGCCCTTACAGACCTTCTAACAGACCACGCCAAACAATGATGACTACTTGTTCTTCCAGCACTCTATTCGTTCACCGAAGGTTCTCTTCCTTTCTTCAGTCCACTTTGGCCTTTGGGTTTTAGGTGGTGTTTTCTCTGACATCACTTCCCACTTGAACATTTTGTGCCTACAGACGCCTTTGTCCATTACGTTTTTCAGATCTATTTTGACCTATGTCATCCAGGGTGTAGTGGTCTTGAGTCCCCGGATATATCTGAGTCTAGTCTGAGGGAGTCTGCTAATATTTCCATAAAATTGTAGTCCATATATATATATATATATATATATATATATATATATATATACCTACGCTTGTTGCTTTTTCAATTGTAACCTTTCCAATTTCAAATATAACCATTTCCATTTCAAATGTAACCCTTTCCTATTCAGTTGTTAAGGAAAATATTACATTTGAAATGGAAATACATTTACTTTAAAAGAGGTTACATTTGCTTTGGAAAAAGTTACATTTGAAATGGAAATGGTTACATTTGACTTGGAAAAGGTTACTTTAAACTTGTAAATGCTATATCTCATAAGAGACTGAGTGAAAAAAAAAAAAATGAAACTAATACGCTTTACTTCTCTGTATGAGTTCAACTGATATACACTTGACGATTGAGACTCATGGTGTACTTAGAAATTAGTACTACAGTAATAATACACATCCAATATTATTAATGAAATACATAATTCAAGAGCCATAACCCAACTTACAAGAATAAATATAACGAGGAACTAAATTGAAAGGTAGTTTGAGACTATTTTGCGCATCGTATTCACGTTCATTTTCAAAAATATAAAATATTAAATCAGGCAGTCGAAACGAACTGTTGATTATAATCCAATAACAAACTATTGCTCCGTTTTATGATACTACAAACGGTTCCTGGTCTCCTATACACTAAATAATAGCTTTCTTTTTTATGCTTTAATTATTTATGTAGGAGCAATGTAACATGTAAATGTTAAATATGTTACGCTACAAATTATTACATAATAGTTTATTATTTACAAATAATTAAATAACAGTTAACTATTACAGATGATATATGAGCCATTAATACTATCGTTTTATAATCTAGGAAAATCACCAGTGCCAAGTTCAAAACTCTAATCTTCGCTATATCGTATTCGATTTCAATGTTTTTTTTTGTTTTTAACGGAATTACTTATTCATATCTTAAGGTGGACAGATGGATTTTTTTATTCATTTTTATCCGAGTTTTAGAAATCTTGAAACTTACGATCACAAATTTTGAGGGGGTTATTTTTATTTTCTTCATTGAAACGAATAACAAGAAGCATTCTACTTCTTAACTATTTCCTTTTATAACACTATTTTGACAACAAACAATCTTATAATCGTTTTTTTTTTTTTTTTCCATCTCTAACTCGCCTTTCTTGACTATATAGGGTTTCTCGGGCGAGGAGAGGAGTGCAGGGGATTAATGCGGTCTTAAAAGCCTCTCCTCCTCCTCCCGGCACCGAGTCGCGAACTCGTAATTATTTTCTTCAAAGATTCTTTTCATCTGGTTTCCTGGACAACGCGCGTTCATAGCAACAGGCGCTCAGCCACTTAGCCACCCCGTCATCCAACAACATCATAACCAACTTGCAATGACGGATAACCAATCTATTCTAATAGAATGGTCAATATTTATCTCATGGTATCACCGACGAAATATTTTTCAACCTGCTCTGGCCAAGATGGCATTTTATAACTCTCACACCCACCATTCACCACACATTCCTGTTAAATAACTAAAACTTATACCAACGTTTTGGCGCAGATTAGCTTGTATTATAATTGCGCATTTTTTTTCTGAACTCGCCCCAAACCATAATCTTCATGACAGCACCTAAGGTCCGTGACTGTTCAAATTTCTATGTGTAACAAACATTTTATAAATAACAGTAGACAAGGAGAAATTCCAAGAGAAACACGATCCAGTGATCTCAAATGATAGCTTCGTTAGGAAGGAACGAAAAATAATATTATAAGCCCGTTAAGACAAACATTGACTGGCTAGAGAGAAACCATTCACCTGCGGATAAAGACCATGAGAATAACAAAAGATGGAGCTTTTTTACGCTCTCCCGGCCAAGGAAGAAAACTGCATTGGACAAATATCTTTCACATTCTGCACCGTCAATAATATAGGAACAATCTATGTCTGATTTGAAGTTCTGGTTTTTTAGGGTTATTATTGTCCTCATAACTAGACAAAACGATTGACTTTTTATTTCTTAATCATTATTATGATAAAGAAAAATAATGGATATCTAGTATTAAGAAATTTAATTAGAAGAATCAAAGTTTAAAAAATATTAATATACAATGCTATGGAAAACTGGATATAAACACATTAAATTCAGCTGCTAGAATACATGATGTATTATTACTTTCACTTACTATATATAGAAAGGGAAGTATTGCGATCGTGAAAATTACCGAATTCCAGTTTTCAACGGAAATACACATTTTAGGGTCCCCTGAGTCCAAATAACCTGAGTCCAAAAGGTCTGTGTGTATGGTACCTCCCGGGCGGAAACGGTAAGTCCTATGAAACTGAAATTTCATATTTAAGACAATATACGCCCGAGACGTTATAAAACCTTTTTCATCAAAATGATCTTACCAGAAGAGCAACTTTATACCATGCATTTTGAACCTTTTTTCGATTTTCTCGAAAACGGTTCAGACGATTTTGATTAAACTCGCTATATCGATGTAAAATTTTAATGGGCTTTCATATCATGTAGGTTACATTCTGATTAAAATGGTCTGACGGGGCTAAAATGCAGATATTTTATTTCTCTAAAGTACCTTTAATTTTGTTTATTCTATAAAAATAACTATATTAGCTTGTTACCACTGATGAAAAACACGTAAATATATAAATTGAATGAATTCGATACCCAACTAAAGGAGAAAACAGAAAAAATATTTTTTTAATTTTCAATTTTTCGTTTTTGAACATAAGAACAGTAATTACATGTATGATATATCGTTAGAAAGCTAAAGATTTAAAAAAAAATATTATCTCGTACACAAGCTATTAAAAGTTAATAGAAAGTGATGAAAAGAAGATAAAACCAACTGATTATTTTAGATAATAATATAAAAGATTTTTTAATAAAAACATGTTTCTGTATAAATTCAATTTAATTAATTCTTTAATAGTTTGGCATATTTTTATCTCTAACTGTATTTGAAAAGTCTTTCATTGATTTTAAAAATAGAGGTAAGTGAAAGTCGTGTGTTGCCCGCACCAGATTTTTTTTTTTTTTACATATATATTCATATCAACTTTGGAGGATTGTTTCCATTTTCTCGCTCGAGGCCCCGCATACCAGGACAATAGAATCCGCTTCATGCCTGTATTAAATATTATTGTATTATTTATTATGTCACAGAAAATCTAAAAATAAGATCTCAACATGTTTCTTCTCAGAACGTTGATCATTCTTAAAGGCGTCGAGACTTCAGTATTTTTTAGGGATTAAGTATTTGCATTAGTATTATTATTACATTATTTATTGATATTGCTATATTTAATTTATGTATATGTTGGATAAAGATAAAAAAAAAATAAAAATAACATCGTTATGCTTATTGTTGTACATGTATTTTGTTGGGTTTTGTTTGAAAGATTTATTCACATTGTAATTAACAATACACATATGCTGGAGATAGATTTATTATTTGTGCTGTGTCCGCCAGCTCCATTTGTATGGGGATTCCCCTAAAGACAAATAAATAAATTATTAGTTTTATTATATTTATATCAACTCTCGGTTTAATTGCTTCGACTTTTTTCGATCAACCTATTATTTATCTTCCTTTATAGACCACTACAACTAAATATAAACTTCGAAACTAAAATTATAATATCGCAATCCAAATTCTTAAGCAAACACCATAATGTCCTGAAGAGCAGGAAAACAGTTCAGCGGCGAAGCAGCATGATAACTATTAAGACCCAGAAAAATATTTTATCAATAGCGACAATTAATTTATTTTGGAAGTTTTGCAGTTTTCATAGTAATATAAGTTCAAAATTTCTGTAAAAATACTATAATACTTTTTTTTTATAATACCCAAAATAATCTAATTAAACCTTAAAAATATTCATAGTTTTTAACCATAATATTAATTAAAAATCACACTTTAACACATCTTTTTATGGTACTGAGGCTTAGCGGGCGATCCTACTGTGGGAGTCTTAATTTTTTTCTCCTCAGTTTTAATTGGATAGGGATCTTTAACGAGTACCTGCCTTCGCACAGAGTGGGGACTACAATTTTACACCCCCTTCGAAAGGCGGCATAACCAAGGAAGTTTTACTCACTTTAATAAGCCATTAGCTGGGTTTGAACCTGAGACCTTAGGTATAGGCGTACACATAGTACTACACCACAGGTGACCCCTGATTTTTATTTTTTTATTT
Organism: Piezodorus guildinii; assembly: GCA_023052935.1. Taxonomy (NCBI): domain Eukaryota; kingdom Metazoa; phylum Arthropoda; class Insecta; order Hemiptera; family Pentatomidae; genus Piezodorus; species Piezodorus guildinii. Next base: position 102,063,235 of record CM041296.1, on the reverse strand, counting down.
CATTAATATAATATATAATTTGGTCGGTTTTTAACAAAAAATCGCTAATACAACATAAAGAGGGTAGAATGTTAACTTTTAATGCTACAAAAATATAAAGTTACTAAATAATTTCCGAAGGAAATCGTTTTTATGAAATGATTTCACAGTTAGTTATCGCTAATGAGCACTACTGACACTAAACAGACAAATTAGGGCTTTCTAGATCTCGGCGCAACCTCGTTTTATTTTATTTAAGGCATTACTTAAATTACTTTGAGACTATTAATATTATAATAACTTGAATTCAATTCCGAAATAATTTTTCACGCTATAATTTATTTTTTGATCCATTATATAACAACACATATGTAATTAAAGTTTTCTCAAGTGGAAAAACTGCTAGGTTCGCAGAACATTCTGAATTTAATACCTCTTTTTTTAATTTTATGTTTTAAGTTCCTCTTATCAGAATGTGGTATATACAGTTATTGTGATCGTAAAAAAAAATTATAAGAAAATACGATTTCTCAACGGAGTTAGAAGATGTTTTAAGTAAAAAAAGATAGGTCTCTCAAATAAGGCGTGTATGTATGTACACGTGAATAAGCCTAGTTCAAAAATATAAACTTGTTAAAAAAATCAACCGGTGCCACTTAATTTCAACATTTCCCCTGATAAACGTAAAGTTTTGAATTGATCAGTAAAATCTATACTTTTTTCCTTACTGTAATTTTTCATCAAGAAAATATTTTTAAAAAAATGAACGTATCGGTAATTTTTTTTACGGATTATACGTACACACTTTTTTTCCTCGATCATTTCTTTTAGGAGCCGCACAAACAAGATTTGGCCTCCCTCCTCCCTCTTCTTTATAGCAATATTATCTATTACTTTTTTTTTTTTTTTCAGTGTATTCAGGATGCAAACTTTATTGCAATTGACCTACGGATATTTATAAATGATACATATATTAATATTATTTTAATCATAAGATAATTAAAATAATAGAGTTTTAAAAATAACTATAATATTTACCTATAAGGCACTCGGTTCAGAAAGAATTCTTGAAAATTGGGCTAATGATTTCAGATGAAGGCGTGATTACACAAAAGTCGTACTGCATACCATCAAGCAGAACTTTTATCCATCTAGATAGTTTTGGGACAACATTAGGATTCAGAGGAACGAATTAGAGTAGCAAAAAAATGAAGTTATCTGCTCAACTAGAAAAGCTAGGTTACGGGGATAATCTATTTTTAGTACTTTACAACACCCAGATATGTAAGTTGACGATGTAACACTGGTCTTTGATGATTATTTACTTTTAAATTTTACTTAGATGAGAATGTCGATCATAATTAAGAACAACGCAGATGTTTTCAAAACATGAAATTTCCTTAACGAAACAGATAAGCCTGTTGTAAAATGATCTATCCCTGAATGACATTTCTATGTTGACATAAGTTCCAACTGTCAGTTTATACCCGATATTAATACTTAAAATATATTACGATGCTAATCAATGAGATATATTTTACTGAAGAAATAATTCGACAAAAATTTATTAACAATGTTGTGCTGGGATCTGGCATATAAAAATATTTTGTTTAATTAGAAATTCTTGCTACCGACTGCTTTTTAAAATTATTGTATTGAAGGTAAGAAATAGTCAGCTTTAATCCTATTTGATAACCCGCAATTTTTTTTCTGTAAGTAAGACTTAACGTACATTGTTTTATCCCTTTACGGATATGTATGAATTAGAGCGATTATAACGTTATGAAACAATTTTTTTTTTAATTTATAAATACTGAATTATTTCAAAAGATGCAAGTATTGTTGCTGGACGTGTAAATAGGCATCGTACCCAATTTTAGCATGTCTTCATACGAGTTCATTTTAGATGAAAAGTTCTGTAGACCATTAATTATAAACATAACTGATTATTGAATTTAAATATTTTTTATTTTTAAATATTGCATTTTAATTTTTCAATTATTAATAGTAAAGTATTGAGTATAAATTTTAGATGCAGTTTTTAATTAGTTATATCCTATAATAAGTGAAATTTTGTATGATAGTGATTATACTAAAATTATAATAAATTTTTATGTATAAATTAAATAATTTACGACATTTTATGAAATATATAATAATTTTTATATATTTTCACACTTTAATTTTTCATTAAAATATGTAATAATTTTATATTATTAAATAATACAAATAAATATAATTATGTAAAGTTATTTACTTATCTTATTGTTTAATCATTAGAAGAATTATAGTTAGAATTTTAATAAATTTTAATAAAATTGGTTTTATTAAATACTATTATATTTTATCACAAATTTTATACTTTCTCGTTCATTACTTTAAATTCGTATATTACATTAGCACTTCAAATAATTTCCTTATAGTGACTAGGAAACTGTTTATGTTATTTATCTCTTTACATACACTCGTCAATATACTAAATCTGTTTGTATACAGGATATATTTTGTTCAAATCTTTAAGACATAAATCGGTATAATACATTGTTTTATTCCTTGTGTTCAAAAATACCCAAAATATATTCAAGTGAATATAATATGTTTGATGCACTTATTTTTAAATTTATACAAATATGTTCAAATTGATAATTACATGCATAATTTATTGATTTATGCATTTAAATCAAAATATCTTTAAGCATATTTATTTTACATTAATATTCGGATGTTTTAAAAATTTAGCCGTTTAAAGAAATAAAATGGCTTTAAACCTTCAGACATGTTAATAATGAAACAAAGTTATAAAATTCCTTAATTTAAACGTACTTAAATTTTAATAAAGAGGCCAAATAACTTGATAAGTCTGTATTATAAAGGTTATATAATTATTATTAAATTATTTTAGACAATGTTCTAGACTTATTATGAAAGTTACATTAAAAATCAACAAAATTTAATTACTTTCAAGAAAACTAGTTCTAAGTTTTAACATCAATTATTCTTTAAAAACAGTTACTTATTTCGCAAAGGACATGTAAAATAACGTACAAATGTACATTGTATGGTAGAAAGAATAGAATATTGGTATAGACTATTTGGTTTATGACTGGTTAAGATTTTGAGAAAGATATACATGCGAAGGTATGGGAACATATATAAAGTATATATAGAGACTATTATTAAGTAAAAAATAAGACTTTATTGTTTTCTTATTACCGATTAAATCCCAGATTTAAATTTTTAATTTTAATTTTTTGATACATAATTGTTAGAAGAACTGGCTATAGAGTATGCAATATAATTTGTTATTAGTTCTGAAAAATAAGTTTAATTTTGGTTTTAAATCATATTGATAATTTTGTCAATTCATCGGGACGAAAAAACAATTGTACTGTGTTGTAATTGGAATATCGTAAGAATTCGACTTCAAACAGATCTGGTATCATTCATGAACTCTTTATGGGTAATGAATATATGATATTTCCATATTGTACAATGAATCTTCATGGTATGCAATCATTTATTCAATTCTTTAGAATTATCATAACTTAGATTCCTGGGTTTTTACATATAATCGATAAATTTTTTAATTTGTTACGAATAAAAGCATATGTACCTAAAATTTAAAATTTTTAATAAATTTAGTCTGAAACCAATTAAATTATTATATACGTTCCCATAACTTGGTAACACTGTAATGTGGGATGTAATATTTAAACTATATTGTACTGATTACATTCACCTAATTCATTTTAGCCAAAAATTAAATTTTCTATATTTATATATATTATTTTTTCATAAATTAAATTATGTTATTATTATTATTTATAATTTATAAAAATTTAAATTTTATTATAATTATTTAAATTTATTTTCAATTTATGAACTTATTATATATAATATTTATTTAAATAATTAAATTTGAATTTTAGATTATTTTTTATAATATTTTATATTTTATATTTATATTAAATTATATATTTTTGTTTATTTAAATTTTAAAATTTAATTATTGAAATCTTTTATTACAAATTTATATTTATTTATTTTATATTTATTTTTTTTTAATTAATTAAATTTAAAGATTAGTATAAAAAAATTTATAATTTTTATATATTAATAATGTATTTTTATTTTATAAGAATTTAAATTTTTTTAAATTTCACAGTATTTAATAATGTTAAATATTAAAATTTAAAAATTTTGATTTATTTCATTAAATTTATACTTATAATATATTTTATTAGAAATTTTATTTAATGGTATAAATTTATTCTAATTTTAAGTTATTTTTAATTTTTATAAGTTTTTTTCTTTATTACGTAAATAAATTTAAATTTAAATTTTTTTTTTAAAATTAGTTAATTTTATCAAGTAGAAACATTCATAGTATTTAAATATTTTTTTAGTTTAACTTATTATTTATTAATATATGTTTTAAAGTTTCCTATAATATTCATTTAAACTAAATTACTTTTATATATCTATTGAAATTTATACAAAATTATATTTGAAAACATTAAATTTAACAATTTATAAATTTAAATTGATTAAAATTTTTATAACATGTTATTAATGCAAGTTTTTTTTCCCTTTTAATAATGTTCATTTTTTTAAGGTCTAACCCTATTGTAGTTTTTAATTAAAAATGTTAAAATTAAGAATTATTAAAAAAATTTTTAATTAGTAGTTTTGCAAAAAGGTATGAAAACTTTACCTTTTTTAAATTTATCATAAATCAAAATCCCTAAGGAAAATTGACCAATTTTTTAATAGAGGTATTTTAATTATTGGAAAAATTTAAATTTTGATTATAAAATTTAAATTAATGAAATATATTTAGAAAAAAATTAAAATTAAATTTGTGAAAATTTTTAAAAAGTCTATTAATTTTAAAATTTAAATAAAATTTTAATCGTTTATTATATTATATAATTAATTTTAGCTTTAAATATATTTAAACTGTTTTTAAATAATTTTCAATTTTTATATTAAAAATATGATACAAGGAAAATTATATAATATGATTAAAAGGGTTATAAATTAATAAAAAAATTAAAAAAAATTAAATATGTTTAAATTAATTAAAAACAAATTATTACATTAATTTCAATAAATGTAAATTTTTATATTTTTAATTTCTAAATTATAAATAAATAAAATTAATAATTTTCTATTAATTTTAAAAAAATTTTTAAAAATTTAAAAAATATTTAACTAATTTATAGTAATCTATATATTGGTAAAATATAAAATAAAATTTTCATTATTTAAAAAAAAAATTGAATTACATTTTAAATTATGATCTAGAAAAGAAAACAATAGTGACTAATTTAAATGGTAAATTTTGTTATTAAAATACTAAAATAAAAAATTATAAAGTTAGGGAAAAATTCTAAATGTCAAAAAATAAAGATTTTTTTTGTGTTTTAAAAAAAAACGTAAGATCTTTAAAAGATGATATAATTATTATTTAAATTCCTTAGCAAAATTGAAAACAAAGAAATCAAAATTTAAATTTAAAATAAAATTAAAAACTTCTAAAAAAAAATTTTAAAAGTATTTATTAAAATTTATAAAACCAAATTTTTTTAGAAAACTAAAAACTTATAAATTATTAGTGCAACGTAATTACGAAAAAAGTAACAACCATCCCAAAATGTAATCAAATGGGGAAACTAACCCGAAAGAACCAAAAATAGATTTAAAAATCTGGGATGATAAAATAAATTCAAGTTTTAAAAAGAATTTCCAATTTAATAAATTATTCTTTAAAAATAAAAATTAAAATTTTTATACATAAAAAAGTATTGATTTCTATAGTACCCCTTATAATTTTTAACAAAAAAATCTTTTTTCTTTAATAAATTTTTTTTACCCTTTTTGGCCCAATAAAATAATTAATTTTAAAGGCAAAAGGGAATTATCCCTTTTTAAAAAAAGTCAAATAATGGGTTTAAAAAGAAATCGGCCTGATTATTGATAAACAAAAAATAAAAAATTTAAGAAGAACTCCAAGATACTATCAATTTGGAGTAATTAGCCAAAATAATTTGGTTATTACGAATGTTCTAAAAAAAAAAAAAAGTATCTTCATTTGCTGTTGGGTGTTTTTAAAATACGTCAGTATGATGCGTACAAGTGTTTTATGTCCAACGATTTAGATCCCGTGACAAACGAAATAAAACAGAGTATGGTGACCTAGAATGTATGAATCATAGAGAAAAATCGGAAGAACATTACAACACGACTCAAATCAACCAACAGGAAAATTGTGGGAAAGTTATAACAGTTTACGATGGGCCAACGGATCCGTTTAATTGAGGTGAACTGGAATGATAGGAGGTAATGATGAAAAATTTTTACACAATTGTCCAATTGGCAAGTACTTGTCACAGATGAATACCTGCGAATTCATTGATATGGTCAACTTCGCTTTAGCCAAATAAATTGAAATCAAAGAACGCTGAACAGAATGAAACCTGGCAAAGTATCTTTTACCATAAAAATGGCGGACTAAGAATTTTTTTTTTAATTTTTAACGAAATAAAAAGGTCATATTACTCTTAATAAAATGTTCAGAAAATCTTTATCCAATACCCCAAATTTTCGTCCCTTTAGAAGACCAATAATAAAATTTATAAAATATAATTTCAGTCAGCCGTGAGGCGACCGAGGGGTATGGAAACCCTCCTGGGTCACACACACCCAGCCTCGATAAAGTGGGTATCCTAAATGGGGAAAAACCCTGGCGGCTGAGTGTGACCTCGACCGAATCACCTGAATGTACATCCTTTGGCCTAGAAATAGTAGGAATCTCTATATGTACTAAGCCCAGGACCCCTCATGGGTTCTAGATGTTCATGTTTTTTTTTGTTTATTTGTATTTATAATATCTAATAATAAAATGGATATTAGAATAAAAAGACTAAGGTTCTGTGGACATATGGTGAGGATGCACCCAAATAGATTAAATAGAAAAATCTTCTATAAAATAAGAGAATACAAGAGTGCTGGAGGGTACATCAAACAGATGAAGGAAGCGACTAAGAAACTGAAAATAACAGACCAAGACTACTTCGACAGGGATGAATATGGGAGAAGAATAAAAGGAATTAAGGTCCTTGTGGGCGAGAGATGTGCGAGGAAAGGAGTGGTGTGGACGGAAGAAAGAAGGAAAGAACAATCGGAAAGAATGAAGAAGAGATGCGAAGAAAGAAAAAAGAAGAAAGGAGAGAAGAAGAAGGGGTGTGAGGAGATATGAATGTAATGATATTCGCGTGGTCTATAAGGCCGTTCCGTGAAAAAAAATAAAAATAAATAAATAAAAAAATAAAAAGAAAGAAATAAATAAAACGGAAATAATAATATTTGTTTGTAATACCTTTAAAAATTTTAATTAATTAATTAGTTAAAAAGTTATGAAAAATATGTTTTAAATAGTGAACTGAGGAGCCTCTTTTCTTTTTAGTTGATAAGAAATAACTATCCATGTATTCTGTCTTTTTTTTATTTTTTTTTTTAATCTAAATAAATGAGGGACAGGACAACATGACAAAATTAATATTTGTGCGTGATTTATAAATCAATCACTTGTTATGAAAAATGATTAATCATCTAGTCGACTCCAAAAAATCAAAACTGAAAATAAAATGTTAAGGACTGAGTAATTATTTTTATGTGTATATCCGAAGTAAAATCCTTGCTGTGCAGAGCATTCTAGGGGGTATAACTGAAAACAATGACCGTCGTCGCAGCGTTTAATATTGTTTCATCTACATTACTAATGCAAGTAAGATATTAAATTAAATAAAGCTGCCTGAATTCTTCTATCCCTTGAGACTATATAGTTATCGTAACATTCCATAGTAACGTATTATCATTTAGTGGGTTGTCCAGAAAATAGTGCCTTATTTTGGTTTAAAAAGTAATAAAGGAAAAAAGGAAGATTTGCAACTATTTAATTTTATCAAAATAGGTCCCATTACTATCAATACATTTCTGCCACCATGTTGACAACTTTTCCTTTCCCTCGGAACAGAATTTCCTATCTTTAGAATTGATAAAACTCCAAAAACCCCTTTTCTAATTCTCTTTGTCCATTACATTTTTCGTCACGTAAGTAATTATTTGTTTAAAAAAATGATAATCCGTATGTGAGCAGTACGGAGAGTAGGGCGGATGTCGCAGAGTTTCACATCAAAGCTACGCCTGTTATTGTGATGTACAACGTGAAACACGTGGTCGGGCGTTATCACGGAACAATATGGGGGCCTTCCTATTGAACAAAGAAGGCTTCATTATTGCCAATTTATGATTATTTGCATTAATTTGATCACAAAAAGATTCGGCATTGATGGTTACTCCAGGATTGAAGAAACTGCAGCGTATCAAACCAAACGAATCCCAATAAACAAATATGTTCCTCTTTACACTAACATAATTATTTCCGGTGACCTTAATACCAACCTCCTTTCGCATTCCAATGACAGACTTTACTTAGACAATCTCTTCTTCTCCCTCCATCTATTCATCGTTCCCTTTGCCCCTACCCATCATACCCGCTGTACTGATACCTGGTTGGACGTTTATGTTATAGGTACAGCTGATAACCTTCTTTCCTCCTCCCAATTACCGGTTCCATTCTTGTCATCCCACGATTTAATCCAAATATCTTACAATATTAAAACTCCAGCAATCCTTCCTAAAACTATAACATTCCGTAACCTTGAAACCCTCTCTCGTGAAACCATTCTAGCAGACCTTGAATCCCTAAAATGGGAAGAAATTTACACTTCCTCTTCCATGGTTGTGTCAAGAAATAAAAGATCTTCAAAGGAGACGTGAGGCTGCCCGAAGACGCTACAGACGGACAAGGCAAGACGATGACTATCAAGCGTTCAGGGTACTCCGTAACTTGACACAAACCCGAGTAAGACAAGCGAAATCTAATTATTTTCATGAAGCCCTCTCCTCAGTCCCTGATCTTAAGTCTAAATGGCAACTCCTTCGAAAACTCTCCCTCTGTAAATCCACTACCTCTTCAGAGATTCCAGTATCACCTGAAGAATTAAACTCCTACTTTATATCTTCATCCTCGAGCAATTCTTCACCATATTCCCAGCATATCCTAGTTCCATCCTTTAACTCCGATAACTTCTATTTCTCTGACATCTCACCAACTGACATAATAGACTCAGTTATGAAATCCCGCACAAACTCCATAGGCTTTGACGGAATCCCTGTTAAATTACTGAAACTATGTCTCCCAGAAATTTTACCAGTACTTCTATTCATCTATAATTTTTCCCTCCAAAATTCAGTATTCCCTACCTCTTGGAAAAAAGCCATAGTCCATCCCATTAACAAAAATTCCAATCCTACAACTCCTAAAGACTTCCGCCCGATCTCAATCTTATCTAATCTTTCTAAACCTTTAGAAAGATTAGTGCAATCTCAAATGTCAAAATTCCTTGAAGATTCCAAATCAATCAATCCTCTTCAATCCGGTTTCCGATCTGGTTTCTCCACCCAATCAGCTCTTACCAAAATTACCAATGACATATACACTGCAATAGACAACAAACAGCTAACAGTACTAATACTCCTCGACTTTTCCAAAGCGTTTGATTCCCTGAACCATTCTATCCTTTACTCCAAGCTGAAATCTCTTTCCTTTTCCTACAGCTCTATTCTCTGGTTCCAGTCTTTTCTATCAGACCGTACCCAAGCAGTTCACATTCCCAACCAGCCTCTATCTTCTTTTCTTACCCTTCCCTCTGGGGTGGCCCAGGGTTCAAGTGTTTCTCCTATCCTTTTCAATGCCTTTATAAACGATCTTCCCAATTCAGTACACCACTGCTCCTACCACCTATATGCCGATGACTTTCAAATCTACCTGACATTTCCTCCCACTGAGTTATTAGCAGCGTTTACTAATATTCAAGAAGACCTAAACAGGATTTGTAATTGGGCAAATCAGAACAAACTAAGTTTAAACGCTGCGAAAACCCAGGCAATCATTATTGGATCCGATTCCCACCTCACTTCTATTCCATCTCTTCCTACACTACTACTAAACAACCACCCCATCACTTTCAGCTCCTCTGTAAAAAATTTAGGCATCCATATTGACCAAACCTTATCTTGGAAACCTCATGTGGCCCAAATTTCCCGAAAGTCAATAAGCACACTAAAGCTATTCCATCGCTCCCGTCATGTTCTCCCACAGTCCACTCGTAAGCTCCTCGTATCCTCTTTAATTTTTCCTCAATTCGATTATGGATGTGCGGTATATGGTGGCCTCTCGATGATGCTGGAGAAGAGATTGAAGCAGATTATGAATTGTTTTTTAAGATTCGTTTATGGCACGTCGAGGCGGTCTCATGTATCCCATCTTTATACCGAATCAAATTGGCTTTTTCCCCACACCCGTAGACTATACTTCCTTGGATCTTTCCTATACCAAACTATCAACTCCCAACATCCTTCCTATATCTATAATCTCCTGCAGTTTAAACCCTCAATTCACCCACTAGAAACGAGGTCCCGTATGTCCAACCTTTATATCCCTTCCCACAGAACAAAAAAATATGAATGTTCCTTTCTGGCCCGCTCGACCAGTTTCTGGAATTCCCTCCCATCAAATATTCGTCATGCTTCCTCCCTTTCTAAATTCAAATACCATCTCTTTCATTACCTTTTAGCATCCCAAAATGACGCTACCTGACAATGTAATCATTTTTAATAAAATTGTATTCAATTTTCTTATTATTTTTATTTCTAGAAGTATTTATTTATGATTTTTCAGTTTTTTTTTTTTTTTTTTATTTGTTTTTATTCTTGAAATTTTCTTTTGTTTCAATCGTCATAGTATTTTTTATATTGTAATTAGAAGACTTTGTTTCTTGTTTTTGTAGTATATTATTTTCATTTATGTTTTAATTAGTTTATCTTTTATTAATTCTTAGCCGATTAAAGATCCTTTATTACTGTAAAGCTTATGTTATTCTTAAAAGACTAAATATCAGAATAATGTAAATATTCATTTATTTTTTTCTTCTTTTTGTTTTATATTTAAACTCATTTATTTTCCATTTGTTCAACACAATTATTTTCTGAGGATTGTTTTTATTTTAATTGTTTTAATTTTAATTTTATTTGTTTATTTTATTTTGTATTATGCATATATTTATCTATAATTTTAAATATTAGTTAATTATGTTTATTTGTCTGTTGGCCAGACATGTATATTTTAAACTGTGCAAATTTATTATTCTCAAGGGACACTGTCCCAGAATAAAATTTATTTTCTATTCTATTCTATTCTATTCTAAACAGTGACCTTCACCTTTATTTCATGTGTTGGGGGCTTTGGGAAATATTGTGCTGCTTCTCCTTTCTCTAATCACTGTCAGTTAACCGTATAGTATCCACTTTTCATCACGAATAACCACTCTGGACTAAAAAGGATGGTTTTTGTTTTGGCAAAGAAGTGTAGCCCTAACCTCATAACGGTGGTTTTTTTGGAGGACGTTTAATTTTTGTGGAACTCAAAATTAAATTTTTTTTACTTTTCCCATCGCCTTGTGGTAGTCATCGATGGTCGATTTGCCAAGGCTGTTTCCAACTTGACTGTTCCGTGTGGCGGCGTGACCCACGGTGGGTGGTAATTCTTGACTGTACCATGGGACGGCGTGGATCACCTTTGGGTCACACTTGTCGGTTCGGTGGGCTGGCGTGACCCACCTGTGGGTCACATTTGATTGTTCTATAGGGCGGCGTGCCTCCCCGGAGGGTCACACTAGAATATTCCGTGAGGCGGTGTGACCCGCCGCTTAACTATCCCGAGGGACGACGTGCATAACAGTTGAGTCACTTGTTTTCAGAAAATAAGTTTATTTTGTTTTTTCTCAACATTATATGTTATAGGAATTAACAAGCATAAGGGTTTATTTATTAAATATTTTATAACCTTTAACATCCATTAGTAACAATCTCATTTAGCTCGTTAGAACCCTGGAACTGCTGTGATCTCGCATTAAACACGTTCGAACTTGCAACTGGGTCCCCCTGCTCCACGAAGGATAAGCAGCTAAAACAGTCACGCCTCACGCGAAAAAAACGTAGATATTCGCCCTATCGTGAACATATTAAAGTAAAATTTTGCCCAGACCCATCAGATTTTTTTTTATAGATACATATTCAAACCAAGTATAAAGGGATGATAAAGATTCATAACCTATACGATTTACTTCAACCGAGGTAGGTATTCCCATGATATTTTGAACCAATATGTGAACATTTTTTAAAGTCTGTCAGTGGACAACATTACTCCAAACTAACCAAAACCAATATTCGTTGCTTATGAAGGTGATTCAGCTTCTTTTGAATAAGTTTTCACTCTTTTAAAAGAAAGTGCGTAGGAAGTTTTTGAACTGCGTGACAAAGATTTAATGGTATTATGTAGAAGAAGGAAACGCTCAATAGCTTTGATTAACCGTGAACAAACCCATTCAATTCACAACCTCTTGTTATCCTAACATGTGTTTTTAAAAAGATTTTTCAACTACTGGGTGCGCCGGAGTTATTTATAGTATGTTATTTATAAATTATTATCTGGAATGCTGTAATTGCTCCAAAAAAATCCAATAACAATTGAGCTTATTACCATGAAAAACAACATACAAAGTATAGATACAAAGTCTAATAAGGTTTAACATATTTGTTTTTAAATTTATAGTATTGTTTGTTTTGTTTATTTATTTAACGTCACTTTACACTACTATGGCTAATCGGACGATGCTACAGTGGGAGTCTTAAATTTTGGCTATCCAGGTTTTAATACGATAGGGATCTTTAACGAGTACCTGACATCGCAAAAGCTTGGTACCACCTTTTAACGTCCCCTCCGAAGGACGGCATAACTAAGGAACACTTGCAGGTTTTTTAAACATGACCTTTGGCATAGGAGGCTGTTATGCTAGCCACCCAGCTACAAGTGATCTCCAAATTTATAGTATTTGATACTACTGGTCTAATTTAGATTATTGTATTTTGGATTTATTGAAAATTGTATTATCTTTCAATTAAGACATATTTTTCCAGGAGACGTAGAATAGAATAGGATAGAAAAAAAAACTTTATTCTGGGACAATGTCTTTTAAGAATAACAATTATGAACTAAATAATAAATTATAACTGGCCAAAAACAGTATATAAATTCAATCAAATAACACAAGAATGAAAAAAAAAATAATAATAATAATAAAAAAAAAGGGTCATAGTGTCATCTCTATTTACAAATTCTAGAAATAAATAAATAAGAATAAACATAAAATGTAACTTTTACATCTCATTAAAGTAAAATTCACCTTACATAAGTTGGAATGATAAAAATTAGCTTACATCTGACTGAAGAGAAAGGAAGTATTGAAAGAGGGGGGATTTAAACGATGAGAGGGAGGAGCATAACGGATGTTTGAAGGGAGAGTATTCCATAAGGAAGAGGACCGGGCTAAAAAGGAGCAGTCATATTTTTTGGTTCTATGGAAAGGAGTGTGGAGGTCGGACAGACGGGATCTTGTTTCCTGGTGATGGGTTGAGGATTTAAATACCAGAAGGCTGTAGACATAAAATAGATGGTGGGAGTTTATGATTTGATAAAGGAATGATCCAAGGAAATATTGTCTTCGAAGGTTTGGGGTTAACCACTTTAACTCGTCGTAGAGGTGGGATACGTGTGACAATCTTTTTTTTTTTTTTTTTTAACTTTAAATCTTTATTCACACCTGTAAATAATACAATGAACAATCAGTGAATGTGCGGTCAATATTAAGAAACATGGCGTGATAGGCATGAGGGAGAGCAGCACCCAGCGGTACCTACTCCTGGCATGAAATTAGTGTATATTACTAAAGGAGAAGGTCTCTCATCCAACTCCTCTTCAGCCTTCTGTAGGCATTTCCTGGCATGAGTGTTGTTGCCATGTCATTGATTAGTGTGTTAGGGTGACCTTGTAGTTTGTCGTGGAAACGTTTGTAGTGTGTCCGTATGTGCTGATTGACGGTTGGCATCTTAAGGTCAGTATGTAAAGTTATGTTGCTAACGTACCACGGTGCTTTTGTAATTGTTCTAAACGTTTTAGCCTGAAAGATTTGAAGTTTGTTAATGTGAGTCTTTTTAGCTGTCCCATATAGCTGTGATGCGTAAGTCCAAATAGGTTTCAGTAGGTAAGTATAGGTGTTTAATTTCTGTCGAAGTTTTAGTTTCGAGTGTTTTGAAAAGAGTGAGTAAAGAAGTCTCAGTCTTTGGTTAAGGGTTTTCTTTTTTTGGTTAATATGCGGGCCCCAAGTCATTCTTCTGTCAAACGTCAAACCAAGATAATGTACAGTGTCCGTCTGTGGAATTTGTGTGTTGTCTAAGAAAACGGGAGGACTCGTGTCATGTCGAAGAGTAAAGGTGATATGGTGTGATTTGTCATTATTCAATCGGATTTTCCAGAGTTTGAACCAGTCATGTAATTTTATTAGATGTTGTTGTAGGATCTCTGAGGCGTGGGTTGCAATTTTATGTTTTGTTAAGATCGCTGTGTCGTCGGCATAAATCGCTGTTAGAATATTGGGGCTGTAAGGTATGTCATGAGTGTAAATAATGTAGAGTAACGGAGCGAGCACTGCACCTTGGGGTACTCCTGCTGCGATGGATCTCATGGCAGATAGCTTTGATCCCTGTCGAACGGAGAAAAATCTGTGAGAGAGGAAAGAATGAATAATGAGGTAGTAGGTAGGCGGAAGGATAGTCTTGAGTTTGAAGAGAAGCCCCTGGTGCCAAACTCTGTCGAAGGCTTGAGCAACGTCGAGAAATACGCCAGTAGTGTATAACTTCTGCTCTAGTGCGGTGGATATGTAGTCCGTCACTCTGTGTAGTTGGTGCAATGTCGAGTGATGTCTTCTGAATCCAAATTGATGATCTGGTACGATGTCGTTGTTAGTTAGTAAATCAAGAAGTCTTTTATGTAGTAGATGTTCGAAAATTTTGGAGCATAGCGGAAGTAAGCTTATTGGTCGGTATGATGAGGGAGTATTTTTGTCCTTGTTGGTCTTGTGAATCATTGTAATATGTGAGTATTTCCATTGAAGCGGGAATTTGGTTGTCCTCAGTATCGCGTTATAGATTGAAGTCAGAAACACTAGAGCTTTCCTGGGCATTTGCTGGAGTACCTCAGCGTTAATTAAGTCGTGTCCAGGGGCTTTCTTTTTAGGCAACTTTCTGATTTGTTCAGCGACTTGAGCAGGTGTGAAGGAAGGAGGAGGTAATGTCAGTTGTAAAGGTTCATCCAGAGTTTTAAGTACAATTTTATCATGTTCGATGTTGTTGAATTCTGTGTGTGGTGTTAAGATAGAAGATAGATATTCGGCGAACAGTTCGGATTTTTCTCCGTCAGCCATGGCCCAGGAACCATCTTCTTTTCGGAGGGGTGCAGGCACTTCCCGATGCTTAGTAAGGTTTTTAGTATGCCTCCACAAGCTGCCATCGTCAGTCGAAAGGTTACTAATGTAGTTATCATAAGTTGTTCTTTTAAATTTTGCAATTTGTCGTTTGAGTTCGTTGTTGAGTCGGTTGTAAATTTGTTTGTCTGATGGAAGTCGGTCTGTCTGCCATATTTTCCGGGCTCTTCTTTTTGCTCTGATCAAATCCCTTATGTACTGTGGATAAATTGGTAGCTTTTCATGTTTTCTTCGTCTAGGAATTGATGAGGACCATGCAGCGTCTTGTAGCTTCTGTGTGAAGCATTCTACAGCATCCTCAAGCTCTTCTTCATTTTTAATAGCCAAAGGAATGGAGAGAGCAGTATTTAGACAGTTTCTGAACGCATCCCAATCCATTATGCCATTTGTGAGAGATGTGTGTTTCTTAGCTACAAGTGGTTCTTCAAATAGTTCTAAATGCAAAAGAGAATGATCAGAGCAAAGATCTGTGCTCGTACTTATTGTGTGAGGTGTAGTGCGGAGTCCTTTAGTTATGAAAAAATCAAGTAAATCTGGTGTCTTACGTCTAGATGTTGGCCAGTAAGTAGGTGAGTGTGGTGATATCGTGTCTAATGAAAGTTCGTGAAGGACATACCTGAGATTTCTTCCTCTTGGGGTTGATAATCTAGATCCCCAAGTCGGGTCTTTAGCATTATAATCGCCGCCTGCGACAAAGCATCTGCCGAGACGTTTGAAGAAGTTACTAAACATCGTGGAAGTCAGGACATATCTCGGAGGGCAATAAACAGCAGCAAGAGTAATGTTGTGATGTTCAGAGAATAGTGAAATGGCTGTAGCTTGTATGTCAGGTGATATGGGTAATTGCAAAGGATGGTGTTTTAGTGTTGATCTGATGAGAATAGCAGTGCCTCCGTGTGAAGTATTGTCTGGATGGTCAGTTCTATAGATTTTGTAATCATGAATGTAAAATTTGGATTTTGGTGTAAAATGTGTTTCAGTGATTAGTGCTATGTCAATTCGTTTCTCGTGTAAATATATGTCTAGTTCTGTCCTATGTTGATTAAGTCCGTTTGCGTACATTTGCGTTTTAATTTAGAGAAAAGGATCGAATGGTTGAGGGAATCAAAGGCTTTGGTAAAATCTAAAAGTATTAGGACAGTTAATCTTTTTTTCATCTATAGGGGTATAAATATCGTTAGTGATTTGGGTCAGAGCGGATTGCGTGGAGTAGCCAGATCGGAAGCCGGATTGGTAAGGGTTAAGTTTGTTGGTTTCTTCTAGAAAATTATAGATACCTGGGATTGTACTATTCGTTCAAGGGGTTTGGAAAGGTTCGAAAGGATGGATATAGGTCGGTAGTCATTAGGAGCTGACGGGTTAGGGATTTGGTTTATAGGATGGACCAAGGCTTGTTTCCAAGAAGGAAAAACTGAGGAAAAATTATAGATGAAAAGGACTGGCAGGATTTCCGGAAGGCACAATTTTAACGTATATTGTTTGAATTATTGGAAAACCTTCTTCTTCTTCCTCCTTGTGCATTTCGGTGTAGAGGTGCCTCAGGTCCGAGGCAACTTTGCGTACTTTGAATCGATCGTTCTCTCCTGCGATGAATTAGCCCAGCACAAGAGGCCCCTTTCCTAGGTACAACGGGATCCACCGTTTACCAGGAATCGGGGTCCTTAGGTAGATTGCCTTCTCCAGGGCTAAGAGCTCTACCTACCCTTCGCAGTACATCGGCTGTTGATGCTTCCTGGCCATGGACCCAGTTGACTTCTACTGTCTTCGGCTCCATGCCTGTACTGGTGCTACTGCTGTCTCGCACCAGGGATTTTTATAGACCTCCCGCTCTAGATCCGCTGTATTTAGTCGAATGCAAGGCCACCTCGAGATGGTTGAGGTTCTTCACCACGCATGGACTTCGTTTTAAGTATCCTCAGAGTCTCAACCTGCCTGGCTTCACGATTTCCTCCACTACACCCCTGAAATTTTGTGAGGACCATTTTTCAGGTCTACCCTAGAAGAGGTACTATCCCACAAAACCCCTTGACCCCTATTGGATCAGTCATCAACCCCATCAACTTTCAAGAGCTCTAACAGCCCTCGATTGACAAAAGTGGAGCTTCTTAGCAGCGAGGTCATTGTACATCCTAACCAAGATATCCAGCCAACATAAATCTTGTATTGAAGTCTGAGAGTCACAGCTCTTTGTAAATTTCATTATTTTATTTTTTATCAGGTTTCACTCTACAATTTCTCTTATTTATCTCTGAGCTTGTCATAAAACTTTCCGCTCAATGATGAACATTTTCCGCACTGCTGCTCCAATCAACAACTGTAACACAAGCATAGTTCCCAACGGGTCTTATGATTGTTTAAAAAATCCTTAGCTTTGTAGTGCTTACAACCATAACTCCTACTTCTTAGGAGATGATTGATAGGGTATGATGCTTGATCACTCATGCATTAAAGTACATACTAAACACAAGTAAATCTGTCTGCCCCTCAAAGTTGATATTTCGGAAATACTGATGTTCCTTTTAAGCTCATGAAGGGATTTTTACTTCAATTAATGTAGAATGACTTTGTACACTTTTACTGTTTGTTGATAATCATTAAAGATAATATTTCCACCATTAGTGCAGACAGGGACAAAAAAATCTGTGCGAGCAACATACGACTTTCACTTACCTGTTTTTAAAATCGATTAAACAATTTTCAAATACAGTTAAACATAAAAATGAGTGAAACTATTAAAAAATTAATTAAATTGAATTTCTATAGAAACATGTGTTTTATTAAAATATCGATTATATTATAATCTAAAATAGTTAGTTTTATCAGTTTTTATCACTCTTTATTAACTTTTACTAGTGTGAGTATAAGATAATATTATTTCTGAAATCTTTAGATTTCCGATATATTATACATCTATATTACTGTTCTTATGTTCAAAAATAAAAAATTGTATTAAAAAAATATGTTTGCAGTTTTCTCCTATAGTTGGATATCGAACCCTTTCAACTTATATACTTACCTGTTTTTTTTCAATGGTAATAAGATGATATGATTATTTTCCTAGAATCTACAAAATTAAAGGTACTTTAAAGGATTAAAATTTAAAATGTCATAAAGCATTTAAACTCTGTCATACTATCAGAATGAAACCTACATAATATTAAAGCCCATTAAATTTTATATCAATATAGCAAGTTTAATCAAAATCATGTAATCAGTTTAATTAATAAAGTGGCTTTTCTGGTTAACTGATTTTGATGAAAATGTTGCTGTAACATCTCGGGCGTATAGTTGTCTTAAATGTGAAATTTCAGTTTCATAGGACTTTTCGTTTACACACATGGACACAGACCCTTTTTTTAGGACTTGGTCATTTGGACTCAGAAGACCCTAAAAAGTGTATTTCCATCAAAAACTGGAATTCGAACATTTTCACGATTGCAATACAATAGGTAAGTGAAAGTGAAAAGGACTGAAGATTCATTGCAAACTGAATGGTATAAGTGCCTAAGATAATAAGAATTTGCATTGCCTCAAGTTAAATAATTTTTTTTAAGATGCATTAAAATTTCTGAAGGAATTAAACACTTTAATGTTAGTAGTAAGGTAAAATATTAGAAAATGTTAGTAATTAACAAAAAGTAGTATTTTCATAAAAAGTGTATTTCTATGAAGTTGAACAATGTATGTATAAAAAAAAATTATGTTAACTTACATTATTACATATACATCTTATAATACAAGGAAGAGCATTATAATGTTATAACTACAAGGCGCTTAAACCAGTCACAACTAAATTGTATGTACAAGTACATAAATACAATTTGTACTATTTCCAACAGAAAGGATAAAATCAATATTATTTAAAAAAATAAATGGCTTTCAGGCTTCTGTTAAATGGCTGATGCCAGGATATGCCTATAACATTAAACGTCAGTCATTTAATGCAGTAACTTGAAATCTCAATCCTCTCAGACCAATTGAAAATATTCATCAACACTAGGCACTTGAGCATTATTTCACAACTTTAAGAAACAAGATGCTATCATTCACACATTTTTTTCTTTATGTATAGTTAAAAATATGTAGACGATTCAAAAACGCATTTAAATAGTTGGATTTAACATGCATACCTACTAGTTAATTTATTATAAAATATTATTTAAATTAGTTCAGATCAATTTTTCACAGTCAAACATTAAATAGTTATAGTGTAACTCAGTTTAATTGCCTTACGGACATCTTACATCGAGATTTGAAACATCATTTAATGTGATGTTATTTTTTCCAATGCTATTTTTGGTTCCTTTTGAAGGTTTAATATTATCATAAGGTACACAAACAGTTTATATATTAGTATTTTACTCTTTATAGACATAATAAAAAATATAAAAAGATAAATTACAGCCCATAAAAGTTAATAATAAAATGATACTGCTTCCAAATGAAAAATTCAAACATAAAAAATTATCAGTACATTCTTTTAAAAAAATAAAATTAAATTATTTGTTTTCTAAAAGCAAATATGATTATATCAGTGACAAGCAATCTATGTCATTTGATCAAAGACCCCTTATAAATTTTATCACTACACATTTTGTAAGTACTAAAATTAAGTAATCACTACAATCGAATAAACAAATATTACATTGCCATATGTATGTCAAATTAAAAAAACAGCATTTTTTCTAAAAAATTTAATATGTTTCAAAGGACTATTTATTTCAATATACAAAAACTAGACCTCATAAATCATATTTAGTAGCAAAAAAGCATCTAGTAATCTTTTAACTCAGATTATAACGCAATCAGATTTTGTTTAGTCTCTTAGTTTGGACATGAAAGTTGTTTTTTTGTTTTTTTAATGAGATTACTCATCACTGATTAAATGAAGCAATTCAAAATAAATCACCAATCATTTGACTTTAAATAAGCAACTTGATCACAATAGACTGTTTATACTTAAACTTATTCTTATTCAGGTGAATGTATTAATATTTAAATGCTTTCTATATATAATAATATAAAATAATTTACTTTAAAAAAAAAATACACTTTGAACACAAATATTAACATGGTAAAACTGTTCTATTGAAGAACTTAAGTAGAAGTTTATTTACAAAAGGTGTAAATGAGCTAATTGATAATAGAACATGTACACCAATGAATGAGATGTCTTTTTACCTTCGAAGCAAACAAATACATTATTAATGAACAATATTAAACAAGCTCATAAAACTGACATATAAACTAATATTTAGTTTAAAAATAAAATTTACAAACAAAAAACAACATGATAAGAAAATATAAATTAAAACAATATAAAAAATGGACGATTCAAATAATACTTTTCATTGCAAAGACTTAGTATTCAGTGTCAATTGAAATAGAGATTCACTTTATTGTACGTTACCAGTGCCGGCATGAGAGTATTTGAATAATTTTAAGCACAATCTGCTAATCTAAGATCCTAGTTTAAAAAAAACTAGAGGCAAAAAATACAAAAAGAACAACTATTTCACCAGATCTACATAATGACTTATATGTAAGAGATTCTCCTTATGATACAATCTTATTCGATGAACCACATACAAATTAATGTTTGTTAGTCTTGTCAAAAGGCTTTGGATATTTCTGCATCATAACCCCCCTCCCCATAAATTAAACTTTAGGCACTGTTTTACAATATAGCTAATAAAAATAAATAAATGCACACATTTCATTTTTATGTTGATGCGTTGAAATTATATATTTTCGGGTATGCCATTTACTTGAAATTACCCATTTATCCTGACAATTCCCTTTATTTATGTTCCTACTTTGAATTTGTGATGGTTTCTTATCACAACTAACATAAAAAATAATTTTAAAAAAATACAAGGAGTAATGATAATATATTAACAAAGAGAAGATAATAATTTTTTTCGCAGTATAGTAGATTTTAAGTTCAGTTAAGGCTTGGAGTGATAAAAAGCAGTATTAGCTTCTTTACCAACTGGCAACTTCAACTAATACAACTTAGAGAGCAGTACCTTAATTAAAAAAGGAATGTTTCAAATTTTAGCTTAAATAATGAAAAATAAAGATAAAGAAGAAAGTATTGTTAATCAATGATTTTAAAAATCATAATATCAAAATGATTATGTCATGGACTGCATGCTTTTCAAGCTAAGGTATTCCGTTTTGAGAATTCACAGCAATGAAATGTGTGCAAGTATCACTAAAATATGCTAATTATATTGCTAATTAAATAAACCATTCCCTTTTCTTCTGAACTTGATGGCCTCTTGTTGATTCTATGACAGCCTCATCAGGATCAAGGGCGAGCTCAGCACCTCTATCTTCCTGAGTCAGATACTCTCCTTTATGTCGGGCTATATATCGTCCCGCCAATAATGCGGCTATTATCAATATCAGTACTATCAATGCCACTATTCCTAGAAAAACAAAAATATTCCGTTCATGAAAACAATTCATTATATTTAAACATAACATTACATAATGTTTATTTTATGAAAACAAATTCAATAAGGCATAATGTTAATAGTTTTAGTGCTTGAACTAATTTCACTTTAGCGATACAAAAAAAAAAAAAAAATGCATGTTTATAAAGGTGTAAGCCAGTGGTTCCCAACTAGTGTTCCAGGGGGTCCGTGAGATGTAATTGGGAAATAATTTTAAATTACCTAGACGTAAAATATTTGTGCAGCATTGGCTTGTAATAATAATAACAAAAGTATACAGAGAAATTCAACATTCTAACTGATATATTCGTTAGTGATCACTGACAAGTGACTGCCAATACACAATCCCTATTGTTAAATTGTTATTTTAAAATTTTGAGCTTGAAAGACAGATGAACTTGGCATAAGAAAATGGACTTGGAGAATTTGAATAAATATTTATCTTGTATTAGCTTTAAATTTTACTAATTCAGTGTTTTGCAGTTTGAATTAAACTCTTAGATTCAGGTTTTTTTTCATGTATATCCGTTTCTTCTAGTTGGTCATGTATAGCATACATAGCATACATGATACGGTGTAGCCCTTATCCCATATTCTGATTCTACTATCTTAATTCCTGAAGCTTAGCGTCTAGCTATAAGGACTCCATAAAACTCCAAAATTTGCCAAAAAGTACAACAGATAGCAAGGATTGACCTTGCTTGACATTGGATTGAAAAGATGGTGCAAAATAATTATTCTTAAATTATAATGCCTAATATTAGACTTGAGAGAAAATTACTAACCTCCAATAAGAGCAGAACTAGTAGAACTGTAGATTTCTTTTAGTTTTTCTTCATCAATGGGTGGAGGTGGGCGGGTTTCTATCATGTTTGGTGGATGAGTAACAGGTTCCACACCACAGAAATCTTCTGTCAAAGTTCCTAAAAATCAAAATGATAAAAATTTAGTAACTAGAACAAATGATCACATAATTTCCTATATCACTATAGTAATCCAATTACCTCCAAGAGATCTAACATTGGACGGTCCGTCTTGTTGAAATAATAATTTAAGAGGGTAAATTTCGTCAAATTCCACTCTAGAAACACAACCAATGAATCCTTCAGTCATCGATTCGTTACGGCCAATATACAAGTACTGGATATTGTTGAATTGCGCATCAGCTGAAGCTTTAACCTTGAAATGATACTCTTTCGGCTCATAATTATCAACCTAAAAATGACAATAGAATAATATTATGCATATACACTAATAATAATTTTAAATCAAAAAAGAAATATAATTTGTTTGAAAAAATCAATATATACTTAAACTTAATATTATAAGTTTTTTATTTGTTTTTCTTTTCTTTTAAGTTTTGATAAATTAATGGTTCTTAATCCTTCCAAAAGTTCATTTGACAATTATTATTTTGAGTCTACCCTTCACGACTTTTTCCCATCTTCACCAATGGTTTCTAATATCAATCATATCGATATCCATTTTATCAAATATAAAAATAAAAAAATTCATTAAAAATTCTACATATAAAATTTAACAAACACAGTCAACGTATTCTTTGACCCCTTATCTAATAAAACTTTTAATTTTATTTTATATATATATACTTTTTTTTTTTTTATTACAACTGTTTGTTTCATTTAATCTTTGTTACCATTTGATTCTTAAACATTATTTATTTACTTATTTGTTTTTATTGTTTAATTTTGAGTTTAATTAATGACAGTTCTTTAATATAACATTATTCCATTTTAAGAGTTTCAACATCAACTAATACATTTTTCGAAAAAGGAATGTCAGCGCAGTTAAAGCAACATTCATTTTCGATAATTCTCTCATATGTCTATTAAGATTATACAATTAACCATTAGGTTTTAATTGCTGCACTTGTCACTCTGTGGGCATCTTCCCAGCTACTCCATAACTTTTTCTTATTGCTAAATATTTCTCACTACTCATTTATTTCTCCATTTGCTCCTGCCCTTAACAAATTTAGTTATATATCCATCCTCCTCACAACAAATCATAGTCAGTTCAATATTATATTATTTTAAACTTGTCCATCTAACAAAACCATCGCCTACATCTTAATTTTATTGTTAATTATATCCGCCTATACCCTATTGTATCCCAAAGTTACATAACTTTTATCTGTTACTTTGTTTCTTACTATTAACTTCAAATATCTTCATACCACAATATCATCTTAATTACTGGCTGTTTCCATATTTTCATTACTGTTATTATATTATTGTACTGTAAACTTATTATAATAATAATAATAATAAGAGGCCTACGAACCCGAAGGTTCGATGCCGATACCACTAAATTCCGCCTACACAGACTCGATGCTTATATTAAGTTTAATTGTATGGGTTGTTATCTGGTTTTCTTAGTCCTGGTGAAGGCTTACAATAGACCGAAATGTTGGCATCAAATAAAATAAGTTTTAGCTAATTAGCGTACTATTTCTTGATCGCCACACCCCCAACCAACTTGTCCATGATATATTCTCTACAGACAACTAATTACTTATGATTATATACTTAATCAATTGATTTCTTGATCTTTCTTATATTATTATAAACCAAACTTTGTCTCCGAGAATTCAATGATATTAAAGGGGCTAATATTCACACACAACACTAAGTCAAAATAAAGATAAAGAGCACTCTTGCTAAATATTAAAAATAATAATAATAATAACAATAACAAATACGGGACCACTTGTAGCTGGGTTGCTAGCATAACAGCCTCCTATGCCAAAGGTCACGGGTTCAAACCCACAGGTGTCTAGGATTTTTTGATGGGAATAAAATAATCCTTAGTTATGCCGTCCTTTGAGAGAACTTAAAAGGTGGTCCCGAGCATGTGCGATGTTAGGTACTCGTTAAAGATCCCTATCCTAATACAAACCTGGATAGGCAAAATTTAGGACTCCTACTGTGGCATCGTCCGATTAGTCATAGTAGCATAAAAGAGTTACATTAAAATAACTTACAGTCAACACCATTGTAGCTCCTGAATTTTTTCGAGTTAGTCGGACATCATGATATTGTCCTAAGCCAAAGTGTTTGTTTGGAAATATTAATTCTTGCCTTTCAAATCCAAAATCAAAAACAACTTTTAAATGTCCTAAAATAAATAACACAAATGAATGGATAAAATAATTTAAACAAAACAATCTCCACATAAATTATTCTTTGTATAATGTTCAATATGAAGATAATACATACCACTGTTTGATATGGAGATTACAAGATATTCGCCAGTTATTTTTGAAAAAAACCCAAGCAGGAATCCTTTTGGATTTGTGGTTGTAAAGCCTACCCGAATCTTTTCGGAAAGAGTGGATCTCCATGAACCCATGAAATCGTATTTTATAAGTGAACTAGGTCGCAAATTGACTCCAATCTCTGGTTAAGAATAGAGAAAAACACATATGTTAATAACTTCATATTTTAAAAAATAAACAAGACCATAAGTCATAAAAAATAAACAAGTTTACCATCAGCACAAATTGGTCCTTTAAAAGCAGTCCACCTACAATCGCACCAATACCCATCATACTTTTCATGGCAAGTTCCGTTGTTTAAGCAAGGGTTACTTTCACATCTTCCAATACATCCTGGACTGACTCCTAAATAATAAAAAAAATCACAGGTCAGTTAAACTATATACACAAAAACGTTTTTTAAATATTAACTTAAAAGTCACTGAGAAGAAGTAGTCATGAAATAAATCATTCAGAACTGAAGTGTATAAATCCCAATAATCAATTGGAAACCCACCGATAGGAATTAATATTGAACCTAAACTAACAACATACAATGTTCTTGTATGTTGCCTTGATGAACTGTCTGAAACTGAAATGTTTTTTGGCAAATTGCATATATTTTATATTGGGCAATGCTATTTTAGAGATGACAGATTTTACTTAATAAGTTTTCCCAAGTGTCGGTGATTATCCTTAACATTTAATCTCTTGGTTGGTATCATCTTGAATAATTTACATGCCTTACTTCTTTACTACAATCCTCAAACTCATAACAGTAGATAAATAGAACAGAATGAATTTACCATATAGTCCTTTCTCTGCATAGCTTCTTAAATCAACAGGAACACCATTGAGAAGCATTGCCCTAATGCATCCAGTAAAACCATCACGGTAATCAACAGTTGAACCTAAAAATATTTATAATTTTTTTAGTATTATAATTTAACTAATGCCTTTCTTATATATTAAGTGTGGGAACAATGATATACACCAGTGCAGCAAGAAATAGGTATCCCTCAGTTATCTTTTCCACATTACATGAAATGAGAGGTATAGGGTTTTCAATGATACTCGATGCCAGAATAAACTGAATCATAGATGCTTTTAAGAGTTTAAAATTTATAAGTATCTCATAGTACCTTGCTATTTTTATAAATACAATGACCTAATATTCAAGTCCTTACTCACTATATAATTCAATGGTATAAAGCTCAATGCTGATAAAACCAAAGCCATCCTCATTGGTTCTAAAATCTCAACTCCCTCTCCTGTCACCCCTTACTCTACCTCAGCCAAAGACCAATCATCTTCCACACACATCTGTTAGAAACCTAGGCATATTCCACGACCAAAATCTATCCTGGAATAATCACATCTCAGAAATTTTCATAAAATCCCGAGCCATTCTTAAACAGTTCCTCAGACTACGTGATCTAATACCTCTTAAAATCTGCCAGCTCCTAGTATCCTCTCTCATCTTCCCCCACTTCGATTATGGCTGCCTGGTGTTTGGCGGACTGTCAGAGACGGTTGAGATGAGGCTGAAAAAACTAATGAACTGCTTCATTAGATTCATCTTCGAGATTACTTGGCGCTATCATGTCTCCACCTGGTATGCTGAGTTGAAGTGGCTTAACTCAAAATTTCGATGGCAATACTTCCTTGGAACCTACCTTTATCAATCCTTCAGAACCAAAAAAAAACCCTCTATATCTAGAATACGTTCAATCCACCCTCCTCTGTCCACTCTATGAACACAAGATCCTAACCCTTAAACCTGCTCATTCCCTCCCACAAAACTGCTTCCTTTAAAACTTTAAAAGATCCTTCGTCATACGTGCATCTTCATTTTGGAATTCCTTACCCATGTGTACATCCCAATCCTTAACTTCCTTCAAGCATCACATATTTATCCATCTCCTTGAACATCAATCTGCTGTGCCTTTTTAAGTTTTACTATGTAATATAATTAGTTATCCTTAAATACTAGCTGTCAGAATAAAAATACTTTTTCATTTTATTTCACTGTTCACTGTAAACAAGATTATACTGAAAATCATATGCTCTCGCCCATTTAAAACCTTTACAAGTTAACTTTTTCATCGAATTTAGAGATTCCTTATTTCCACTTGACCCAAATAATTAGTCTTTTATCAAAACTAAAACATAATATATGTGATTGAAAAGCTTGAAAGGACATCACTGGTGAATGCCTTGCATAATGAGTAATTCATTGAACCTTTTAATTTTCAACTTACCAATAACAAGAGGAGAAGTTAGGCGAAGAGCTCTGACTGGGCCTGGAGGTTCTTTAACTTCAGACTTTAAAGCTCCATCCAAAATTATTCTGGCAGCAATCCTACAAAAAAAAAAAAAAAAAAAAAAAAAAAAAATGTCATAGAAACTTCTGACAGTAAAAGAAGCACATATGCAACATCTATCTAAATAATTACAAATAAGTTCATAAATTCAGCAATACATGAATTAAGGAGGAAAATATCAATATTTTGGCATTGTTATTTAGTACCCTGAATAAAAACTATCTTTTCCTTGGCCGGAGCTTAATATGGATTGAATTGTTTTTTTGGGAGGTGGGGTAGCCAAGTGGGTTAACGCACTGCTGTGAATGCTCGTTGCCTAGCAGTCTGATGACCAAAAACTTTAGATTAAAAAATTACGAATTCACGTCTCATTGCTGCGGGAGGGACTATTAAGTCTGGTATAAATCCCCCGCCCTCAATCCCTGGCCCAAGAAAATCCCTGTTCTAAACAAGCGAGATATGGAAGAACAAAAAAAGTTTATCACTGTTTCAGGATTTTAGTCCCGTTTTCAAGACTTTTAATCTATGTGTCATAATTCATTTGGAGCTGACACATAGCAATGCTGCTATAATAACGTTACTAATAATCGTGGCACATAAATTAAAAGACTTAAAAATGGGGCAAAAACCTCAAAATGTTGACTACATTTATTTATGAAGTTCTAAACGGAATAAAACATAATTGGAGATGGAAAGTGCTCAATTATTTTGTAAAAAAACATAATTGAAACTTCCTCAAGTTTAGAAAATAGAAAAGTTGGTTTTTTTAACCATTAAGAAATATAAAAATCTGGAGGTCAAGGATAAAAAATTAAAAAATAAAGACAAGGCTAACGCTTGTAACTTTGCAGTTCCTTTACTAGTATCTTCCTGTTTTTGATGGCCACACATCCCAATGGAACAATACCTTAGTTATTTTAATATAAAGTATTTCATAGAATAATTGCACTGACAATTTAACAGGCTACTCAATAAAACATTTTGATAACTGAAGTAATAAGGTGATATAATATAGCAGCAGATAGCGAGCTAATCAGTATAAGGATATTTAGAGGTAATCTGACTTGTAAATGTTCTCGTTGTCGGCCAAGCATAGACAAGAGTATTGTGTTATTCAGGAATTTATTTTGATGGAATCAATAAAGGTCAGCAAAAACCTTTAATTTCCCTAAACCTTTCATTTATTTCTTGTAATCAATCTTGACTGACTATACACTATGGAATATAAAATAAAATATATCTCTACTACAAAAATATAATGTTATAATAAGCCACAGTAATGTTTTATTAAATTACCTGTTTCTTTCAATTACAACAGAATGCCAGTTATTATCTGATAACTTATGAGATGTCTCAATGCTTACACCAAGAGGACCCCCACCAGCTTCATAAGTGAACTGTAACTTATCCCCACCTGGAAATAAATGTAGATGATTAATATTATTATATCTTGAGAATGTATTGATAAAAATTCATCAGTTAAAATGGAGGGAAATCCTTAGAAACAGGGAAAGACATCAACGTTTTTAGCAGATCGCATTTTTTTAAAGCTCAAAATGTCATGGAAATATGTATTGAATTAGAAAAAAATAACTTTCTATTCAAGATAATTGAAAAAATGAAAAGATGCTAAATTTGTAAAACATCGTCACAATACCTATAATAGCTTATGAATCTTTCTATTCAGGTGATAAATTAGCAAATTATAATATTCAATGAAAAAAATTATCAGATGTTATCAACATAATATCTGCCTTTAATATGATAATCTATTAAATAAATAAAAATCATATTATCAAAAGGAAAAAATATAAAAGCTTAAAAAAAAATTAAATGTTCATACCAATCAAAGCCAATTTGATAAAATCAGTGGGTCCTTTACTATGCAGAATAACGGAATTATCCAAAGTTGTCTTAAATTCAAGATAAATATCTCCACTATGGCCCATATCAAATGTAGGGATGTCAATGGAAGCATCAGTGATTCTGAATGTAACCACATTGTTGAATAGGTCTGCAAAAAAAATGAAATAAAATAAATAAATTAAAATAATGATTGAATAAAAATGTAGAATTAGTTAGGTTTATTTATTTAACTCTGAAACATACATTATAGTTATAAAAAATAAATAAATAAAAAACAGAAAACATTATTGATATACTTTAATGAAACGTGATATTCCGCAAATTAATATGGAGAGATAACCATTTTCTTTTAAATGATTATAAGTGATTGGTTAAATTAAACACTTAAAATATAAATATATTAAAGTAAATAATACACAAATATAACTTTTAATGCTTACCATCCCCTTCACAACGAAGCGGACCTAACCTATAAGAGGCTGTCTTGTCGTCTAAGGGCCCTCCAGTGTCTCCAAAGCGCAGCTGCCTAACAGGTAATTCATTTTTATCTGTCAGCTCACCTTCGTCAGTCTGGTAGCTGTCGAAACCTGTAGAATATAATTTTTATAATATTTATTCAATGAAACAATATTGAAATACATTTTAATTTCAATAAACTTAATTTGAACCTATTAAAGAATAATAACACTGAAAGGCAGGCACAACATTACATTACATTACTCGGAAAATAAACCTTCTATTTCATAATAATTAATACTATGAAAACATTTAAACTTGACAAATACTTCTAAAAATACTGTTTCATGAAAGAAAAAAATGAAGCTTGTACCAGTACATTTTATTAAAATTCAAGAAGAATGAGAAAATTGGTCCATATACCAAACTGAGAGAGATTTTATTACAAATAATTGAAGCTCTAGATTTTATAAAGAAGCATAGTTTAGTCAATAACTACTTACCAGAGTCACAGTTACACCATTTTGTCTCTTCAATGCAAGAGCCCATCAAACCACAATGGCATTTTCTCGATCCAGGAATTGATCCACCCCAGTAATCCATCTTCTGGTTATTACGAGAAACCCACCATGAGAATGGATGAAAGTTGTCTTCATTTGCTACACATTGAAAGAAAATTTAGCATACCATTTTAAAACCCACAATATCATTTGTATAATGTCATGTATGATTATAATTGAATTAATAAATACAATTATAAATAACTCAAGGATGCTATTAAATACAAAATTAAAGAGCAGTTTATAATGATGCTATCAAAAGAGAAAGGCATAAATAGCAAAACAAACAAAAAAAATTACAAATTTCTATATTAGTTTTGTTTCGAACTTGCCATAAAATGAAAGAACTAGGGATGCTTCCATTCCCTTTTCACAGAAAATCTCAATTTTGTTTTTTACTTAGCCGCTTATTTTTGAAAATTGTTAAGTCTATACAGTAGTTTATATATAAGTATTTTGAAAAAAAAAAAAAAAAAAAAAAAAAAAAAAAAGAACGAACAAAAGGAAAACCAATTATAAGTATTAATCATGGCAAACATTTTAAGACCTATGATAAAAAAAAAAAATTATCATTAGTTTTGGTAAAAAAGATATAAATAAACACTAATACTTATATACATAATACTTAACTTTTTAAAACCCATTTCACTCTAATATGAAGAAAAAAGTTATTATAAGGTTAGAAGGCTACCTTAACAACAAACATATACTTTTAAATAACTGGTTACAAAATTAATGTTGGATTTACCTTTTTCCTTTATAATATGAATAACTATGTATAATGACTAATTACATACACTGTTTATTCTATAGCAGATAATTCAACGAAACAGTAAAATGAATTCTTGATTTAGTTTACATTTTTTAAAGATAACTACATAGAGTATAAAAACTGCACAGTGGTGAAAAGTAGTAATAATAAAACTCTTTACTTACAAGGAGAATTTAGAAGTTTGGCTTGGCGACATTGAAAATGGATGTACTGTGAGCAAGTTTTACTTCGGTTAGTAAGAGCCTCAAGTTGTTTAAAGTCTGCATCATAAGAGATATCTTGTCTAAAGCTACCAGGTTCCTGAAAGCCATCAACGACCGAGTTTTCTTCGTTTGCATGGTGTACCACAGTAATGGTTTCTACCATCAGCTAAAAAAGTCAAAATAATATATAAGAGATATGGCCTCTCATGGTGCAAGGAAGAGGAAAACAAATTAATGATGTTAAGAGGGATGCCTGTAAAAGACAAATAAGAGGAAAACGGCTGAATCCAAATTATATCCCAATCCACATTATAAGAGCAGTGATAAGGTGATTACTGTATTTAATTAAGGCTGAAATTACACTGAACCACTACATTTTCTCCCAATTGAGACTATCCACTTTATAAAGGCTGAATAAGCCTCAAAAGGGTCTCCTGGCCCTAGGGTTGATCCAAACTTACATATATAACAGAATCAATAATTATTCTGCTTCATCCAAAAACAAACCTGGGGGACCTTAAGATTAATAGAAAAGTTATTTACCCACTGAGCTATCTCACTTGTCTACATATAAATGCATTGTTTAGTTGTTTTGTTTTTTTCAGATACACTGATTGAAGAGTAATCTTTTTAAGGGCATTATTTCAAACAGGTGAATATCTAAAAATTTAAATGATTTAATTTCCTCAGTGAGAAAGCATAAGGGAATTAATAAAGACTGGCATCAAATACATCCTACAAGGAGAGGAAAGGTGTCTCACCAATTTTGATTTATTTTTTAGTTGAAACTAGACATTAAACTATTAGAATGTGCAAAATATAAGGGACCAACGCTTCCCAGGAGTCCCATAAAAAAATCAGAAAGTTTGTGCGGGAAAAACACATTTTATTTAATATTTCTGGTTCTAGTGAAGATAAAAACTAAGTTTAGAGACAAAATCACCCCTTTTCAAAGCAAAGTCTTTAAAATATTAAAGTTTTATTCTTCATGATAACTCTAAAAATATTAATAATCTCGTCAAAAAAGTAATTTTAATAAGGTCTCCTTAAAACTGTGCTCAGATTAAGACTCCTTTACAGGAGTGAGGAACACAGTTTTTAAGAAACCTTATTAAAAGTACTTTTTTGACGAGATTATTAATATTTTTAGGGTTGTTACCAAGCATAAAACTTAAATATTTTAATGACATATTTTTTAATTATTCCGCTTTGAAATAGGGTAATTTTGAAACCAAACTTATTTTTCTACCTCACTAAAACCAGACATATTAAATAAAATGTGTTTTTCACACGCACACTTTCCGATTTATTTATGCGACTCCTGAAGAACATTGGCCCTTAATATTTTGCAGAGTTGAATTTTGTAACGTCTAGTTTTACCTAAAATAATTTTATCAAAATCGGTAAGACACATTTTGGATCCTCTCCTTGAAATTATTGTTTTATTTACAATGACTAATAAATTATTAATATTTGAGAACTGGCAAACATAAAAATAATATGACAATTACTTTACTTACCTTCAAATTCACAAGTAACGCGAAACGGTGGCAATGGACCACTGCCATCAATATCTACAGTAATATCAGCACTTTCATCGACTGTATGTGTATTTCTGTGGGCTTCACAGGATAATGCATTCAATGCTAAAATACAAATAGAAGAAATTAAATAAACATAACCCATGACATTTTTTCTTTAAAAGAGAAGAAACTTAAAACACTTACAAGTATGACAAACAGCACCAGAATAGCCAGTGCCTGTACAATCACAGCTAAACTCATTAGAGGTTTGATTGCAAAGTCCGCCATGCTCGCATGGATTGGGGTTACATCTGTCCATCATCTGGCAAGAGGCGAACAAAATTTCATTGTTGCAACAATATTCCTGAAAAAAAAAAAATAAATAAAAGTATTACATCAACATGTTAAAACATCACAGCATACATGTAAAACAATCATAAACAGTTTTAAATTGGGTTATAGGAGTAAGTAATGATAGGTATTGACCTCTCTCATCACAGCATGCAATACATAAATAATTAACTACTTCATAAATTGTCATGAGCTGAGCAGCTGGTGTGGATATAAAAATACAGCTAATAATTAGAGTAATTTATAGAAGTCAGAAAGTAAGAGGTACTTTAGACCAACTTAAATGTAGGGAAACACCAGAAACATCAAGCTAAAATTTTTCAAGTACATGGTTGAATCAAATATAAACGAGACTTTTGTCCTGGAAGCCCAGTGAAGGTGCGGGAATGTTCCCGCGTTTAGAGGTGTTGGGTAGGGATGCCAGGAGTGGGGGTAGCAGGCGGACGCATGCCCTCGAACTCACCAGTTACTGTTTGTGACGATGTCTGAGGAGGATGTATCCCCCTCGATTGCGCAACGTATTATCATCAAATTTCTTGCTGATGAAGGTGTAAAACCGGCTGAAATCTTGAGAAGATTGACTGTTCAGTTCGGGGAAGAGACACTTTCTCGTGCCAGAGTGTTTGCATGGCATAAACAGTTTGTGGAGGGTCGTGATCATGTTCAGAATGAAAGCCATGACAGCAGACCCCGCTCCAGCATCACAGCAGACAATATCAGCCGTGTTCGACAGCTTATTGAAGGTGACAGACATCTAACCACCAGTGCCATTGCAAGTGAGGTTGGGATAAGCTATGGAAGCACTTTTTCCATACTCACAGAGGAGCTAGGGTTTCGTAAGGTGTGTGCCAGGTGGGTTCCTCGACTTCTCACAGCTGAGCAGAAGCTGAACCGTTTGCAGGTCTGTGAAGGTCTTGCAAGATTTCAGGCTGAGGGAGCCTAATTTCTCACTCACATTATCACCTGTGATGAAACTTGGGTGCACCATTACACCCCTGAATCAAAACAAGCGAGTATGGAGTGGAGACTGAAAGGGGAACCTGGACCAGTGAAAGCCAAGTCATGGCTGTCAGTTGGGAAGGTTTTGGCTTTCATGTTTTCTGACCAGCTTGCCTTGCTGCATCTTGATTTTTTGCATGAACACAGGACTATCAATGCCGCATACTACTGCGACATTTTGAATGAAGTCAGACTTGCATATCGCCGCAAAAGAAGGGATCTATTGATGAGAGAAGTGATTCTTCTTCAGGACAATGCTCGCCCGCATACTGCAGTCCTGACGAGAGAAAAATTGGAGCAACTGGACTGAAAGACGCTGGAACACCCTCCCTACAGTCCAGACTTATCATCATGTGACTTTCACCTGTTTGGCCCACTCAAGGAAGCTTTGGGAGGTCAGAGATTCGTCAGTGACGATGAGGTTGAAGCCTACGTGCTCAATTGGCTGTAGACACAACCTACTTCATTCTATGAGCACGGGATTGGAAAATTACCTATGTGCTGGGAAAAAATGTACTTCCAAATCAGGAGACTATGTATGAAAACAAGGTGTACTTTTATTTGTGTTCAAAGTAAAAATAAAAAAATAAGTCTCGTTTATATTTGATTCACCCACGTATGAGACAATCAGACTATTTCAGAGAGACAAAACTTAAAAATACAAGAAACAAAAGAAGTAAATTGATGGGTAAGAGAGAAATAAAAGATATGCAACATTCATAAATAAGATTTCTGTTTACCTCAGGAGTCCAATCCGTAGGTAGTTTGTAATTTCCATCAATACTTATCATTTTCATGCACCCGACAAAGCCTGGATTCCCATGTACTCCTCCTGAAATCGTGAAAGAATAAAATAGCAAAATACTTAGCTACAAAAAATAAAGCAACTTAACGCCATGTTGATACACACAACCTCTTTTTTTAGTTTAAACACTGTGTTTCACTCATATAAGGCTTGATATTGAATTTAGATACCATTAATGGTGGTAAAAGGTTACAGAAATCCTTCAGGACATAAGCGATAAAATTTTTGATCAGAGAACATTGAGATTCCCAATTGATAACAGGAGTTGATTTTTTTTAAATGTATTTCATTTTATTGGATTATTTTTCATTCTCAAGTAATTTTATTGATATTTAGGAGGAGAATTTATTTACCAGAACTTATCTTATTAGTGATGTAGTCTAGTGGATATAGCACTAGTCTACTGTTCCAGGTCCCGGGTTCAAACCCCAGCTGTGGCAGATTCATTTATTCAGTTATTTCAGTCATGGAGCAAGCCTGAAAATATGTATGGAGACCCTCATGGGGCACACCCAGCATTTATAAAATGGGTCCTTAAAAATCAGGGAATAACCTGGAGGCTGACCATGATCTAGGCCTAATCACTTCCTTGCACAGGAGGTGGCCATGAAACAGTACATATCTTAATTAGTAATAAACCCAAGATCCTTCATGGGTGGTAGGATAGAGTTTTTATTTACTGTCTAATATATCACTCATTAAATAATAGAATTTCGTGAGCAAAACTAGTGTTTGGGACCTGTGATAAGGTTTTCTTGAATAACCTTCATAATCTTATTTCCAGTTAGTATGATAAACTAAAAACTTCATGGCATGCATTTGAACTTAAAATATACCATATACATTTTTTAAATAAATTATTTTTATTTTTTTTTTTTTTGCGACTTGTTCAAGAAGTTTGGTATTAGCTCTACTTTTATTAGGCACTAAATACAAAATAAAATATTGTTACACAAAATTATAGTCAATAGACAGTTAACGAAAATATATAATACCAGAATGTGTGATATTTTACATTGCATACTTCCTGAGCAAAATTAAATGATTGGAACTACACATACATCCATCGCTCATCCACTCACCCTCTCAATAATAAACAAAACAAACAATCTTACCTCCTACTAAATAAGTAGAACCAGTGATGAGCTGAATAAGCTTGGTAGTTTTCATGGGTCTGTTGTCAACTGTTAATACTAACGAATTGTTGGAAATTGTCAACATGCAGTTATGCCACTGTCCGTCATCAAATCTTTCATCAAAATTGTCTAATAATGACATAGGATATGATTGAGTTTCAATTTCAACTTTTAATTTGCCTAGCTCCAAGAATAGCTAAAATAATTAAGATTATTATTAAAAATTAAAGTTAATAATCAGACAAAATAGAAAATGCTTTACTTATGTAATAATTAATTTTGGTAATTAACAATGAAGTAATAACTCAAAGACTACTTTGTAGTAAAAAAAGATAAATGATTAATTTTAATTGATAATTTTTTTTTTTAAATAAACATCATACCTTAACATATCCACGTGAAGTAAATTTATGGTAAAGAAGAAGACCATTGCCTTCATAAGTTCTAAATCCAAGAGAAACATTGAATGCTGATATTCCTTCATATCCTTTCAACTTGGCATAAGAATTAGAAGTTAAAAATGTAACTGGAATAACAGGGGGGTCCTGAAAATAGCATTTTAAAAAATAATTAAAAACATCACTATATATCATAATGGAATAAATAATAATTATTATTTTTAACCCGGTTTAGCCGTTTAACAGCAGGTTTCATCGAGACTTATGATTGAACAATGAAAAATAACAGTAGAAAGTAACCAGGACAAAATGAAAACAATCTAATGGTAGACTTTCCATTGCATCAGCTTACAGTCCATCACTACTGCAAAGGTTTTTTGTTGGGAATGCTTTCAAAGGTAGCCAACTTCTTTCTTATTTAACATACTAGTTAAATAAAAATGATAAGCTTATTAATCTAAATTAATCACTTAAAAAATAATTATCTGTAATGAAATTTAATGTTTCTTAGTGATTAGTAATTTAGCTCTCCGATTAAAAAAATGAATTTTCAAAAGTTTTAATTTGGGCGATTATTTGGAAAGAAAATTTCTTCAGGTCTGTTCCCAAATCGACTATTTCACCTACCATGCATGCAAAGTAACGAACTTGCGTTCCCGGTACTGCCCAGTTAACCAGTAGAGACCGGAACAGACCTTTCCATTATTTAATGTAACTTGGATTTGTATTTGAATCCCTTAAGAGATAGTATTTAAATAGTAGATCTATTGGATTGTGTCACATGAAATGTCCATTTTCAAGGTAAAGGATTTATATTAAAAATTTATTTTATTTTATTTAATCTTCCACTCTTCTACCGCCAACGGTGTGAGCATCCTTTTTATAGAGCCTAATCCATTGATCTCTCTCCTGAACCAATCTTCTTCTCCTTCTCCAATCCAGACCCCTTCTGTCAAAGGCTTCCTGAATCGCGCCTTCCCAAGTCTTCCTCGGTCTTCCTCTTGGTCTTAGACCTTCCACCCTTGTCTCATATACAGCCTTTGCTACTCGGTTTTCTGTCATTCTTGAAACATGGCCGAACCGTCTCAGTTGGTGCTCTTCAATAATATCCAGAGCAGGCTGAAGTCCCAGGTTTGACCGTATTGTTACATTTCTCACTCGGTCTCTTCTGGTCTTCCCCTCCATTCTTCTTAGGTATCTCATCTCCATCGCTTGTAGCTGGCTCTTGTGCTTTTTGGTTAGAGTCCAAGATTCACTTGAATATGAGAGAATCGGTAAGAAAGTATTTTTATATACTATGGTTTTAGTGTTTTTTGACACTTCTTTTTTACCGATGAATCCTTTCTTGAGGGAACTAAAACATCTGCTGGCGGCTATTATTCTTTGATTTATTTCGCCATCTATCCAGCCATGTTCATTAAGGTGAGCACCGAGATATTTAAAGTCCCGCACTTGCTCTAACCTTGTGTTATTTAGTCTTACGACTCGATCCCCCTGCTCGCTTTTTCTACCTATCCTCATGATCTTGGTTTTGCCTGTATTTATTTCCATATTTATCATTCCCAACTCTTCTTGTAGGATGCGTAAATTAAATTGTAGGTTTCTACAATTGTTTGCAAAGACAATTATGTCATCGGCAAATGCGAGGATACAAAGGTTGGTTGGTCTAAGGTTTCTAAATCCTAGGTGGTAAGGTCTCATTTTCGACTTGGTTTGTCCATGACTGAATCTAGAGTTAAAATAAAAAGTAATGGACTTAGGCTGCATCCCTGCCTGATACCTTGGGAAGTTACAAATTCCTCTGATTTCTGGTTACATGTCCTCACGACATTTCTTTGTGTTTTGAAAAGACTTAGGATTCCCTTCTGTAGTCCCAGTTTGACCTTCTTCTCCCTTAGAGCCTTTATGATATCCTCCTTTCTTATCCTATCAAAGGCTTTTGTGAGATCGACAAAACAGGTGAAGACTTCCTTATCCTTTTCAATGATCTTTTCCGTAGTTTGTCTTAGAGTGAAGATAAGGTCCTGGGTGCTTCTATTTCCTCTAAATCCATATTGGTCTTCCCCTAACGTTGGTTCCACTGCTTTCCTAAGGCGTCCTTCGAGGATTTTGGAGTATACTTTGCTCGGCACACTAAGAAGGGATATTCCTCGGTGGTTCTGGCAGTCCCTTTTGTCTCCTTTCTTAAATATTGGTATAATTACTGAGACTTCCCAGTCTCTGGGAACTGATTTATTCTTCCATATCAAATTAAGAAGATGTTGGAATATCTTTTGACCTGTAGTACCCAGGTATTTCATCATCTCTGGTGTGATACCATCCATGCCTGCTGCTTTACCTAGCTTGAGAGATGCTATAACCTCATCAATTTCATTTTCATTAATGAAGTCGTCTTCTTCCCAGCTTATTTGGGAAAGATGGTTCGTTTCTGGAGATTCCAGATGCCCGCTATCCTTTTCTAAGAGCTCTTTGAAATACTCAGCCCATCTGTTCATGATTTCTCTTGGGTTGCTCAGAATGGTCCCTTCCTTGTCCTTAATATGCTTTATTACAGGCTCGCTCTCTTTACGCATAAGTCGAAGAGTTCTGTAGAACAGCTTTTGGTTTTCTCGAAAATTCTCTTCCATTTTTTTTCCAAACTCTTCCCATGTCTTCTTTTTTGATGCTACGACGACTTCTTTGGTCTTCTTTCTTTGCTCTTTATAGAGGCGGTAATCTGCACCTGTAGCGGTGTTGAGATACTGTTTCCATCTTTGCTTTTTCTTCTCTATTTCCTTCTTTACTTCCTCAGTCCACCATGCCGTCCTTCTGGTCCTATTACCAATCCTAATTTTTCCACAGGCCGATTCTGCTGCCTGCATAATTATGTTCTTGATTGCTACCCAGCTTTCTTCCACCTGATCACTATCTCAGCTATGGTATTTGAGAGCATTATATTAAAAATACAATATGAAAACAAGATAATTTTATTCGAAGTATTTACCTTCTTTTTCTACACATTTTTCCTAACGTGACACCAACTTTTTTATCCCCAAACTGAAAAACTCTCAAGCTTTGAAGTGAAACAAAATCTGAAAACGCACTTTTCACTTGATCATCATTTTCAAAACGTTTTCCTTAATTTGAAGTTGTCTAAATTCCTGAACAGGTGGTAATCTGTTGGAGACAAGTCAGAAGAATATGGTGGGTGCGGAAGAACTTCGTAGCCCAGTTCTTTCAATTTTTGCACGGTATGTTTTGAAACATGGGGTCTTGCTGCCGCTCAGCGAGATCATGAGGTACCCATGTATCGAGCTTTTTTACTTTCCCAATACGCTTTAAATGTCTGGAAACGGTAGATGAACTTGCATTTAGTTGTGCTGAGAGTCCTTTAACTGTTTGGTAGGGGTTTCCTTCTACTGTATGTTTTAGGACATCGTTGTGTATTATGGATGGAGGTCTTCCTCGGGGCAAGTATTCCAAGTCGGTATCCCCAGCTGAAAACTTAGCAAACCAACGGTGAATGGTCCGTTCATTAACACTCTCTTCCCTAAACGCCTTGCAAATATTTCTAGCAGCCTCAGCTGCTGAATGGCCGAGTTTAAACTCGTACAAAAATATTACTCGAAAATCGCGTGTTTCCATGTTCATATTTGGAGCTATACTAAAAAGTGGGTAATTGATTGGGAAGCTAATGTTTATAATACA
Source organism: Piezodorus guildinii (assembly GCA_023052935.1). Lineage (NCBI taxonomy): Eukaryota > Metazoa > Arthropoda > Insecta > Hemiptera > Pentatomidae > Piezodorus > Piezodorus guildinii. The sequence continues at coordinate 102,022,932 of CM041296.1, read as the reverse complement.
AAGGTAGAGGATTAGTAACTGTTTACTTTAAATATGTAAACATTCGGAAAAAAACAACAGAGACCTGCAAAATCCTTTATGTATCTCATAAACTATAAAAACAGACATTTCATGTGAAACAACCCAATACAATGATGAAAATGAAAAATTAAAAATAATCAGCGCAAACATAATATTTTCAAACAGAAAATATTATTAAAGTTTATAATTGTCTACAGGTAACCCATTAAAATCATATCAGTATTACACGGCAGGTCAAAAGTTTGAGATCCCATATTGTTTACATCAATAAACCATGAATAACCTCTATGAATTTATATAATAAAGTATTATATAGATAAAGTAAATAAAATATGGGTATCTTGTTATTATTTGTATTTATAAACAAATTTGCTAATTAGGTGTAAAAAAGGTTTGTGACTATCATAAATAAACTTATAACTTGATAAATATAAATAAGAATAAATAATGTGATTTTTGTGTCGAGTTTTATTTACAGTCTAGTAATCCCCTAAGGGGAATTAAGAAGATAAATTTTATTCTTAGTTTGATTTATTGATTTTTCTACTGCTTAAGTTATAAGAAGTTCACTGCAGAGGTAATTTTCTTTTTTTTTTTTTTTTTATTAAATAATGGTTAAAAAGAATGAATTTTCTGTTGAATTGCATAGTGGAACCCACATAATACAAAAAGATCCTAATGCCAAATTGAGGCACAACAAATGAATTCAAACAGATTAATTGATGTAAGACATGCGTGGTCTCAAACTTTTGACTGGCAGCGTACAAATTGACAATGCTCAATAAAAAATCAAGTAATATAATACTCACAGGACAAGAGTACAGTGTGTTAACTTTTTTGTACTTCATCAATAGCCAATCATCTCCAGTATCGTATGCACTTTTAACTTCACTTATAATGTTAGTACCATTGAAGTAAAGATTTTCTAAGCAACCAGTGAAGTTCTGACTTACTACTAATCCATCTTGAATATTTGGAACTCCCCCAATATACATCTAGAAAAAAACAATCATACAATAGTTAATAAAAAGTTGCATTTCATATATGGACTATTAACAACTACAATAAGGACTATTAAGAATATTAATTTTCAAATGTCATATCTCTATGCTTATATGATCAAGATATTCTTTTCGATTTCGCTTTACTGCGATTTAAACATTGACTGTAAGATCATCATGATTTTGCTTTGTATGTTTACATGTTTTCATGCAAAGTGATGTTTTAATAATATTTAAAAATATCGACATTTTAGAGTCAAGAAAATTAAGATATTCATTATATTAACTTTATATACAGTAAGAGGAAAATTCTAAGACATAGTTTATCTACCATGTCTTTACTCATTCAATTGTAAATGAGCATGTTGGTGATGTTATCATGGTTACGAAATCAAATACCCTATCCAAAAATCGCATAATGTGCTTAAAGAAGTTTTTACTTCAAAAAATTACCACAATATTTGGTACAGTCATAGAAAAATGTCTACTTGATTTAACATTAATATTTAAATATAGTTATATTGAATGCTCAATAAGGATTTTAAAAAGTCTAATAGGCATAGAAAAATCCTTGAGTTTCAAAGTGATAATTTTATGAACTACCAGTTGATTTGAAAATTTATTTTTGTATGAGATAGACAGGTCAATTTACATGAACAGATTTTAGTTCTATGTTTGAGACTGAAGAGTTCTCTCCCCAGAAGCAGGATCTTCCTTGAGATTTCTCGGAATAACCTAACAATGGGTGATATAGAACTAGTTATACATGGTAACTTTTATATAACGGAAGGGGAGCCCATGGCTGAGTGGCTAGCACGCTAGTCTCTCATGCTAAACTTGTGAGTTCGAAATCCCAGTCCCGGCGGGGCTTTTATAAGGATGAAATTTAATGGGGATTCACTCCAGCCTCCCCCCGGGAATATGAGAACTGTCAGCCAAATGGTGGCCACTAACAAAATTAGACATAGGGAGTGATGACCCTACCCTAAAAATTACATCAAGAAACGCGAGTATAATCTCCCAGGAGATTACACCGCGAGGCCCAGGGCCAGCACGGCCTATCGCACCACTGAAAAAAAATTCTATATATATAACAGAAAATAAATAAATATATTTTACCTCACGATTAAGATCTAGACGATTAAACTCTCCTCTGACTTTACCATTTATCATGACCCTATCAACTGAAAATACAATATCCCTCCTATTACGAGATATTACAACATCATGCCATAAGTTATCATCAAGAAGACTACCCACGGATAAACTTGTAGTCAGCCCAGAACCTTCAGGAAAGAAAACATATAAAATTAAATAAATATGATAATTATTATTAATACATTTAAAATATAAATGGAGAACTATGAAAACTTAAATACCTAGATCAATATTGAAAATAAGTCTATTTTGTCGCAGTTGTAAAGCCATAAAGTCTCCTTGAGATCCTCTACTATAAAGAAGTATACCATCTGCATTCGATGTCTTAAGGCGGAACCTTATAGATTCTCTTGTCGCAGAAATGGGTGCCGATTTAAGATCCCATTTCACAAGAGAGGTGCCATTAAAAAACATATTTTCAGCCACTGTAAACAATTTTTAGACAGTTAAAAAATCAAAACAATAAAATATAAATCAATTACCAGGTGTAGAAGTATGAAACCAGAATTCCCCTATATAGATAGTGCTCGCTATCAGTTTAAAGACAGTAATACCGCTTCTGTAGTGCCATCTTCTCCTTTTAACAGATGACGAAGTTTCATACACTGGTATATTTTTCCTCAAACATGTCGAGTTTTGTGCCTATGAACTATGATTTGTAAACAGCATTGGTTTTCTGCTATCATTTGAAGAAAACTGCTGCAGAAATGCTGCTTCTCAGATGTAAAAGAAAATCATTTCTTCATCAAAAACAGGTGATGAAAAGTGGATATATTTCCAGAATCCTAAGCATCGTAAATCATGAGTGAATCCAGGCGAACCATCAACATCCACTGCAAGGCCAAATCGTTTTAGAGAGAAAACAATTGGTGGAATCTAAAGGGTATAATATATTATGAACAACTAAAACCTGGCGAAACAGTTAACACTGATCGCTACTAACAACAAATGATTGATTTTAATCAAGCAATATAAGAAAAACGAATGGACTATGCAAAAAAGCAACATAAAGTAATTTTGCTTCATGATAATGTCCCCTCACACACAGCAAAACGGGCCATGGATACGATCAAGGTGTTCAATTGGGAAATACTAGCGCATGCAGTTTATTCTCCAGACTTGGCTCCGTCTGATCACCATCTATTCGCATCATTGCAACACGTACTTGCCAAACAACACTTCAATTCTTATGAAAATGTACTAAAATGGCTCGACAACTGGTTCTCTTCAAAGGAAGAATTGTTTTTTTTGGAGTGGCATTCATAAACTGCCAAAGAGGTGGGAAAAATATATAAATTCCAATGGAGACTATTTTGAATCAAAATTTTTTTACAATTTTCAAATAATAGATAAGTAATTTTTACAAAAAATCTGGTTTCATACTTCTACACCTGGTATTTAATCATAAAACTTGTTAAATTTTAAATACCATAATCACAGCCATACAGTTCAAGCCTTAGTGATATACGATCTTGCCAACGTGTTGGATTGATTCTTATCCATTGAGCAATTATAGGTCCTTCAAAAGTATTTCGTCTTGTATTATCACCATCATCATTTCCTTTGAACATCTATATTAAAAGCAATATATAAATCAAATAATTAATTCATAATCTATACATAAAAAAAAAAAAAAAAAAAAAAAAAGAAACTGAAATAATTTTTATTATACTTACACAACAAAAATTATAAATTTAATCATACATTTCAAATTGGGACACAATATGAATGGTACCTAATTTATTTTTTACAGGAATACTAAAATATGTATAATAAAACCTTTTAATGATTATGAGCTACTTTAAAAATTCATCAAAGAATAAAATTATGACATTATTCTCTAAATTGAAGAAAGAAATCAATGTAAATGTTTAAGGCAATGGACATATATAGTATTTTAAAACTTCTCACATGAAGTTAAAAGGATCTATCTAGTGATAATATCAGAGTGAGATAATGAAAAAACTTTAAATAAATGAGAGGGAAAAGAATCATTCACAAAATAATTTAACTGAATCAAATGATGCTGTGGGTAAATTTTAATTTCCAAAAAGTGAAAACTTTTACTTACATCATACAGATTTCGACAATTAACAGGAAACTAAATCTAAAGAAAAGAATGAATGTAAGCAGACATAACAGTATATGGTCTTTTTTTTTTTAAATAAAATTTAGATGATGAACTTTTTTGCTTCTAAACAATTATTTTAATCTATTATATTTAGCACATCCTTGACCAAAACAACTTTCAGGACTCAAGCAAAATTCTACAGTCTTCTTAAAAATCATTAACTTCTTAAAATTTGACTTTAATATTAACATTCAATAAATAAAATAAAATAATTGCTAGAACACAAACAGAAAATTTCACACAAAGCATTTTTCATATCAACAGTATAAAAATGAATACTAGAATTCATCACCTGAAAAACAATAGTATAGTAACACAGAATATATTTGACCTTTTTCTTTTTTTTTTTCTAACCTAATTGAGGCCAGAATTAGAGAAACGTCAAATAGGAATTGGGTAACTCATATTATAAAGACAATATTATAAAAACTTTGTGAGAAATATTCCGTTTGTAAACTAACATCAAACATTAAAAAAATAAAATGAAAAAAGTAATAGGATAGTTTGAGGCATGCATTTTAGTATTTTGATTAGAATAAAAAGATAAAAATAAAGATTAGTTAGACAGATAAATTTTGATTTTAACAACACACAAACTAAAATAAAACACACTGGACAGAAAACATATACTGGAAAAACATATAACTGTACAGTGTGATATTTTAATACCTCTGCTTTTCCACCAGGGTCAGTAACTGTTTTCCATTGTTGACCATCATCTGAGTGCTGAACAATATATTCAGTGACAAACTCAGAAGTGGCAGCTCTTCCTTGTGTAGCCAACCAATGAACCTGCTTTCGTTCTCCAAAGTTTACTGTCAACATCTGATAGTATGTATCCCCATTTGGACTCCACGCTGAATCACCTACACCACTTTGTTAATGAAGCAAGTGCATAATGAACAATAAATACCTCAGCTTTAGGGAATTGGGTGCATAATTAATTTCATACCACAAATCAAATGCTACCCATCACCATTAACAGTTAATTGATAATAAATGAAAAATGTTCCGGTATAATTTGTACACATTTTATTATTGAATCATTACTGTTGAATAAGATTATTTTAAAAGAAGAATTTCTTTTAACAGAAATTTCATAACTTTTTTTAAGCGTGTTCCACAATATTTCTCTACTCTATTCAAGACAAACAAGAAGTACTGTCCCACAGTTCACCAACCTATTTTAAGCAGAGAGGAAAGGTGAAGATTTATTCCAAGGGACTCCCATGAAATAAATTTCAAACCGCCCAGGCCAGATTCAAACTGCCAGCATTTGGCATGAAGTGCTAAGGTTGAGACATTACTCTTTGACCATTACAGCCTTTTGGATTTAGTAACAAGATAAAAATGGATTTCTAAGACTCATAAGTAGAAATTTAATTTAAAGTAAACTCTATCCATCTGTTAAGTCTATACATTCAGTAACTCATGAATTAATGAAGTCTGTAGATTGGTTTACAAAAAAAAAAACAACGCAAATATCCAAAACTAATCAAGTTATTGGAGACAGGATGAATTTACGCTGGTAAAAAAATTATACACTGAAAACTCTCGAAAACCATTCACAGCTCTAACTGTTAATTGTTGATACTAAAAAGATGAATAAATACCTGCATATAGCAGCAATATGAATTGATGAATTTTATTAATAAAATTCTGCGATTAATTCATACACATATTTCTAGAATCAAAATATGCTTGTAATGAACATTTTGAAGACACAGAAAACAAATTCTGTTAATGTATAAACAAACTAGCCCTACCCTCTTAAGGTATAGAATGTATATACATATATACTTGAACATACTGTTAGTGAAGCTGATACATATAAATTTCGAAACTTAGTGTAGCAAACATGTCTAAAGGAAACTAAAATATGTATAGAAAACCCATTAAAGGATCTCATCCCTCACTCACAACACGATTATAATATATTAGATTTTTTTTTTTTTAGCTCAAATTGTTTTAAAACAATCCTGGAATCTCACCGAGTAGTTTTTGCCATACAATTGTATAGTTTTAGCAGTTAATTAAAAAAATAAGGTAAAAATGTTACCCTTCTTTTGGCTGTGTCGCCGTCAGGTAAAAATAAATTTACAAAAATATTTACGGTCAACTATAGCACAAATGAAATAAAATCTTTTTTTTTGTTTATCCATCCTATACATCAGTCAACTTCATAATGATCCTTTCCTATTTTTTCTTTATCATCAATATAAAAACATCATATTCTTAAAAAGCTTTATACAAAGCTGAGGTAATTATAAGTGTTGGTTAGTTAAGCATAGTGGGTTAAGAATGCAGTGAAAACACAATAATTTAAAATGCACTGTTAGTAATGATTTCCTTTTTTCCAGTAGTGGGAATCACCTTGATGTTTCCACTTGGCTCCTTGTATTGCGCAAAGTCAAGACCATTAGATCCATAGCTGATAGTATATTCTCGAGTAAATTCCATCGAATGCGGACGGCCTTGTGTGGCGATACCGGTTATTTTCCTTACTTCGCCCAGATCAACTACCAAAGCTTGGTCAAAATCAGAATCCCTTGCTGTCCAGGCACTACCCTCTATAAAAATATACTAATGACTTCTTTTGCTTTCAATTCATCATTTCAATTCTGCATTAGTCAGGTATATTTTCTATACTTACAGACTTATATAGGGAACAAAAACAAATATTTTATAAACTATTGATTTTTTAAATAAATCAATGATAGAATTATTGAATACTGACGACATAGGTACATTTTACATACATATAAATATATGACATATATCTTAAAAAAGTGAAGCAATAAGATAACCACTTGAAAATGTATCATTCAATAGTACATAATGCAGAAATTGATAAAAAAAAAAAATAAAAAAAAATGAAAAATATAGATTTGCAAAAACAGTTCTATAATGTAATAATAATAAACTATATTATTTAAATTATATTCCACATGATACTCAATTTCTGGTATGTCGTTTCATTATAAGAATGTTATATCTTTAAGTTGGCACATTATATGAAACAGTAGAAATACAATTTTTAATTAGCAGCTAGAATTCTATTGTCCCGAATTCCATTGCATTGTATCAAATTCCATCACTCCCTTGGATCATCGGCAATGTAAACAAATAGAATACAACAATGACATGGTACCAAGTCTTGCAAAATATACTTTCACAGACTAACTAAAGCTGGAATACTTCATATGGAATAATTTATACAAATAGTAAGTTGACTCTTTTTTCTGCTTAGGTAGACCACTGTAATTAGTGATCCAAAGTAAACCTAAAGGGTTTGACTTTGCTCGAATTGTTAGCTCAACCATTCGACCCTCACTTAATTTAGACAGTATAAAATCCATTATTAATTATATATTTTATGGTTTATTATTGTAACCATAAAATATTTGAAAATACAAACAAATAAATTTTAATCCCTTCCTTCCTCAAATTTGAGGTTTAATATTAAAAAATGCATAAGCTACAATAGCCGTCTGTTTTATTCTCAAAAAACTGTAACGATTTTTTATCACATTCTGCATGTGTCACAGGTCACCCAAGGGTGAACTTCAGAATTCAGGACTACATTTCTCCAATTCGTTTCAAATTGGCAGCTGCCTGGAGGCTTTATGCACCCATATTCCAGTTGTTTGTGGAAGTGTTTGGAATCACAAAAAATCCTCAAAAAAACATTACTGATTTTTTTTTTTAGGCAGGTATTTCTGATTCTGAAACACTGCTAAGAAAGGTTAAGAATGACTAATACAAATTTTAATAAATATATAATAATAATTTAAAGCATTGTTTATACATTTCGAACATTAAAAATTTAGCAACAGTATCAGTTATTTATTTGATAGTGACTGTAATGAGGATAAATTAAATTGGTCCAAGATGAATTAAATACAACTTGACAGTTAAGTAAACAAATTTGTTATCACGCCAACTAATTTATTTAAACCAGAAGAATATTTATAAAATTAACAAAACAAAACTTTAAAAATATTTACAATAAATGTGTGTAATTTAATAATATAATTTCTACATTTAAAAATGTAGCAAGAAACACTTATCACACAGATCAATACTTATACCAATCAGTGACAGTTACAAAGCAACAGATAGGGATGGAGATATTCCTAGCTAGCATTTTGAACCTATAGCCCTTACTCATGCAATGACAAAGATCTTTGTCTCAAGATAGCATGTTTGATTATACTACAACAACATTAGTTTTTAGAAGTAACAGACTATGCGCTAAACACTAAATGGCATACATCTAATGTAAACATCAAGATAAATAAACAATAACTACATCTCATAACAAATAATTATTCTTTTTTTAAAAACTCAGAACAAAAGTTAGGATCAGAAGGATTAACTTCTTTACAATCTTTAAGTATATCGCCAATTGTAATAAACTTAAATTTAGTAATTGCATTTATAATACCAGAACCTTTATATAATGCCACACAACAACAGTAATTATGATCTAATAATGACTCATGAAATTCCCACTGCATTTGAATAACACCTCCTATCCACAGCTCAGTGTCTTTAACATATTCTCCATTCTTTAACATGGGAGTATTAATTTTAAATACAATATCTTTAAGATCAACAGTAATCCCAACACCAATGGCCTTTACATAACTTTCTTTTAAACACCAGTATCTATAAAACATATGAACTTGATCTTTTTCATTATTAAAACTAGTAATAGTCTTCCATTCATCAAAAGAAAAATTGCTTCTCATCAATTTGAAAAATGCTGGAATAGGTTTTCCACCTCTATATTCCCTTTCCATTACATCAATTCCAATCTTGGTATTACAAAGCTCGCCAGCAAGAACTACATAGCGCCCCTGATGTGAAATATTGAAGCTAATAGGAAAATGTTCATTATTATAATAAGGCTTCCCATTTGTATCTCTAAGTATTTTTACTTCATTCCACTGGACTCCTAAAGAATTCTGAATGTATTTTCTCATAAGTAATCTTCCAACCAATGAACTCTTTGCATCTTTCATAAACACATATTTTCCAATTCTGTCTTTTTCTTCAGCTTGAATTGCAGAAAACAATAGTAACAGTTCTGAGTGTATAGGTTTCCACGAAAAACAATCGAACACCCATCTGACCGACATAATTCTTTCAGCCATAGCAAAAACACAATATTAAATCTATATTCAAAAGAAAATTGTTCCAACTTTTTATTTATATTTAGAAATATTATTCATTAGATAACATGTATATCTTCAATAGCCTGGCTATCACTTCGTTTTTCTCCTTCACTTTGATATGTCATGCCATACCTGAAGCAAAACAAAGTGGTAGCCAAAATATTAAAATAACATGTTAAATAATAAATAATAAGTGAATCAATTACTTAACTAATATTAAAAATTTTAATTATTAATTATTTTATTAACGAGTAAAAAAGCACTATTAAGAAAATAATGAATACCATCAAGTCTGGCATTTTCTGGTCCCCTTTCCCTCAAAGACGATGTTGCACTAAGCTGAGCTTTTTCTAACAATGGTTCATTACATTCATAATAATCTGTAAATAAATAGGTTATTAATTTAAAACATAGCTTGAATATATAACATTAAATAACTTTATAAATAAAACACATAATTAATAACAATTTATAACTAAAATCATATTTAGGTACAACTAACTGGGTCAGATCAAAATAATAATTTACCTTAACATTACAGAAATTAATTAATTAAAATGTTTTAAATTTTAATTTAAAGTTTGAAACTAAGTTTAACAGTACATGAAATGATAAAGGTATTTGATATATAAGATTTTTCTTCTCTTTTTTTCAAAACAATCAAATAAATATGCTTAAAAACACAAAACAAACAGGTAAAAAGAACAAATATAAAAAATGGGATAAGTTTAAAATCTAATCTAAGGTATGTTATTAGATAAGTTAGTTGTTACTAATACAATTAGTGTGGTGATTAAATTAATAGATAATTAAATAAATAATGTACCTCCTAAAACTAGAGTAAACGAAATCACGAAAAATATTGCGTGAGTCTGGTGTTTGGTATTCATTATTTAAACTATAGTAGCATTTCAGATGATGACTAACTTCGAGGATCACACCCAAACCCAAACACTACAATCTGTATAGAATTCCCACCCAACCTAACCTAACTGTCAATAAACGCTATCTACAAGTCTTCCGTCTAACTAGTCCTATTAGTCACAAAACAAATTTAAAATGTCATTACTAGGTTTGAATATATCTATTTTATAGCTATTGTATAAAATCAATAAGCTCATTTACGAATTATTAAAAATATCAAATATTCAAGAAGTTAGTCTAAAGACTTTCTTGAGAGCAATGTTTAATGAAACAAGTCCCTGAAATCCTTATCTTTTTCAAGTTACCAAAAAACTTCCTTTGTCAATATATATATATTTTTTTTAAATGCTTAGTTTATAATACTATGGATTCAACATTGGTTAATAGTACTCCAAAGTAATTAACATGAGGTTGAATTACGGTAGTTAATTTAAAAAACGCATCGTACAAAATATGTAAACCATTTTTTTCTCGAAAAGCAAAAATTTCATATGTATGGTAAGTGCTTTAGAAAGGAGATTAGAAATTAAACTATCAATCGGTTCTAACCGGGCGCTGGTTAAGGATGAGACAACTGAAACAGGGTACGCACATCACACAACTTCCACTTTTCACCTCGAAATAGTTATAAAAGTTTACATACATTTAGTTTCCAACGCAAATTCATTTTTCATCTATGAAAACGTGTTTTCATTAAATGATCAAAAAATATAAATTATTGATTCAAATTAATTAGCTGTATCCTGCAGGTGGCCCTAGGATTTTTTAATGGGAGTAAAAATCCTTAGTTATGCTATCCTTCGGATTGGAAGTAAAAAGGTGGTCCCTAGCCAGTGCCTTGCCTGGATCACTTGTAGCTGGGTGGTTAGCATAACAGCCTCCTATGCCAAAGGTCACGGGTTCAAACCCACAGGTGGTCCTAGGATTTTTTAATGGGAGTAAAAAATCCTTAGTTATGCCGTCCTTCGGAGGGGACGTTAAAAGGTGGTCCCGAGCCTGTGCGATGTCAGGATCCCTATCCTAATAAAACCTGAATAGGCAAAATTTAGGACTCCCACTGTAGCATCGTCCGATTTGCCATAGCAGCATAAAGTGGCGTTAAATAAAAATAAACCAAACCTGTGCCTTGCCAGGTGATCGTTAAAGATCCCTATCCTAATTAAACCCGGAGAGGTGAAATTTAGGACTCCCAATGTAGCATCGTCTTTTAGCCACAGTAGAATAAATTGACGTTAAATGAATAAACAAACAATTAGGTTTATGGATTTTTTTGGTAACACTTCCGTTATATGACACAACTATTTCCGTATTATTCTTGTAGTTTGTTTATTTTATTCAACGTAACTTTATGCAACTGTGGCTAATCGGACGATGCTACAGTGGGAGTCCTAAATTTTGTCTATCCGGTTTTATTATAGATAGGGATCTTTAACGAGTACCTGACATCGCACAGGCTCGGGACCACCTTTTAACGTCCCCTCCGAAGGACAGCATAACTAAGGATTTTTTACTCCCATTTAAAAATCCTAGGACCACCTTCGGGTTTAAACCCGTGACCTTTGGCATAGAAGGCTGTTATGCTAACCACTCAGCTACAAGTGATCGATCCATTATTCTTTCTAAAACGTCTTCCTTCTCAGCTTTGCGCAACAGCTTCAGCTCTCTTTTACCGTCAGCTTTCCTACAATAATAGCGTACTGTTAATATCAATAAATCTGTATTACTACTAGTAAAATGATAGAGCCGTACTGTCGAGAAATTTAATTTCAAACTAAGAAAATATTTCTTTATTCGATTTTAGTTAATTATGAAATTCTTTTATAGTTCATATTTATACTCTTTTACTTAAGTACAGAATATATAGTAAGGGATAGTATTGCGATCGTGGAAATTTTGAATATCAGTTTTCAACGGAAGTCTTGAGTCCAAATAACCAAGTCCCGCAAAAAGATCTGTCAAGCCCTTTATGAAAACGAAAAGTTATGCGAAACTGAAATTTCATATTTGAGACAACTATACGCCCGCCCGAAATGTTGCAGCTGATTTTTTAGTAAAATCGGCTAACCAAAAGTGCTACTTTATACCATGCATTTTTCACCTTTTAAAGATTTGCTCAAAAACGGCTTTAACGATTTAGATTAAACTCAGTATATCAAATTCAATGGACTTTAACATCATGCAGGTTTTATTTTGATTGTAATAGTCTGAAAGTGGCTTAAATTTTTAATTTCCTTCCTCTTAAGTACCTTTAATTCTGTATATTCCGATAGATTAGCCCTATAATCTTATTAGGATTGATAATGAACAACTAAATGTGCAAGTTGAACGAATTTGATGACTAACTAAAGGAGAAATTTTTATTTTATTATTTTTTGTTTTTAATAAGAACAATGATAAAGACATATAACATACCATTGGAAAGCGCAAGATTTTAGAAATAATGTCTTATAAACAAAGTTCTAAAAAGTAATGGAGAGTAACGAAAAGCGGATAAAACTAAGCGATTGTTGCAGATAATAATATAATAGATTATTTAATGAAATACATGTTTCTCCCGAAAGTTGATTATTTTAACGTTTGTTATTATTTTTTTCATCTTTAAATTTGTTTAAAATTTCATCGAGATTTTAAAAATAGAGGTAAGTCAAAGTCGTGTTGTGTGTAACACCAGATGTTTTATTACTACTAACAATGTGATATTGTCATATATTTTCATTTTTACTTTCACTTACTATATATAGTAAGGGGAAGTATTGCGATCGTGAAAATTTTCGAATTCCAGTTTTCAACGGAAATACACGTTTTAGGGTCCCCTGAGTCCAAATAACCAAGTCCCGCAAAAAGGTCTGTGTGTGTGTGTGTCTGTGTGTGGTAACTCCCGGGCGGAAACGGTAAGTCCTATAAAACTGAAATTTCATATTTAAGACAACTATACGCCCGAGACGTGACAAAACTTTTTTCATCAAAATGAGCCTACCAGAAGAGGCACTTTATACCATGCATTTTGCACCTTTTTTCGATTTTCTCAAAAACGGTTCCGACGATTTTGATTAAACTCGCTATATCGATGTAAAATTTAATGGGCTTTAATATCATGTAAGTTTTATTTAGATAAAAATGGTCTGACAGGGCTTAAATGCCGATATTTTAAATTGTCTTCCCCTAAAGTACCTTTAATTTTGTAGATTCAATAATAATAACTAGATTATCTTGTTAACGCTGATGAAAAACTGGTAAATATATAAATTGAATAAATTCGATACCCAACTAAAGGAGAAAACAGAAAAAATATTTTTTTAATGCAATTTTTCGTTTTTGAACATAAGAGCAGTAATATACATGTATGATATACCGTTGGAAAGCTAAAGATTTTAGAAAAAATATCATCTCATACATAAGCTTTTAAAAGTTATTGGAGAGTGATGAAAAGAAGATAAAACATACTGATTATTTAAGATAATAATATAATAGATTTTTGAATCAAACACATGTTTCTATATAAATTCAATTTGATTAATTCCTTAATAATTTCATGTATTTTTATCTCTAACTGTATTTGAAAATTCTTTCATTGATTTTAAAAATGGAGGTAAGTGAAAGTTGTGTGTTGCCCGCACCAGATTTTTTGTATTTAAATAATAAATAGACATTTGTTTTAATTTTAAGGGAAATAAATATTCTTTACAAGAAGATATTTGGAAAAAAAAAAAAAAAAAAAATGAATTACTCAAACATTGACAAGACTTCCTCAAATTTCACCCTTCCCCACAAGAAAATGTAAATACTTTTAAAGCAGTATTTTAGGCTATAAATTTTGGGTTAAATACAAATACATTGTTAAAGCAACATGAAACAATTTTTTCTTTTATAAACATGTTTATTTTAAACAACTGCTTTATATTTAAAAGTAATTTTAATTTTTACATTAATTTAAATACCAGAACAATATAATCTAGACCAGGATATTTAGTCTTAATGTGAACCCTAAAAACAAAACATCTCCATTTTTCTTTCTTATATTTCAGGCATAAATTAGTCCATATGACGGTCTGTGAAAGAAAAACAAGTAGTTTTTTAACTATTTACTATTTTGCCAACCCACATTGAAAGCCTTCATCAGGGCTAAAAATTATACAAAAGGAATACAATGAGTGTAAAACAACATACATACGAGAAAGAACAATCAAAGAGAATATAGAAAAAAAAAGGTATACAAATTACGATAATATTTAAAAAACCTGTACCTCTGCAACCCTTAAAGGGCTCTTGGGCTCAGTACATATAGAGATTTGTACTGTTTCTAGGCCAACGGTCATGCAATGAGATGATTAGGCCTTGATCAGGCTCAGCTGCCAGGTTTTTTCCCCAATCTTGGTACCCACTTTAAGGAGGCTGGGTCTGCCCCAGGAGGGTCTCCATACCATAGGTTCGCCCCTCGGCTGAATTAACAGAATAAATAATATTCTGTCACGGCGGGGATTCAAACCCAGGACCCGGAAAACAGTAGACTAGCACTCTATCCACTAGACCATACCGCTCCCTCTTAATAATATTAAATACAATATTTTATATACTACTAAATTAGAGAATATAAATATTTACATATGTAAAACATAATAATAGAATTAATGGGTAAAGAAAACAAGTAACTAAATTACAATGATCTTAGTACATTAAAAGTTAGACAGACAGTTGCTACATTGAAATAATATAAAGCAAAATTACAGAGAAACTATAAATGTTTAGTTTGGTAGAATAGTTATGTTAGAAATAACAAATAAATGCAACATAATAGATACTAGAATAAAGCTAAAATAGAATATCACCACCAACCACACTAATTTCACCCCCTCATCTCTCAACAGTTAAGATTTAATATCCATCATTATTGTTGTTTGTCCTTAAGAAGGGCATTCATCAAACCAAGAAGTCACACCTTTAATGTCATGCCAAACACCAGTATTATTAGTTTATTCCCACTTCCTCTCTTAAGTCGATGCTAATTACTTTCCTGTTTGTGCATGAACTTGGACTGATCAGGAATCTTTGGTCTGTGCTCCAATGTGCATGACTTTAGTTTTCTGTTCATGTGCAACCCTCTGATAATTTATAAGTTATACAATACACCATTAAGAAATAATTTGCAGCATTTTCTTTCGAACTTGCAACTAAAGTGGGTAAGGTATGGAAAGTAAAAGAACACACCATATATTTATTAATTTTTTATTTTTATTTTTTAATACAACTCTACTTAAAATGATACCTTTCTAACGCATCTATTTCCCTTCGACTTCGTGTATAGCCAAAGATATTGGTAGAACAAAAAAGAAGTATTTGCTAATTAGTTGTAAACTAAACTACTTGCGATTAAATAAAATTCAGTCAAGTTTTATATTAAAGGAATAAATAAGAATCTAAAAAATAATTAAAACTATATAACAACATTTATTGTGGAGTCAAAACAATGAATAGTTTTAACATGGCATAAGTGCTTATAGATCATATGAAGTTGTAGATTGCAATTTACAAATTTATAAATATTTACATAGATAAAAATACCACATTGTATTTATATATATTAAAACAATAAATAAAATGATTATTAAATTTAACAATATACATAAATATTCACAAAACAATTCTAAATAAAGCTGGCCAAATTCAGTCATCACTTACTAAAATATTTTCACTTCAATATTTACAGAAAAGTACAAATTTACATTATATAAAATAACACATAAGTCTAGGACTGGTGATTTTGCACTTCTTCCAGAACATTCCTGTATAAAACAAAGTCTAATTATTATCTATTCATTGCAAAAAATAAATAATACCATTAGTTATTAAAACCAATGTTTAATAAAAATAATTTTATATAAATCACAAAAATACCACATATAATAAAGAGACGATTTGTGAAAAGATAACTAAAATATAAATATTATAATTAAAATATAAGAAAGGATTCTATTTTTGTTATCTTAGTAAAGAAACAATATTAGTAATCAACCAGTAATAACCAAAGCATGGATTTTTTTAAGTTGGGCTGACTAACTCTAACTCTTCAATAGCCTAAAGAAAAAGAACTAATAGGCAAGACTAGAAGATAAGCTCTACAATCAGATGACACAATAAAGAGTAAAGTTTACTTTGTAAGGGTCAAATTCGAATGAGGATAAACAGAAAATCTGTTTTAATAACTTTTTCTATAGATGAAATTCTAAAATAGAGTAATACATTAAAAGTTCAAAATCGATTAGGGAATATGTCGCTAAAATAACTTATTCTATTTGCATACTTTTAAACTTAGATTTTAAAATAAAAATATTAGATGTTCTTTACCTTTGAGTTTTCTGGGGCTTTGATACATTTTCTAATTTAGTTTTTAGCTCCTGGATAGTTTGAAGGCGGCTTTGGCACATACGCTTTAATACTAAATTCTCTTTTTCAAATTTTTGAATTCTTTCTTCTTGTTCTTTGATTTTGAAGGACTGAAATTTTAAACAAAAATTAAATAATAATTTAACCACAACCCATTAATACACATGATTCAATAAATGATTAGTTTAATTTATATGTTTTTAAAAACATAATTATCACAAATAAAATAAAATTTGAAAAAAAAAATCTTTAAAGATAAAAATCTAGAGTACGCTTCACACAATTTTCACTTACTATTTGACATTCTATTATTTTTTTCTATTTCATGGCTATCAGAAATAAATTTCAAAAGTTTAGGTTTAGTTTCTGTTAAAATTCTCTTCATTTTACATAAAAAAATCTTTTCCCATGAAATAATAAAAAAATAGTAATTATTAATCAAAACTATCTTAGTTTAGGAAGTTTCAGACATGCTGCTCCATAAACATCTATGACTTGTTTGTTACGTAATAATTCTTTCCAAAATCCGAAATATTGATCTTTCCAACAATTTATTCTGCATCTATATTACTATTCTTATTTCCAGAAAAGTGTATTCAGATTGGGAAATCTTCTTTTCCCTATCTTTTAGGGCATTATTTCCTTAAGATTTATGAGTATAATACATTGCAATTAAGTTTTACTTCAGAAGGAAAAGTTAATTTTTTTTGTAATAAAGTCATCCTCAAAAATGTTTTCCTGAAATATGGGTTGTATTATATAAAGTAGTAAAGTGCATAATTATAACGTACCATTAGAAAGCTCAAGATTTCAGAAAAATTAATATATAACAAAATAAGCCATACAAGTTAATAGAAAGTTGTTATAACCCCATAAACTTATAAACATGTTTCCATATTTTTGACCAAAATGGAATTTCAACAGAAAATAAATTAAAATTCTAAAATTTATGTATAACATTTGGGTATAAAATTTTAATAAAGTAATACAAAATCCAAGAATTCCACTAATTTAGCTGGCGGTAATTTCTGATAAAATTGTCATTTTTAACAGATCACAATGTATAACATTTAACAATGTGCTCTTGGACCTAAGCACTAAATGTTTTATCAATGGAAACAAGGGCGAACGCAGGAAGAGGATCAGAGGGGAGTCATGGCTCCCTCCATTCCTAAAACTGTTTAAGATTTGAACTAATTAAGATTTTATATTTAGAGTGCTGCCGCTGGGTAGCTTCTCTACATATCTCATTCATGTCTATTTTCTTTAAGACTATTTACAAGATGTGTTGTACAATACAGTTGTAAATATCAATAAATAATTAAAAAAAAAAAAAAAAAAAGATTTTATAATTGCAAAGGGAAAAAAATAAAGAGTAAGAATTTTTAAATTTGTACTCATATATTTTCAACCTATATGCCTCCACTCTTCTGACTACTTTTAACCTCCTTCCCTCCCTTAACCATAATCCTGCAGGCAATTTTTGATATACAGCTATATGTAGTCCTTTCGGGCATCAACTCCTAATAAAAAATGTTGTATTGTAATGAAAAGTCATCAAAAAGGTTGTACATAAAGTCACTCCATAATAATTAGCAATAATGAGAAAACTTTGACAATAACATCTAGAATCACCCTAAACTTTAAATCTCCTAGCAGTGGACAAATTTGCAAATATATTTCACTAGAAAATAACAAACCAATAAACCTGGACCAATTTAGATTTATTGACCAATTTGTGTTTCTGATTTTTGTAGATGATTGAACAAAATAATCAAGCATTTCTGATTGTCAGAATTAAAAAACAATGTAAAATATAAGCTATAAAAGAATTTGATAAATAATTAAAAGGAGAAATATTTTTCCAGGATAAATTGTTTTCGTAAATTTAAGAAAACGGAATGAAAAAAAAAATGCATACATAGAGTAAAAGAAAAGTAAAAAAGAAATAAATAGTAAACATTTTTTGTGGAATCATAATTAACAACTAACATTGAGCACTTATCCTGTAAAAAAAAATATACACAGGAGCAATTGCGAGAATACCTTTTCAGTTCATTTTCAGCTTAGATTTTTCACCCCAAAAAAATAAATAAGGATAAAATTATTAATGTGAATTGTAGCAATATTATCCAGTACAGTAGAATTAACTTTCATTTTTCTGGTATATGTAGTATAAAGAATATTTCTTTGGTCCATTAACATAAAAGTCATGTGATATAATGGAGAGTAATGAAAAACACATTAATTTTAGTGATTGTTGTAGATCATAATTTAAACTACTACGTAGTTTAAAATAATACAGATGATTCCATTGGAACTTGATGTATTTTTAAATAAAAAAATCCTAATTCTGGGACTATGTTCCTTAAGAATATCAAAATTGTACAGAACAAATTTTGTATTTTCATTCACTTGTAAAATTGATTATAATTAAGAAGGTATGAGGAAATTGTGTGATGCATGAACAAGATTTTTCAAATATACCTCAACTGATCCAGGACAACCTATCTTGATATAGAGGCTGATTTGTGAAAAACTATTATACTAGAAATACTAAAACATATAAAGTATAAATTTCATCACCTGAACAATACCACTTTGACCAGATATTTGAATTGGGAGACTTTCAGTTTGAGAAAAGGCATTTATGCAAGCAACTTCATTCTTCAGTCGATTATCTTCAAGTTTATTTAGAGCAGCACCTAGTTCTTCTTGTAATGATGATATCTAAAATAATACAATTGGTTTATATAATTTTTAACCTTATTGTTCAGTAGTAAATTTGACATTTAAAAATGTATTTGACATGCATGAGTAGATAAAAACATCAAGAGATACCTTTTTTCTATAGTCGTGGATTTTTTTCTTATTTGTTATCTCATTCTCCTCAATCTGCAACTGCAGTGTAGTAACCTTAGAGCTACTGTCTACAAGATCCATTCTCAGCTTTTGTAAACCACTTTTTAATTCAACACATGCTGAACAAGCACCTGGAAGTAATAAAACTATGAATAACGACTACAAAGATAACATTCTATAAGTAATCGAATTAATTAATTATTCATACTTTGTTCAGTGGTTTTCAATTTGAGGATTTCTGAATCTAAACATTTAATTTTGTCCTTCAATGTAGAATTCTCAAGTAAGGTTTCTTGTCGAAGATTTTCTTCTTTCTTTAGCAATTCTTTTAGCTCATTCATTTGTGAAGAATGATCCTTATACATGTCTCCGATTACAACATCTTTATAATTTAAATCTTCATTTAATAAATTACATTCTTCATCTAGATTTTGACATTTCATTTTTTGTTCTTCCAGATCATTTTCTATTTTTTCCAGAGTTAGTAGTTTTTCCCCTACTACCTTGATGATTTCCATGGTTGAAGTTTCACCCGGAAGTAAAGCCGATACTGCAGTAGACAAACCTTTTAATTCACCAGATAATGAGTTGTATTTCTCTTTAAGTGAATCATAATTTATAGATAAATTGTTTGTAAAAGAATCCTTTTCACCAATATGAGCTTTCAAAACTTCATTTTCTCTCTTCAAATTTCCATAATCAACTAATTGCGACTCTAAACACTGTGTTTTACTGGTAACTATTTCATAAGATTTCTCTAATTCTCTTAATTTCATTAATATATTCTGGTTTTCTTGGCATTCACGTGAGAGTTCTTTGATACGATTTGTCAATTCATCATTTATCTTTTGTAAACCTAAGTTTTGGCTCTCGTAACTTTCCTTTTCTTTTAGGATTGCATTTAATTTGGCAATACTTAAGTTATACTGCTTGTCCAAATTCCCCATAGTTTCTTGACATTTTTGAACCAAATCTAAAGAATTCTGATAATCCTTTTCGCATTTAATGAAATTCTTCCTGATTTCATCCTTTTCTTTAAGTAAAACTTCAATATTATCTTTTCCACTCGTATATAATGCATAATTTTCATTGCATTTCATTTCTAATGTTTCATTTTTACTCTTTAAATCATTTAATTCCTTTTTTAATGTATTATATTCAAGTTTCAGGGATAAATAGTTTTCTTCAACACTTTTTAACTTACATAATGCAGTTTCATATTCTTCAATCTTTTCCATTAATTGAGTAGATAAAGTTTCATTTTCTTTTACAGTAGATTCATATAATTCTTTAATGTTGGACAGACTCGCAATGATAGATTCCTTGGCTGTAAGTTCTGATGTTAAATCTTGTATTCTTGATTTATGTAAATTATTTTGACTTTCTAATTCTTTTAATTTCTCCAAAAGTGAGTTACACCTAATATTTGAATCATTGCTAGAATCCAACAAACTATTATACTGCTTAGATAGAGAAGAATAATTCTCTTGTAGTTTACTATAATTCTCTGCTGACAACTTTATATCATCTTTTAAAGATTCTAATAAAATATTAAGACGAGAAACTTCTTCCTGAGAACTTGATGATTTCATAACTTCTTCTGTACACTTAGCTTTAAAATTTATTAAATCTTTGATTACTGCTTCAACAGCATAAACAAATTCAGAGAAAAAACAAAAAGGCTGTTCACTGCATATTTCCTTATCTTTGTTACAGTACGATGACAAAACATCATATTCATCCTTCAATACATTAATCTGGTTCTCAATGTTTTTCATGTATTCAATTTTTGAATTAGCACTATCTAATTGAATATTCAGATCAGAGATAACTTTCTGTTGACATTCCTCATTTATTTCCATCTCGGTTAATTTCTGCTTTAATAATAAATTATTTTGACTCAAGGTATCAATATCTTTTTCCAACTGTTCTTTATAATTTGTAAGCAATGAAAATTCAGTCTGTTTCGATTCATAATTCTCACACACGTGATCATAAGAAACCTTTAATTCTTTGTGTTTCTCTTCAAGATCCGCTAATGATTTCTCGAAATTCTCACATTTCTCTTTTAAAATACCAATATCTTTGTTTAATAAATCTATTTTATGCTCAGAGTCACAGCGAAGAGCATTCAATTCAGAATTCAGATTTTTATTATTGGCTTCTGAATCAGACAATTGAACAACTAAATTCTGAATTTCACACATCTTATTATCAATAATTGCAACAGATTCTTCATATTTAATTTTAAGGTCATCAAAAGAACTTTGAATTTCTGCACACATTTTCTTTTCATCACACAATTGATTCTCAATATTTTTCAAATTATTGTTGTTTTCCTCATTATCAGATTTCAGTTTCTGCAATTCTTGATTTGCACATTCCAGCTTAGATTTCAGAGAATCCATATCACATTCCAAACATTTCTTTTCTTCCTTTAATAAATTAAATTTGTCTTCTGTGCATTCATATTTTTCTTTATATAAAACACACTCAGAAACAATAACAGAATACTTTTCTGTCAGACTATCTATATCCAACTGCAATTTAGAAACTTCTTCCTTTGATGAGAGGAATTGAATCTCCAAACCATCACGATCTCCTTGTAGTTCAACTAACTTCTGCTTCAACGATGCTTCATTCTGATTGAACATTTCCAATTCTTTTTCCAATTTTTCTTTTTTATCAGTAAGTAATACCAGTTCAGAATTTTTGGATTCTAAATCCTCACATATTTTGTCATACGATATTTTTAATTCACAGAATTTATTTTCATTATCAATTAATAACCTGTCAGAAGTTTCACATTTTCTTTTTAACTCCAGAACTTCTTTATTTATCAACTCTATATTATTCTCTGAATCACTACGAAGACTGCTCAATTCATTTTTCAAGTTTCCATTAATTGTTTCTAATTCAGTCAATTGAGCCAGCAAATTCTGCAATTCTATCATTTTATTATTCATTTCGACAACAGATTCTTCATTCATAGTTTTTAGACTGTCATAAGAGTTTTGAATATCTCTCATATTTTGGGTTGCAGTAAATAATTCATCTTCTAGATTCTTCACATTGTTCTTGATTTCCTCATTATCAGAATTTAATTTTGACGATTCTTCAAGTGCACTTTCCAGCTTAGATTTAAGAGAATTCAATTCACATTCCAAAGATTGTTTTTCTTCCTTCCATAAATTATAATCATCTTCTGTAAATATATATTTTTCTTTATAAAGATCAAAATCAGAAAGCACCTCAGAATGCTTTTCATTCAGACAATCATGATCCAATTTCAACTTAGATAATTCTTCTTTTGATGAAAGGAACTGAACCTCCAAACCATCACAATTTTCTTTTAATTCTCTCATTTGTTCCTTCAATGAACTGTCATTTTGAGTTAAAGTATCCAATTCCTTTTCCAACTGTTCTTTCATACTAGTAAGTTCCGAAAGATATAAATTTTTGGACTCTAAATCCTCACATATTTTGTCATAAGAAATCTTTAATTCACTGTGTTTCTTTTCATGATCTATTAATAACTTTTCTGCAGAATCACATTTTAATTTTAGTTCACTAATTTCATCATTCAGTAAGCCTACATTAATGTCTGCATTATTGCAAAAGTTCGTTAATTCTGTTTTCAAGTTGGCATTAGTTGTTTCCAACTCAGATAACCGTGTCAACAATTCTTTCAATTCTACATCCTTATTATTTATTTCAATAACAGATTCTTCATATTTTGTTTTAAGAGAATCATAAGTATTTTGAATATCTTTGTTACCTTCTTTCACTTCATATAATTGATCTTTTAGGTTCTTCAAATTGTTGTTGATTTCCTCATTATCAGTTCTCAGCTGTGATGATTCTTCAAGTGCACGTTCTAGCTTAGATCTAAGAGAATTCAATTCACATTCTAAAGATTGTTTTTCTTCTTTCCATAAATTAGATTCATCCTCAGTAAATATATATTTTTGTTTATAGAAATCAAAATTAGAAAGCATCTCAGAATGCTTTTCATTTAAACAATCATAGTCCAACTGCAATTTAGAAACTTCTTCTTTTGATGAGAGAAATTGAATCTCCAAACCATCACGATCTTCTTGTAATTCAACTACCTTCTGCTTCAACGATTCTTCATTCTGATTTAACATTTCCAATTCTTTTTCCAATTCATCTTTTCTATCAGAAAGTGACACCAGGTCAGAATTTTTGGATTCTAAATCCTCACACATTTTGTCATACAAAATTTTTAATTCACCATACTTATTTTCATTATCAATTAATAACCTGTCAGAAGCCTCACATTTTCTTTTTAATTCCAGAACTTCTTCATTAATAAATTCTATGTTATTCTCTGACTGACTACGAAGACAGCTCAATTCATTTTTCAAGGTTCCATTAATTGTTTCTAATTCAGCCAAATGAGACAGCAAATTCTGTATTTCTGTTATCTTATTATTCACTTCCTCAACAGACTCATCATATTTTGTCTTAAGTGAATCATAAGTATTTTGAATATTTTTGCTACTTTCCTTCACTTCATATAATTGATCTTCTAGGTTCTTCAAATTGTTGTTGATTTCCTCATTATCAGTTCTCAGTTGTGACGATTCTTCAAGTGTACATTCTAGCTTAGATTTAAGAGAATTCAATTCACATTCTAAAGATTGTTTTTCTTCTTTCCATAAATTAGATTCATCCTCAGTAAATATATATTTTTGTTTATAGAGATCAAAATTAGAAAGCATCTCAGAGTGCTTTTCATTTAGACAATCATAGTCCAACTGCAATTTAGAAACTTCTTCTTTTGATGAGAGAAATTGAATCTCCAAACCATCACGATCTTCTTGTAATTCAACTACCTTCTGCTTCAACGATTCTTCATTCTGATTTAACATTTCCAATTCTTTTTCCAATTCATCTTTTCTATCAGAAAGTGACACCAGGTCAGAATTTTTGGATTCTAAATCCTCACACATTTTGTCATACAAAATTTTTAATTCACCATACTTATTTTCATTATCAATTAATAACCTGTCAGAAGCCTCACATTTTCTTTTTAATTCCAGAACTTCTTCATTAATAAATTCTATGTTATTCTCTGACTGACTACGAAGACAGCTCAATTCATTTTTCAAGGTTCCATTAATTGTTTCTAATTCAGCCAAATGAGACAGCAAATTCTGTATTTCTGTTATCTTATTATTCACTTCCTCAACAGACTCATCATATTTTGTCTTAAGTGAATCATAAGTATTTTGAATATTTTTGCTACTTTCCTTCACTTCATATAATTGATCTTCTAGGTTCTTCAAATTGTTGTTGATTTCCTCATTATCAGTTCTCAGTTGTGACGATTCTTCAAGTGTACATTCTAGCTTAGATTTAAGAGAATTCAATTCACATTCTAAAGATTGTTTTTCTTCTTTCCATAAATTAGATTCATCCTCAGTAAATATATATTTTTGTTTATAGAGATCAAAATTAGAAAGCATCTCAGAGTGCTTTTCATTTAGACAATCATAGTCCAACTGCAATTTAGAAACTTCTTCTTTTGATGAGAGAAATTGAATCTCCAAACCATCACGATCTTCTTGTAATTCAGCTACCTTCTGCTTCAACGATTCTTCATTCTGATTTAACATTTCCAATTCTTTTTCCAATTCATCTTTTCTATCAGAAAGTGACACCAGTTCAGAATTTTTGGATTCTAAATCCTCACACATTTTGTCATACAAAATTTTTAATTCACCATACTTATTTTCATTATCAATTAATAACCTGTCAGAAGCCTCACATTTTCTTCTTAATTCCAGAACTTCTCCATTAATAAATTCTATGTTATTCTCTGACTGACTACGAAGACTGCTCAATTCATTTTTCAAGGTTCCATTAATTGTTTCTAATTCAGTCAACTGAGACAACAAATTCTGTATTTCTGTTATCTTATTATTCACTTCCTCAACAGACTCATCATATTTTGTCTTAAGAGAATCATAAGAATTTTGAATATCTCTACTACTTTGTGCTGCTGTACATAATTGATCCTCAAGATTCTTTAGATTGTTATTGAATTCCTCATTGTCAGACTTCAGTTTGGACGATTCTTCAATAGCACTTTCTAGCTTAGATCTAAGAGAATTCAATTCACATTCTAAAGATTGTTTTTCTTCTTTCCATAAATTAGATTCATCCTCAGTAAATACATATTTTTGTTTATAGAGATCAAAATTAGAAAGCATCTCAGAATACTTTCCATTCAGACAGTCATAATCCAACTTCATCTTAGATAATTCTTCATTTGATGAAAGTAATTGAATCTTCAAACCATCTTGATCTTCTTGCAACTCCACTATCCTCTGCTTCGATAACATGTCATTTTGAAGTAATGTTTCCAATTCTTTTTCCAACTGTTCTTTAGTATTAATAAGTTCAGAATGATCCAAGTCTTTGGATTTTAAACTCTCAGATATTTTTTCATGAGAAATCATTAATTCATTATGTTTTTTTTCATGATCAATTAACAACTTCTCAGTTGATTCACATTTCATTTTTAGTTCAGTAATTTCATTTTGTAATAAATCAACATTATTATCTTTATTACTATCGACACTACTCAATTGAAGTTTCAAGTTGGCATTGGTTCCCTCTAAATCAGATAACTGATCCATTAATTTCTGTAGTTCTTTAGTATTATTATTTATTTCAACAACAGATTCTTCATATTTAGTTTTTAAATTTTCATAAGACTCTTGAATATCCCTACCATTTTGTGCTGCTACACATAATTGATCCTCTACATTCTTTAAATTGTTGATCATTTCTTCTTTATCAGATTTCAGTTTTGATGATTCTTCAAGGACATATTCTAATTGAGATTTAAGAGAAGTCAATTCACATTCCAAAGATTGTTTTTCTTCTTTCCATAAATCAGATTCTTCTTCAGTAAATATATATTTTTGTTTATAGAGATCAAAATTAGAAAGTATCTCAGCATACTTTTCATTTAGACAGTCATAATCCGACTTCAACTTAGATACTTCTTCTGTTGACAAGGCCTGAACCTCCAAACCATCACAATGTTCTTTTAAATCTCTTGTATTTTGATCTAATGAACAGTTGTTTTGAGATAAGGTTTCTAATTCTTTTTCCAACTGTTCTTTAATAGATAAAAGTTTAAAATAATCTGAGTTTTGGGATTTTAAATCATCACATATTCTGTCATAAGATACTTTTAATTCACTGTGTTTCTTTTCTTGGTCTAATAATAACTCCTCAGTAGATTTACATTTCATTTTTAGTTCACTGATTTCATTATATAATAAATCAACATTAAAATTGCATCTAGTTTCATATTCACACTTCAGTACATTGATGTGATCAATTAATTTTTTGTTTTCTTCATTTAATTTTTCAATTTCACAATATTTAGAGTTGACTTCAGTTTTTAAAACATCATTATGTGAAAGTAATTCCGGGTAAACTTGTTCCATTTCACGCATCTTTTGAATTTCAGCTTCATATTTTTCACATTTTAAAGATACAATATTGTAATTTTCTTCACTCAGGGATAAAGCCTTACTTAATTCGGTAACTGATTCCTTTAAATTTGTAGTGTTAACATTAGAATCATCCAAATTATCATGAATAATAAATTTGTCTGAAACCCTTGATAAATTGAGAGTTGTTTCCATTACTGGATCCTTAACAGTCTGATTAATAGAAATAACAGCACTTTCATTTACTTCATTTAATTGTTGATATAAGTTATCAATCGTTGAACTCAATACTTTTATTTTTTCGGATTTATTAGAAGTTTCTATCTTCAAATCAGCATTTTCTTTTTGCAAGTAGTTTAAATTGCTTAAAAATTCTCTAAAAGTAGCCTTTAAATTATCTACTAAATCCTCCTCACATTTATTTGCAACGGTATCTAATCTATTTTGATAAATATTAGAATTCTTATAGCTTCTAAAAATTTCAATACATTCTTGTATGAAAGAATTGCTTTTAGCAATTTCATTTGAAAGGGAGAGCATAATATCAAATACCCTTTTATGGTTAATTACAAATTCATTACCTCCTGCTTTTATAGGTACAAATAACTCGTTATGATCAATGTTAAGATCTTTCAGAAAATTCACTAATATCTTATTCTCAGTCCAGTCAGCTTCCGTTATGAGGACTAATTGTAGTAAGTTATTATATTGTATGTGCGTTTTCTTAACTTGTTCACAAAATCATAATTTTCAGGATGATCTAGTTTTCCTTCCTGACCTATTTCTTGGGAGGTCAAAATGTCAGAACATGATTCATGGATTCGGGATAAATTAGATTCCAGATATTTGATCTTATCCAATAATTTGTACTTTTCATTTTCAGAGGCCAATTTATAAGATTCAAAAGTATTGTTATCACTTTTCAGAAGCTCCATTACTTTTAGGAGATTTTCTTTCAAAAAATTTACCTCATCTGTTGTAAATGTTTTATTTGAAATAAAAGAATTTTTGAGATCTGACAAGTCATAAAGATCACTAGTTGGATTTTCAGGATCAGGAGTACTGTTTTCAATCAAATTTAAGTCATTTTTATTTTTTAAACTGACACTGTCTACTAAATCACATTCTCTAATTACTGTATTAGACACATTTAATTCTTGCTGTTCAGCAATAGAACATTCAGGTGTATCATTAATACTAATCTCAGAATCTTTATTTGGTGAAATACTTTCTGATAAAGATTCATTCACCCCAAAAACAACAGATTTTGAACATGTGTAATCTAACACACAACCACTCACCTCATTCAATAAATGAGTGGAATTGGAATTATCATGTGTCTTTTCACAGTCATTTTCTTCTACATCAATTCCTCCTAGTACAGGACTTTTAGATAATAAATCAGAGCTTGTTTCTTGTGGGTGTTTGCAAGAGATATTGTTTAAATCACTAACTAAGGATTCATCTATTGACATAGAAGTCAGTGACTGTTCTAAAAATAATTTACAGCTTGGTGACGTAGCATCTCTTTTAATGATAGAGTGATTTGAAACCACCATTTCCTCACCCATTACATTTGCATCTGGTTTACAGGTATAATCGAGTGAAACTTCAAATTTTTTTGAACAATTGCCATCAGATTTCTTTGTTACGTTACTATAATCTTCGTTGATAGAATTAGCAATGTCATCAACACAGGTCGTTGGATTATTTTTTGAATTGATTTCAATCAGACTCAACGAAGACTCCATTTCAATTGATACCAAATTTCCATTACTCACATCATTTGAATGACTTTCTAAGCATGTTTCATCCATAAAGTCAAGAGATTCATCAACATTAAATGCTTTGATGGATAAACTGCTAGTATTGGATGAAAAATTGCTTTTATCATTTTCGACAATTTTGACATGTTCAGGGGAGTTATTTAAATCTGGTATGTCACTGCATATATCCGATTTTTCATCAGTCTCAGACGTAGCAAAAGTAAAAACCATTACTTTTACCTTCATTGATACTTTTATTTTTATCAGAAATTGTGTTCCCATGAATCGGTGAAGAAAATGTACTGTTATCAACTCCATCATTAATACTGCAACTGCTGACTGATTGTATTGGAGAAAAGAGATTCCCTAAATGCAGGGTACTATCAGAAAGAGAACTATTATCCCGAAAAGAATTACTAACATCATTATAATCTAAACATATCTTTTTAGCTGCTGGCAACTGAAGATCATCAGGTCCGCAGTCTATATTTTCCTTTGAATCCATTATAATTAAATTAAATAAATCATCAGTCCAACAAAGATAAACTCGAATATACACAACCGACTATAAAACCATTAAAACAAAGTAAACACACCACCAGCCTACTAGTCCAGGACTTAATGTTTTGAATACAAACTGACGGCGGACTTTAAACCGAAGTGGCGGTTAAAAATCCGTTAAAGTTTGAAAGGACGTTACCAACTTAGTCAAATGGAAAACTATTTTATGAAAATAAAAACAAAGAATTAAGTTTTCGTAACTTTATTAATTTATAATATACTGAAACAAAAGTTACTTCAATACCACAATGTAAATTAAAAGCCAAACTTGTATGTGCTTGTGTGTGTGTGAAATATATATATATATATATATATATATATATATATATATATATTAATATATATTATATATATATATAATATATATTGTATGTATGTATGTATGTATGTATATATATTGTATGTATGTATGTATATATGTTGATTTTATTATAGTATATACTATAGTAGCTTAATGCTTATTTTATTTATTTGTTATTATATTGAATGTATATATTTTATTATCTACAAAATTATATGCTTATATAGGTAAGACCAAATTATTTCAAATTGATCAGTTTTTTAATTTTTTTATTCCAGCATATAAAATCATACTCTACACATACATATTGCTGTACCAAAAGGAGACCAGTACAGCAACACTTAAGTTGTTATATGTTAAATTATGTTGATAAATGTAGGATACAATTATCCTAGTCTAGATTTGCCCTAGAGTCGCTCCACAGCTGAAATGACGGATTAAATAATTCTATCACCACCGAAATTCGAACCCGCGACCCGAAGAACAGTTGACTTGTGCTCTATCCACTATACCGCGCCGCTCCCATTTTAAATTTTTTTCAAGCATAGTTTAAATAATACAGTTCAGTTCATTTGCTCCTTCAGCATATACATATATTGATATTTCTGAGCCGACATTATCAAGCCTTTTTATTGATTAAAACCTTTTTAAGAACCTGTTATTAAAAACGAAAAATCCCCGATTGTTAAACCGGATATTGATATTTTAATGTTCAAACAAACATCATTGTTGTTAATCAATTTTCAGAGGGAACTCAATCACTGGGCAAACTACGCAGTATACGGCTATTTTCAGACAAATTCATATTTTTTAAAATAAAATTCATAATTTTTCAATTAAATTCATAATTTTTTCAATAAATTTCATAATTTCTTGAACCCATTTTATACTGTTAATTTAGAGAGGTTTTGCTATCGAGAAATAGATATTTTTATTAAGTCTTGTTGTTGTTTATCCATTTGACGTCACTTTATGTTACTGTGACTAATTCGACAGTGCTACAGTGAGAGTCCTTTAATTTTTCCTATTAAGGTTTATGAAGACAGGGATCTTTAACGAGTGGCTGACATAGCAAAGGCTCGGGACCACCATTTTACGTCCCCTCCGAAGGATGCCATAACCTAAGGATTTTTTCCTCCCTTAAAATAATCTTATTATATGAATTTAATAAATAAAGAAACAAACATGAATTTGGATGAACAAAATGTGCTGCCAGGATTGAACCCGCGACTTGGGGCATAGAATGCAACTATGCTAGCCTCGACACTAAAGGCGATCCTTAACAGATTTAATAAGGGGTCAAGGATTTATTATGCCTATGGGTGGAACCCGGCAGATGGCTCTAGGATTATTTGAAGGAAGTAAAAATCCAAATTAATATTTATTTATTAACTTCATATATTAAGATTATTTTAAGGGAGGAAAAAATCCTTGGGTTATGCCATCCTTCGGAAGAGACATAAAATGGTGGTCCCGAGCCTTTGCGATGTCAGCCACTCGTTAAAGATACCTGTCCCCATAAACCTGGATAGACAAAATTAAAGGAATCCAATTGCAGCAGTGTCGGATTAGCCACAATAAACTAATGTGACGTCAAATAGATAAACAACCAGATTTAATTAAAATGTCTAGTTCTTTATAGCAAAACCACATTAAATTAAATGAAACGATTGAAAAAATTACGAATTTGATTGAAAAAAGTATGAAATTGACTGAAAAAATTGTGAATTTAATTGAAAAAATTGTGAATTTAATTGAAAAAAGCTATATATAAATATAGCTTCTTTCTAAGTTACAGATACTGAAATATAGATATTTAGATAGTGACATTTCGGGGATCTCATATTGGTATCGATCACAACTTCCGATATTGATATCGTTATCAGTATCGCTACTTTTCTTTCAATATCCCATGCTTAAAAATGCTTAATAGACCTAGTGGCTTCCCAGGTGTAAATATTTTTGTAATATTGGAGAATTGTATTTTGAACTTCAGAATGAATATTATCCTTTAACCTAATAAATTATTAAGACGACAGTAACTTGAATAAAATTGCCTTAAAACTCTAATGCATCGATATAACGATGTACAACGCTTTAAATTAAAAAAAAAAAAGTATTAACGGAATTTAGAATTGCTGATTGAAAAAAGAAATGTAATTTAACAAAATTTACAGGTAACAGAATATTAAAAACAAAAAAAAAATTTTTGTTGTGCTTTTAAGCAATATAGTTACCATTGAGCATATCGAAAACATAATAACATAACCTTGGCTTACTATTCAACTCTTGTTATACCATATATTGTAGTGGTGTATTTCGTACCTCCCAAATAGTAGATATTTCTGAAATGAGTGGGTTCACTGAAATGGAAGTATGTAATGATAATTCAGCCAAAGAGAATGAAGAAGTTGAAGATGGGGAGCTAGTAGAGGATGATAATAACATAGTGAGTTCAGCTACATTTTTATATCTGTGTTCAGTTACCATTCCATCATACACAGCTGTTCTATTTTCTCATATTATCATTACAGTGGAATCTGTTCTTATAAATGTTTACATGGTTTGTTATAGGAAGATGATAGGCTGATTTTAAGAGCTAAAAGATTTGGGTTGACAGAAACACAGAATAAAAACAATACGAATCCAAAACTGAAAAAGTTATACCATAGGTTTAAAATTAAGAAGTTTTTAAACTTAGTTCTTTTCATTGTCAGAGTGCGCGATGATGTATAATATTATGCTTAATTTTTAGTATGGGGGTTGATTCAAACACAAGAAAAGAAGCATTACATCTGTATGGAACGGATAGTATGAAAACTCATGATGTATTTGCATATTTTAGTGACTTTTCACCTGCATCTATTGAATGGTTAAGTGATAAATGCTGTAATGTAGTATGGCTGGATGAAGAATCCTGTGCAAAAGCATTGGAAAATGTTTCAATTAGGATAAAAGGCCAACTAGGAATAGAAGCTGATGATTTGGTTAGTATTTTTATAATGAAAGAATTCTATTTGTTCTTCAATTTACTAATTATTATTATATTTTCGTCAGGATGAAAATGAAGAAACTGTTAATCTTGAAGATATAAGATGTGCTTTGCCTCCTGGAATTTGGCGAAAGGGTCGCTCTCATCCTCTTGCTCTAAGTTTGTTCCTCAGATTTGCTACTTGTTTTGACAAAAAAGGAGCTCAACCTCATAATGCTCCTATTTCAGGTAGATTTTTTTAATGTTCAATCTTCAAGTCTTTAATATAAAAAAAAAAAAATATTGTAGTCTTAAAATTTAATGGTATGATTATTTCCTGTGTTATTTATTTCATTCATTTAACATCACGTTATGCTACTGTGTCTAATCGGACGATGCTAAAGTGGAGAGCCATAAATAAAATATCCGGATTTAATTTGAATAGGGACCTCTATCTAAAAGAGGGCAAAACTAAGGATTTTTACTTTCATTAATAAATCCTTGGGCCACCTATTTGTTTTAAACCTGCAAATCTCTTTCCGTAGTGTTAGTCATGTTTCTTTATGATCATGCTGTTTTCCACAAATGTAAAAATATTTATATTTTTCTCCTTAAGGTGTCCAGTATGGTGGTCCTTGAAAACATAAATTTAATATTTAAGCTGGACATCCTAATGTTGTTTTATCGTATACATTTATTTTTATATAATATGTTTAATAATGTTTATATTTGCTGCAGAGCTTTGAAATAATTGGAATTTCCTTTTATATTAAAAAAAAATCAAATTATAGTATCAAATAGCATTAAATTACTTTATATTCACCACTTTCATATCATTATTTTTTTATGCCCTGATCAGAAACAGTCACAGCCATACCCATTGTTCATGGTTAATGAGGAGTGATTCATGATTTGATGGGCACTTGAAAGTGTTATGTTAACTTATTTGATTTGAGAGCTTAGGCTTAATGTCAGATAATGCATTTGCCGAATTCGTTTTTTGAAATGTTTAATTTAAAAAATATAGATGGAAAACTTCTTACTGCTTTGCCTATTTTCCAACACCCATATCCTTTTCTTTAGTTTTATTTTTGAGTGCCGTCCTGACTACTTTTCTTCTGAATTTCTAACAGTCAACTGTTAATATTAATTATAATTTTAAAACAAGGTTCATGAATTAGTGGGTTTTAGTAAGTCAACACTGGAGTTTTTAATTTTTATCTGTGGCTAAATTGTATATAATTTAAATGAATTGTAAAATATAAGTGTGAGTAAATATTTTTTTGAACTTTTATTTCTCCATATGTGAATACAGGTCTTGATATGGATGCTCTTTACTACTTGAATTTTTTCATCCTATTGTGTAAACATTACTATTATTCGTGAACTATATATTTTTTAAATGATTAATATACTTAATTTCATCCTTTGAATATTTGTTATGAATTTCCCGGAAATGGTCTTTATAACAGAAACCTATTCTTGGACGAAGGTGACGAAATAGCTAAAAAGCCAAAGCATGATACTGGAAATCCTTGGTCTGATATCGCTCGTCAGTGGAGAAATTTTGAAGCCAGAAGTAACAATAATTGTTTTATTTTATGAATATATTGTGATATCTCATATTACTTTATTTTGCCTTTGTAAAATTAGACTTTAACCAGACTTTATCCATATTTTGGAGATAGGAATGTTCTTTATCTGGGAAAGAGAGAGGTGGTGTGGAGGTAGGGTAATGCAAATTCAATCACCAACAGTCTACAACTTAGTTGTTGCTAAGGAAGAGAATTATTTCTTGTCAAATAGTTATGCATGGATATATCTGTACAAGTTTAGAAAGTTTTTCCAATTCCGGATAATTCTCATATAAACTCCATCCAATCATTTAAAAAACATTGCTTTCTGTATAGAATATTCAATTGAAATTGCAAAATTTTGTTTGTGTCTAGAAACGAATTTGCCTGAACTGATGGTTTAGAGTGAAAAAAATGGTAATTTAGTGGCCAAAATTCTTAAATTAAATAAATTTTCTTTTCTTAGTAAGCATGGGATTTCGTTTATTTTCTTGCACTAAAAGTGTAAAAGTTATAATAAAGAATGTCTCTTTAATAATCACATATTTTATATTATCTTTTAGCTACTGCTGCTGCTGCTGCTGTCCCAGTAATTGATGCTAGGGATCTTATAAGAAACAAAGACGTGAAAAAACAGAAAACATTAACTGAAAGATTGCTTAGGAATGAACTTAAAACCGAAAGTGATTCAAAAGATAATCAACCAACGATTCGAAAAATGCAAGCTGATATTGAGGAAAAAAAGATTCTTGAGAGAAATAAGTTGAGGTCTAATGTTAGGTAATATTTCATCACTTTATTTGTTTTCCATTTATTGAGTTTGTTTGTTTATTTTATATTAACGTCACTTTATGCTACTATGGCTGCTATCGGATGATGCTACAGTGGGAGTCCTAAATTTGGCCTATCCAGGTTTTATTAGGATAGGGATCTTTAACGAGTACCTGATATCGCACAGGCTCGGGACCACCTTTTAACGTCCCCTCCGAAGGACGGCGTAACTAAGGATTTTTTACTCCCATTAAAAAATCCTAGGACCACCTGCGGGTTTGAACCCGTGACCTTTAGCATGGGCCATTTATTGAGTAATTATTTGTTTATAATGGGTCGAGTTTTGTTTGTTGTGCTGGAATATATTATTTTATAAAATAAAATATCTAATTTAGATATATATAGAATATAAAGAAGATTTATACGGTATGGAAACAGTCAGCTTTTCGAGCCTTGAGACAATCCTGAAGATTGAGAGGAAAATTCTGAGGAGGATTCACAGACCCAAAAAAACACTAGAGGAATGAAGGCCAAAATCCAATGAAAAAAAAACACAGAAATTTGGAAGATCTGAAAACAGTCATCAGAACCAGGAGACTAAAGTTCTACAGGCACATGGTCATGGGATGACTTTTTGGGGAAGAGGGAGAGCATGGCCCAAGGAAGAGCAAGAGGAATGTCCAGGAGAATGAGAGAGTATTCGAGTGGAAGGAAAGCAGAAGGTGCGAAGAAGAATTAGTAATAATATTCACGTGACCCTTGACCGATTAGTGTGAAAAAATATTTCTAATTATATAATAATCATTAAATTAAATGTTAAAAATATAAATTTTTAAATGATAATGATTTTTTTTTACTTGATTTCAATTTTTAATAAAACATTTTCAATATAGGACCAGACCTCATTGGTCAATCTCACAGATGCAAATGAAAATGTGTAGGGGTCAAGTAAAATAAAAATTAATGTTTTGTAATTACTGCTCCAGGAATTATTTATTAACCCTTAGGGCTTGTTTATACTGCAAGCGGGAAAAGCGATAAGCCATTTCTTATAAGGCATTTCGTGGACAGGCCTAGGAACACGCTTATGGCTTCTCCTGCTTGCAGTATAAACAAGCCCTTAGGGCACGTTTATATTGCATGGGTTTCCGTAGCTGATGCGGTAGCGGATTGCTAGGATTCTAGGAACCGACTACCGCTTCTGCCTCTAAAACACCTGCTGTAAAAAACACGCCCTTAGAGCTCATTCAGTGGCACCATTTGAATTTGTGCAACTACTCAGTGGGATAATTGAGCGATAATGGTGTTTATTTAAATTTTAACAAACAATTATCACTTCACGATTCAAATCCTCCTAATCTCACAGATCTCTTAGCTCAAAAACAATTGTGACTGTGGGTCAAACTCTGTCTTCAATCTTATTTCTAAGTCAAATTTCTTGGTGATCAGAATATTTCTTTCAAAGTTATTGTACCCAATAAGCCTGGAATCCGAAGAATTAATTACTTCAATTGAAGAAGACTTCAACTTTTCATCGATTGAAATAGACTTTCATTTGAAGTAATTAGTTCTTTAATTAATGTTAAACAATGTCATATAGTGTTTAATGTTAAACCCCAGTTGCTGATTCTGTTGCAGTCTAACTCCAATGAAAAATACATTGAGCTAAAAGGGTTGATTCTTTTTTCATATTTGACTGTTTTCCACTCCAGTTGGCCCTTCCTTCTAGGCATCCTTCAGAAATTTTGAACTTAATCCACAAATTACCTTCCCAGGTTCACAGTAGTTCACAGCTTCTGGGTGTGATCTAACTGTCCAAATCCTTAAGCAACTTCCTGGAAAAGCCATTCCATTCCTCGCCTATATTTAAAATTCCATGCTACACACTACATATTTTCCTCAATCCTGGAAATTAGCTATTGTTAAAATGATTCTCAAACCCAAAAAGCCACTGGAGCACCTTTTTTCTAACCCTCCTATTTCTCTTTTACCCATCGTGGGTAAAATCCTAGAAAGGTTCCTCCTTAAACAACTATACCCTATCCTAGAATCACATCACATAATCCCAGACTATCAGTTTGGATTCCGAACTTCCCACTCCACCATCCAGCAATGTCCAGTGGGATGTTGTCTCGTCTGCATTGGAGCATGGATTTTACTGCACGGGTGTCTTTCTCGGGGTAGAACAGGCCTTTGACCGAGTCTGGCACCCAAGACTGCTGTATAAACTCCGTAAATTCCTTCCTCCTACATACTTCCTAATCATCCAGTCCTTCCTCTCTGACAGATCCTTCAAAATGAACAATAATAGATCCTATTCATTCTTTTTACCCAGTCTACTGGTGTTCCTCAAGGCAGTATTCTAGGACCCATCCTTTACACAGTCTATACAGCTGATATCCCAACCCTTTCTAACACATTCCTTTCTCCCTCGATGACACGCGTGTTATCAGTTTAATAATGATCCTACAATCGCTTCTCAAACTCACCCATCCCACATCAGAGACCTTGAGGTATGGTGTCAGAATTGGATAATTAAAATCAATTCCAATAAATCCTAACAAATTACCTTTACCCTTCATCGAAAATCTATAACCTCCTGCCCTAAAGTGTACTTTAATGATATTCTGCTTGTCCCGGATGAACAAATCTGCTATTTAGGACTCCTGATTGATAAGTGCCTTACATAGAAGTTTGTGTACACTTGTTATTTTCTTGTCTTGCAACTCAATATAGATAAGGTGTACCCGCATCATCAACCTTTGCTGCAGTTTATATGCAAAACATTACCCAGAAAATAAATTATTCCATTTTGATTTTAAATTATGTAAACTAAATGGACATAATTTATAAAACAATATAAGGAAATGGACGTTTGAGCTTTAACAGTCTTTTTCCACTACCTTAGAAACTTTTCCTTTTCCTTAATTTCATCGTAACATTTAAGATGTTCATATTTTTAATTTCAGAATTTTCTATTTGGTCTAGCTGTCGGTAGAAATATATAAGTATATTCCCTTTATTTATTTTTAATTTGTGTTTGCTTTATTTATTTTTAACACATTCAATAGAGTTCTGATACATTGTTTGAAATTAGCACCAAACAATTTATTGTACCTATATATTTTTTAAAATTATTGAAAGGACAATAAGTCCACTAACCTCAGACATTTGCTGCAGTATCACTAATGAATACAATCTTTAAAAGTATTATGTTAAAAATATATCTTAAGTAATATGTTTTTGTGTTTAATTCTGAAGACTCATGAGACATTTTGTGTTCTAAAAATGCTTCTTGCTTATCATAAATTACAATCTTATGAATGTGACTAGAGCGAATGTTGGAAAATCATGAGCAAGATATCTTGAAGCATCATGCCCTCAACATTTAATTCTAAATTTGATATTTTTAGGAGGGATCGGGATAGACCCGAACCTGATTTGCGTGATCGTCTTGGTCGTAAACGTAAAAGAGATTACTCAGACTATGAAGAAGCTGATAGTAATAGTAAATGGGAAGATGATGAAAAAGAAGATGTTTCTCTTAGGATTGAAATAGATAATTCTTGTGATTATTCCGATGAAGAATGGTAAGTTTTATTTATTTGATTTAATAGTAGTGAGTTTATTTCCCTGCTGGTTCTACTCAATTGGAGATAAAGTTTAAATAGGTTTTGGTATGTTGTATTACAACCTCTCATCATTCACAATTACAATTTCATAGTTACAATTAATTAATTAATTAGATAGAATGTCTTAAAGAAAACCATTGAGTATTCCTCCATCCAAAATATGACATGGAAAAAGTGTCAGTGTAAAGCCTTGGACGGAGTAGTTGCAGCTGTGGGGCTCTAAAGTTCAATAATTCATTTCATGAGTATTTTGTAACAATGGAATGGAGTGATCGTCATTAAGTCCCTTGGATCATTTATATTTCAACTACTCCAGCTGTTCCATTTTTTCGAATAAGAATGATTTGCGGTGACCCTTTTGGATAGTGGAACAAGAGTAGAAATAAATGAAACTTGTGCTGAATGCTGCTTTTTTCAAACAATTAACTTTTATTGTAACATTAACAATATGTTGCTTTTAAACAAATGTAATTTAAACATGTGAGTGATTCATGAATAATTCATCACTCAACAGAAATTTCATTATTATTGCAACAGGTCATTCCAGAAAAATCTGCTTGTTTTTTTTTTAAGTTTTGTAGTTATCACAAAACTATTTTTGAATGTATGATAAAAGCTTTTATTTATTTTTATTATTCTCCATTATCCTCCTTAGTGTATCATTAGCTGCTTGTTATTATTGTTTGTTGATTAAGCATTCCAGTGATAAAGCAGTACAGTGTGTTGGATATTTCTATTTTAAATTTTTATGTATACAAAACTTATTGTTATATCATAAGAATAGGTAGTTATAAAAAATGTGAAATTGGTAAACAGCAATATAAAGTCTGATGCTCCGTGTGGTCCAGATTATCTTTGTTTTTCTGGTGTCTTTTTCTTTATCACCCGATTGCAAGATTCAAAATCCAAAATGGTACTCATATTTTCTAATTCTTTAATGTTCTAACAAATTTATTTTGTTATTCGTGTATTATTATGAACATTATATTTTCAAACACTCTTTTATTTTTGAGATTAGTATTTGTTAACTTTTGATCGTCACATCAGATTTTATGTTAATGGCTTATATGATGAAGGTAAATATACTGGTTCTAGACACTGTATTTATAATAAACAGTTTTGATTATCAAGCAAATAAAATAGACTTTATTCTTCTTTCAGAGATTTAGGTTTAATCCTTTAGCGACCGACTTCTTATTGACTCAGCTATTTTCGAATTTTAGTTAGTTCTTCTTCTTAAGTTTTTTATTTTATTCTGTCTCTTAAAACTTATTGTTACAATCAGGCATATTGCGCGAAATATTCCTTACATGTTTGTAAAAATTTACGAGACTGAAACTACTATAGCAGTCCACGGATGCTAAAGGGTTAAGGATTAGCCCCTAAGAACATATAAAACCTAATGTTTTCTTATGAATATAAATTTACCATTTCAAGTACAGTGTCTATTACCAGTGCATTTACCTTATTTTATTTTTATTTTTTAAAATTACAATATAATGTTGTAGGGAGGACTACAAATCACGTAAAAGTTCAGACAGTGACGAAATAGCAACGCGACCAAACTCAGGAGATTTAAGAAATAAACTTCAAAAGAAGAAGTCTTTGAAAAAACGTGATGTTAGTGGCGACTCAGTGTTAAGGACCAGATATATGAAATGTCCCCGTAAGGGAAGTTCATTTTCGCCTTTAAGAATTGAAATAGATAATGATAGTTACAACAGAAGTGATGATGACTGAATGAGATATCTTAGTTGATTCTTTTTTAATCATTACCAGATAAAGATAAGTTTTTCTTAAGTTCTGTTAGTGTAAATATTCAGGAATTATAAGAACTTATTCTAAGAAACACATAATATATTTTTTAATTTAAAAATTGGCTATTTGGTTGCTCTTCTAACTTATCTTGGATGATTTAATTTAAAATAGCAAAAATAAATGGGATACATTATTTGTTGTCTTTGATCACATTTCTCAGATTTGTTGTGTAATGTATTTTAATATGTGAGGAGTAATTTCGTGACTAAATGGCTTTTTTTTTTTTTTTTTTATCATTAAGTTATGATAGCATGTGATACTGCTATGGTATCTTAGTTTTTACTTGTGAAATGTTGCATTATAAAAAATTTTGAAAGAGTTTTTATGGAGTTAATTTTCGTAATCACAAGTTGATTGGTAACAAATTGAAATATTTAATGGTAATACATATGTATTATGTAGCTATCTTTCCTACTCACTTGTAGAAGGAGAGCCTATTATTATTCACCAGAATAATGAATTTGTTTAAATACCCTAAATAATGTTTCATATAATCCAGCATCTAATTGTGTAAAATCGTGTTAATGATTTACAAAATTTTGAAGTATTTTATCAAGCAGACTCTAGATTAATTAAGTTCTCCAAATATTTTAAATGAATTGTTATTTGATGTACATATTCCCACAGATGTATTCATAATTAAATAAAAAATTAATTGACAAAATATTTTTATGATGATATTTTGTTATTACCATAGTGTTTTCTGTAATTTTGAATGATAAATAAAAATGCATTTTTTGAGCTAAACAATATTTTATTTTATTAAAAAAATATATCTTTATTTAGTTATATTTATTATTTTACATGGTATCAATTTATATCAATAATTGGTCATATACTAACATATATAGATTAGAGAAACTAATATCTCAGGTCACAATATTATAACTTACAAACTAAATGTAACCAAGTATAACCAATCAATGAATGGATAAATAAGTTTTTATACCTCACAAATAATTTACACTGGGACAGGTTTATAATTAACTTATGATTTAAACTACAAACACATTTGTTTTACAATGTTTTTAAGCCAATGGCTAGAAAGTGAGGTGATTAAAACAAGATCACGCTCAGACAAAAACAAATCAAAAGTTATAGTAGTGAAATTAGTCCTAACATGACCAATCATTTTTGATAGTTTTCTGAGGTTAATGTTACAAAAATGTACACTCTTTTTTGCCTAGAAAAGAGTTTTCAGCAATTAGAAAAAAAGGTTT
Organism: Piezodorus guildinii; assembly: GCA_023052935.1. Classification (NCBI taxonomy): domain Eukaryota; kingdom Metazoa; phylum Arthropoda; class Insecta; order Hemiptera; family Pentatomidae; genus Piezodorus; species Piezodorus guildinii. The sequence goes on along the minus strand of CM041296.1, from coordinate 101,981,164 downwards.
ACTTATTTTTATCCCTAAAAGTGAGCAAACCGTTTCCCAGACATATTAGTATCCATCCAATCCAATTTTTCTTAAAATACCAGTGGTTAGTTTGAATGTCAAATTTAATCTGCCAATTTTTAAACTAACTACTATATCATGAGCAATAAACTAACCACTGGCACTTCTCTAGGATCCTGCCTGTTTCCCCTGCTTTGGGTGGTAGGTGGTTAAAATATACAAGTTAAGGTTATGGAAATAATATTATGATGTTGGATAAATAAGGTTGTAACAAATGCAATACTAAGACTCTTGGTTAGAAATAAGACTATAATTAAATTAATTAGATTTTAATTAAAAACTTCCAGGTAAATAAAAATTCATAATTTGCAGTCAACTCAACTTGAGTTCATCATTTCTCCACCCAGGGCACCATAATTACTTAATTTGGTCATTGTTAGGGTCTAAAATTTAGGCCGTAACGTCGGCACTATTAAATTTAGTTTCTACTTAATGTGTGTTAATTTGACTGAATCCTCGACTAACATCTCCATATTAATTAATATTCGTTCTCAGTTTCTAAAGTTTAAGGATGTCATAATTGTGCCTATTTTCTTAAACGTGTTTTTCAAAATCGAAAATAACGTTTTTCTACACTTATTGTTCATTTACACTGGATATTAATTGCAGTTTGAAGTATAGTTCAATTTGCAGTTTGTTACTAGCTGATTTATTAAAAAGATCAATCTTTGTTTACTATTTATGTATTCTCATTTACATATTTCTCACAGTATTACTAAACTCCTCATGTATTCAGCTTTTAGTCATTCATAAGTAACTAATATCTAAATGTATCGTATTACTTTACAAGTATGTATTATTTTATCGATCTTTGATTGATTAAAAATAAATATTATCTAATAAGAAATTTAATATTTCGCAATAAGGGCTTTATGAATTTTGTATTACTTCATTATTATTGCAGTTTGCTACCACAATGTCTTGAGAATCGTTCGAGGAATGTTTGTGTTTAGTTTTACATTCAAACTTTTTCAAGCTGTAGTATAAAAAGGCTTCTGCTAATGGATCATTACGTGATATAGTCTTGAAACTCTCTTCATCAATAAAACAGATATCATGGTCATCCTAATTGAAAAAAAAAAACACATAATTATAAAAAGATTCTATTGTAATATTAGTTATTGTCATCGAAAAATTGTAAGATTATTATTACATACAATATATCATGGACGAAAAGTAAGTTTGTAAGAACTATTAAATAAACTTAATAAATAAAAGCAGTTGAAAAATCTGGTGCACACAACACATGACTTTCACTTACCTCCATTGTTATAATCAATTTTAAATACATTTAGAGATGAAAATAAATTGTTAAACATGACCATTAACTTTTTCACTTATGTGTATAATATAATATTTTTTCTAAAATAATTGGCTTTCAAACGGTATTTTATTCTTTTCATGTTGGAAAACACAAATCTGCATGAAAAAAATATTTTTGTTCCTTTCTCCTTTTGTTGGATATCGAATTCGTTCTGCTTATATTTTATTCTGTTTTTTTACCGATGCTAACAAGATGGTATGATTAATTTATTCAAATCTACAAAATTAAAGGTTATTCAGAGGAAGAAAATTTAAACCCTGTCTGACTATTTCAATCAGAATGAAACCTACATGCAACGAAGCCCATTCAATTTTACATTGATACAGTGGGTTTAATCAAAATCGTTGGAGCCGTTTTTGAGAAAATCATAAAAAGGTGAAAACTGCGTGGTATAAAGTAGAAATTCCGGTCAGCCAATTTTTAAGAAAAAGTTACTGTAACATCTCTTCAAAGTAAAAAGTTTTGATTTAATTTAATTTTCTGATGCATATTTTGGTAGATTATTTGAACTTGTTATAATGTATTATTTATACAGTGAGCATGGTTACCTGAATTTTCAAGAAACTTAATAAGTGGCGAATTCAGATGTGTTACTTTGGACAGGGAGAAAGAAAATTAATAGAAAGGAAATTATGTAGTAAATAGATAAATATTACTTTATTATAGGACGTAATCTTAAAAAAAAAAAAGTTATTATAATACGATTTATTACAGAATGTCTGCGTAATGATTCTATGTCCTTTACGATCCACTAATGGCATGATTTGAAAGATAATTACACTGTTGATAAACCTAATCGGATCAATTATAGTGAAGTTACAGAAAACTGCCAATGTGAGCCCACACAACATAGCTATTAGTTTTAGTTCAATATTGGTTATTTTAAGTAATGAGAAATCTTTATCATTAAAGTACATTTAATTGAGTACTTACTGAATCAGCCACAAAAAGCAGATTTACAGCGTGATTTTCAGAAATTTCAACGCGTTTCAAAGGAGCAACAATTTTACGATCAGTGTCTCTGGACGTAGTCTCAATATCTTGCAAATCCCTAAATGGTATGGAAAGTACAATTTTACCCTTTCCTGATCCATGTTTGATTTCTTCTGAAAGATGTTAATGAAACAAATAAGATTATTTATTATTTGATCATTGGCTGCATAATACATATATATATATATTTGCTGTGTTGCCGTTCTTCCCACTTTTTCATTTCTGACATTACTGAATAATAGTAAATAGGTTTCTGTGTAAAACTGTCGTTGATTGGCAAAGAGTTTTCATTTTTCACTGTCCGATGCAGCCCTAGAGACATCCTCTTTCCGAAATGGTGCTGATACCTCGCTACGAATGAACAATTTCCTTGTGTCTCTATAAACGTACTTATGGCGCCGGGAATGTAACTATTAGACTCCATTTACCCATTAATAATAATAATAATAATAATAGGCTTAGCGAACCCGAAGGTTCGATGCCGATACCACCAAATTCCGCCTACACAGAATCGTCCAATGCTCACCATTCAAGCCCAAGCTCCCGAGATCAGCCTTAACGCAATCCTCCCATCTCCGCTTCGGCCTACCTTTCGGACGCCTACCAGTCGGTTCAGCGAATACCAACTTTCTCGGAATCCGTTCCTCACTAAGCCCAACAACTTTACGCGCCCATTTGAGTCTCCGCGATGCTATCAACTCAATTATATTCACAGGGTACAAACTCCGCAATTCCGCGTTGTGCAACCTTCTAAACTCCCCAGTGGCCTCATCTCTCTTCGGACCAAATATTTTACGCAGTACCTTATTCTCGAAAACCTTAAGCCGTTGTTCATCCTTTAAAGTAAGCGGCCACGTTTCACATCCGTAAAGAACCGTTGGAAGAATAATAGTTTTATAAATTCTAATCTTTATGTTTTTAGATAGAAGCCGCGATCTAAGTAACTTAGCAACTGAATAATAACACGCATTTCCCACCTTTAATCGGGACTTTATTTCTTCCTGGATTTCATTTTTTCTAGTTATAATTGAACCTAAATACTTGAATTTCTCTACGTGTTCAAAAGTATGACCTGATACATCAATATCACCAAGATCGACACCGTTTCTGCTACTAATCATATACTTCGTTTTATCGGTATTTAATTCGAGTCCTATTTCTTTACCGGTTTTTATTAACACACTTGTATTTAGTTGTATGGTTTCCGTGTCTTCACCTAGCAGTACCAGATCATCGGCATACCCCAAAACCGGAATCTTGTCACCCATATTTAAGCCTTTCTCGGTACACATCACCTTTTCTATGACATATTCTAAAGCTATATTAAATAACACAGGTGAAAGGGAGTCACCCTGTTTCAAACCCGATCGCACCTCAAATCTCTCGGAGTAATTATGACCGATTCTAACTTTATGGAATGTTTCCGACAAACACATCTCTACTAGGTTTACTAACTTTCTAGGTATTCCCTGTTCAATCATGATGTTATATAGCTTCTGACGGTCTATTGAATCATAAGCCTTTTTAAAATCGATATAAAGTTGATGGACTACACCGTTGTATTCCAATTTTTTCTCTAATATTTGACGTAAGGAAAATATTTGGTCTATAGTCGAGCGATTCCGCCTAAAACCACATTGGTAATCTCCGATAATTTCCTCAGCGTATTCCGTGATTCGACTAGTTAGAATTGACGAGAATATTTTATAGCATACTGGGAGAAGAGAGATCCCACGATAGTTGTTACAATCCGACCTCGGTCCTTTTTTGTGAATCGGAATAAGTATTGATTCTTTCCATTCTTCTGGCATTTTTTCAGTTTCCCAGATCTTTTTAACTAAAAAATGTATTTTGGAAACGCCCGCTTCTCCACACGCCTTGATTAATTCACTCGTGATATTATCATTTCCTGCGGCCTTATAACGTTTTAATTTTCCTATCGCCATTTCGACTTCCTCTTTACTCGGAGCGTCTATCCATGGTTCAGCGCTCTGATATTCAGAGAGAGGAGATTGATTATTATTTTCCGTATTTAAGATGCCGTCAAAGTGTTGTTTAAATTTATTTAATATCTCAGAAGGATCCGCAATTATATTGTTATTTGCATCTTTAACCGCATTCAATAGAGGTTCAAATCTTTTACGCGATTTGTTTATACCTTTGTACATCTCTCTTACGTTATTTTCGTTTCTGTGTTTTTCTATTTCTATTATTTTGTCTTTAAGATACTCTCTTTTCTTATTTTTTAATAGTTTTGAAGTTTCATTCTTTACTAACCGAAAATAAGCCACATTATTATCGCTTGGATTATTTAAGGAATTCAGTTTAGCGGTTTTTCTTTTTTCGCACATATTTTGACAATCCCTGTCGAACCAAGGTTTGTTCTTTTTATTTTCGATTTTTCCAAGACATAAATTACCGACCTCTTTAATATTATCCCTGATTCCTTCCCATAATTTGTTTACATCTTCGTGTTCCTCGTCTGAAGATTCCAAAGCTTCGAACCGATTTTTTACTTCTATCGCGAATTGTTTTCTAATTTCGAGGTTGTTCAATTTAACTAAATCAAAATTCTCGGGACGAATATAGTTCGGTGTTCTCTTTTTTGTATTTAGTTTTTGTCGAAGTTTCGCGATTACTAATTCATGATCAGAACCGCATTCTGCACCCCGATACGATCTCACGTTAATTATGCTACTTTGCCATCTGTTTTGTATTAAAACATGATCGATTTGATTCCGTGTTTGTCCATCCGGCGATGTCCACGTATACTTATGAATATCCTTATGTTTAAATGTAGTACTTTTGATTACTAGGTTTTTCGAAATGGCAAAGTTTATTAGTCGGGTCCCATTATCATTACTATATTCGTGCAAACTTTCTTTACCGATTGTAGGACGATATACTTCTTCCCTTCCAACCTTTGCGTTCGCGTCGCCTAGTATTATCTTAATGTAATTTCGCGGTAACTTATCGTAAACCGACTCTAGTTTATCATAAAATTCGCATTTTACTTCATCATCACTGTCTTCGGTGGGAGAATGAATGTTTATAAACGCGATTTTAAACCAACGCCCTTGAAATATAGCAACCGATATTCTTTCACTAAAGAACTGTACGTCCCGTAATGCGGAAAGAAATCTATTCCTAATCAGAAACCCGGTACCTAGACAATAATTAACGCTCCCCCCGTACCAAATAGTATACTTTCCTTCTGTTAACGAACCCTCCCCTGGCCAGCGAACCTCTTGTAATGCAACGATATCTAAATGGTACCCCTTAACTTCATTCGCGACCGACTTTAACCCACCTGCCGTATTTAAACTTCTAACGTTCCACGTCCCTATTGTTAGATCTCTAATTTTCATCTTGCGCCATGATTCCCCTGAAGCAGTCCCCACCCGGAGACCCGAACGGGGGACTAGTTCACCTCCGGATAATGAGCGTTTTACCTCAGAGGGATCCATGACTTTTGGTGATATTTTGTGAACTAAAATATGTGAGTAGGGCGTTCGAACCTACGTCACACCCTCCAGCAAGCCTGGGGGGCCGCTCTCATTGTTGGTCAGCGAGTCCATCGGACTTAGCCGGGAGGAGCTTCCGAGGAAATTCCACCGACCATCCCCACATCCGCCACCCGTGGGACGCTCCCCATACGCGGTAATGAGATCCGCGCGAGGCCATTTACCCATTATCGATTTTAAACAAGCTTTCAAACCAGTGAACAGAATTTGAAAAGTTTTTAAAATACCTCTTAAAATAATTGGAAGTGGCGTGGTATAGTTATATAGAGCGCTAGTCTACTATTCTTCGGGTCTATTATATTATTATTTATTCTGTTAATTCAGCCGGTGGGCGACCCTAGGGTATGGAGACCCTCCTGGGGCAGACCCAGCCTCTTTAAAGTGTGTATCCAGATTGGGGAAAATACCTGGCGGCTGACCGTGATCCTGGCCTAATCATTCATTGCACCTCATTGAACGGCCGTTGGCCTAGAAACAGTACGAATCTCTTTATGCACTGAGCCCATGACCCTTCATGGGTTGTAAAGGTACAGTTTTTATTTTCTTAAAATAATTAATTTGATAAAAAGGAGAATGTTCCAAACTCAGGACAATGATTTGGATCTTCTGGCGTAAATTGCTTACAATTCTGTTTTCTTTCTTTATCTTTGAGTTATACAAAGCCATGCAATACATGTACCCGAAATGCCACAAGACCTATAAAATGAGACAAACTTTTGGCCCAATTTAAGAATAAGACATAAGGAATAACCGGGAATAGGATGATCAAAATGACCAGGAGAATATCGTAATATTCATCAAAACTAGAAAAATTAGCTAGCTTGGACATGTTGAAAAGTTTACTCTTGAACGTATAGCGAAGAAGGCCACAAGAAATTCCTTTCTAGAAAATATAAAGAAAATAAGCTGGCAAAAGGGTCTTAAGGAAAACCTCAGGAAAATTGGAGTAACTGACTGCAGATTAAAATCTCTAGATAGATTGGAGGAGTGGGGACAAATTAATGGGGAGACCAAAGCCCATCTTAGTCTGAAGAGCCACAAATTTAAGTTAGTTTTAAATTAATCAATTTTATCGGCATTCAATACATGTTGATGTGATATACAAGGGTCTAAGATTTTCTATTAATCCGTGTTCCCAATAAGATACTTATTAAAAATTAACTAAAATGCATATCTTACCCTTCACGTACAAAAATACGATATAAGGTTGGTTTGCTCCATACGATATAACTACTCTGCTGTATCTGTAACTAATGAGAGCAGCTCCACAAAGTTGTATCCAGTAATTAGCACTCCTTGCTATATGAGATGAATTTAGAGTTAAATTCACGACAGGATCTGTTAAAAAGTTTGAATAAACTTAACTTTAATATTACTTTATCAAGGATATTTTGAAGACTAATCACTGAAATAGGAATAGTCTTTTGTGTATATTTAACAATAAATTATTTATTTAATGATGGAGTTACTTTAGTAAATGCTTTAATTTTTAATGAAAAACATAAAATCTATTTAAAATTCTTTTACTCAAAAATGATAATAGATGTAATTAATTATCAATATTAATAGTATAGCTGTACGTTAGAATTATAAATTTTTAAATTATATTGTTAAATTTTAAAAGCACAACTGAAAGAGCAGTATTTTCAAACTGATGAATAATGTGGATTTACACCCAAGAGATACTGTATTGACCATATTTTCACTCTGAGGCAGCTATTAGAGAAACAAATGCACAAATCAAAAATATTAGATTTAATTTTTATTGAATTATAAAAAGCACACGACAGCGTGCCTCGCAAACTTTGTGGGAATATCCAAAGAAGGCTGGAATAGCCCAAGGAATCGTGGACCTTATTAAAGAAATTTACTCAAATAATAAGTTTTAGATGAAAATATCCCCGTTATTGTGCAGGAAATTTTAAAATGAAAAAGGATTACTGCAAGGCTGAATTTTCAAATACAGTAGCAGATAAGAATGAGTGAAACCATTAAAGAATTAATTGGATTGAATTTATATAGAAACATGTGTTTTATTAAAAATATATTATATTATTATATAAAATAATCAGTTAGTTTTATCGGGTTTTCATCACTCTTTATTACCTTTTACAAGCTTGTGTCTAAGATAATATTTTTTCTAAAATCTTTTGCTTTCCAACGTTATATTATACATCTATATTACTGTGCTTATGTTGAAAAACAAAAAATTGCATTAAAAAAAATATTTTTTCAGTTTTCTCCTTTAGTTGTTTATCAAATTCACTCAACTTGCATATTTAGCTGTTAATTATTAATGCTAACTAGATAATATAGTTATTTTAATATAATCTACAGAATTAAAGTTACTTTAGAGGAAGAAAATTTAGAATATCGGCATTTAATTCCTGTCATACTATTTCCATCAGAATGAAACCTTCATGATACTAAAACCCATTAAATTTTACATCTATATAGGATTTTGAGAAAATCGTAAATCTGGTCAGCTTATTTTGATGAAAAAGATTATGTAACGTCTCGGGGTATAGTTGTCTTAAATATGAAATTTCAGTTTTATAGGACTTTTCGTTTTTGCTCGGGAGTCACCACACTCACAGACCTTTTTGTGGGACTTGGTTATTTCGACTCAGGGGACCCTAAAACGTGTATTTCTGTTGAAAACTAAAATTCGAAAATTTTCACGATCGCAATACTTTTCCTTACTATATATTCCATATATTAAAAATTACGAAGCCTAAAAGTTGACTGTAGGGTTAATCATAGAATGAATATCCAGGACTAACTCATTAAACTTTATATAATGTCAGTGAATATTGTCGACTAAGCATATAAGTCATCAGTGAAATTTCTTTGAGATGGGCACCAGAACTAATTTCTAGAAAATCGAAGTGCTCATCTGCATACACTCTCTCGCTCTGATGATAACACACTTGCTTGGATTGGCACAATAATAATAGGCTTAGCGAACACGAATATTCCATGCCTAAACCGCTAATAATTGGAAACCTAATTCTATCCAATATTCACCGCCCCTTGGATCAGAATTAACATATCCTCCCATCTCGCTTCGATCTACCTCTCGGACGATTCCTCTAGCGCTTATTGACTTTTTAGGAATTTATTCATCACTATGCTCTAAACCCATCCTCCACTCAACAGTTCCTAATAATCAGTATATTCAAGAACCGAAATTATCCATTCAGATTAAAACCTTTTTCGATACACATCATTCTTCAAACGGCAAGATAACATTCTTCCAAGTCGGAAAAATTTGGCATAAATACAAAAAAAAAAAAAAATTAAATGACCGAGTCCTGATGATCTTCGAAAAAAAAAAATTCTAGAGTGTAAAATTTATAATACATTAACTGACATGAACGACAGGTTTGCGATATTGGTACAGTTTGACCTTATAGCTCAGTAAAATAAGGCCGAATTTGACGATTTGTGGGAATTAATTCAGAAAAAGCTGGAAATTGTTTTAATACCTTTTAACGGTCCTAAATACAAGTAATCTGAGTTTGCACCATTGCAGCTGGTGAGCTTAACTTTTGGCAGCCAAAAAACCTCGAAATGTTTGCACTTTTTTCAATTTTTCATCTATAACTCGAAAACGATCACTCTTACAGAAAATATGTTCCTTTCCAAAATGAAATAACGTTAAATTTCCTATTAATAAGTACCCTTAGTTAATGAATTTGGTATAATGGTATGGCAACAATCCTTCGTTGAAAATAGGCAAATTTTACCAACTTTCTTGAAAAAACCCATTCAGTCATTTTCAGACCTCTGTAACTTCTAAACCACTATCCAAATCGTAAAATGATATAGAGTAAAAGTTGTAGATTATCTAATTTCAATTGTAAAAGGCTCATTAAAATCTAAATTAGGTTGATACGATTATTCACAAAATAGGTTTTTCGATTTTCTCTACACGCGTCGTAGCGCTCAGGTCTATGTAGAAGACATGTTGAACCTTGAATCAAAACTTCCACGTAATTAATATAGGATATTTGTGTAAGAAGGGTTCTTCACCATACGGAAATCAGACAAATTCTGGTCCGGAATATGGACAAATATGACTATAGAACAGGTCCTTATGAAAAAGAGTAAGAGCAGAGGTGGGATTTCTGGGTGAGGTATTACTGATTCTGTTCTTGCAAAATAGATAGAATTTATGCCTGCTATCATGGAAATTTTCCTCCTTCTAGAAGATTTCTGTGGCATAATCTTCGCTTCAACAGAACAGCACACAGACGCCAAGCTGTTGAGAATAAACAGGGATGATACTGATGTAGCAAGATTTGTTGAATTTTTTGAAGCTCATGACCCCTTTTCAAGTTGCCGTGTTGTATCTATCAAATGTTTTACTTCACGAGTCACAATTCATAATGAAGATGTTCCAGTCAACCCAGAAACCATTTTTAAAAGAATTACATTCCTCAAAAAATCAGATCAACAACTGAAGGAATTTTTTACATACGATTACCTTATCCTTTGTCCATGTTTGATGAAATAGGAATGAGAAAATCTCGTAAATCAGTGTTTTATGACCTGTTCGTTCCTATAAAAAGTAATGAAATCAACATGGCTAAATCAGTATTTGTAATCGACGGAGGATTCCTACATCAAAGGAAAAATTGTCTGCCATTATAACAAAATATATAAATTATGTAAAAAGATATTTTGGCACACCAGGGACGACTATAGTTTTTGATGGCTACCCTGAAGATCCTAAGGAAAAAGCACCAAATGTGTAGAGCGATTGCGCCACCAACAGAAAGCTTCTGCAGCCAGAGTGGAATTTGATGACACGATGGTAGCAACCATGCAGAAAGACTAATTTCTTAAAAATGATGCCAACTGCTGGGGGAAAAGTTTAAACAAGAGGGATTCTGTTTTTTGCTAGCTTACGAAGATGCAGACACCCTTATTGTAGAAACTGCCTTAAAAATGGTTCAACAGAACCATGAACGAGTTATAATGGACAAAGACCTCCTGGGGATTTTGACAGGACGTAGTGATGATAGTCCTTCATCAAACGTAGTGATGATGAAACCTGGAAAAGGAATATCAGAAAACACTTTTTATTCCCCAAAGCTGTTCTAATATAGCGATACTATAAAGCAGCATCTGCCATTTTTACACGCATTCAGTGTTTGTGATACATCTTCATTTTATAGGCAAGGAAAACTGAAGTTTGTTCATGCAATGCAGAAAAATATCAATTTAAAATCTTATGCTTCGGTATTCTCTGATGAGCATGCTTCTAAAGAGGATGTTATTGCTGCAGGTAAACAGTTTTTGATGTCAGTCTATTCTTCAAAGGCTACAGAAACACTGAACCACCGCTGCCAGCTATTCTATAGCAACCTCTCCAAACCCGGATTTGACCTGGCATCATTGTCCCTGACCGATGCTGCCGTTGAGCATCATTCTCTTAGGACTTTTCACCAGATCCAGCACTGGTATAGTATAGACAAACCACCTCCATGGGGCTGGAAACTTAGCCCACAAGGCCTGATCCCTACAACTACTACCAAATATGCAGCCCACCTAAAGTACTGAACACAATTTCATGTAAATGTAACAAGGGCTGCATGGATAGATGCAGCTGTCGTAAACATGGACTTAAATGTTCAACGATATACTACAGGTATAAGGGTAATCATGTTCGCGACAGACCTATCATCTCAGATATGACGAAGATGAGGACATTTTAGAGGTGGGAGGGGAGATGGACGAGATGCCACCGCTAGTCGCTTTAGTGGAAAACTCATCCCAGGAAATTCACCATTCATCAAATCCCCCAGAGAAGAAAAAGCGTTTAACGTAAAGAAAATATTTTACATTTAACCTTTCACTGAATTTAATTGTAGGTAACTAACAAATATATTACAGTGCTAAAAAACAGATTTTATTAATACAACCTATACTTCCTCCCTTTAATTTAAACTATACCGTACGTTATATAAAGAATATTATAGATAAAAATAAATAATATTCTATAATATGTGGAATGCGATGTACCTAAGCATTACTTTCGAGCCTACTTAAATATTCAATTGTAGTTTCCACTTGGCTAGTTATATGATTTAAGATACAAATACTGTTATTCCTTCCATTAGTAAAACTTATAGCACTTCAGAATGTGTTTAAGGATTTTTTTTAGAAGTTGCAGATTACCTTCTATGAAGTAATAATAAAAAACTTTTATGCAAGATCGAACCAAACAAAACTTTTGGGTGAATAGGGAGGGAGGAAGGGGGAGGAGGGACATGTGGGCATAAGATGCAAATACCATTATTTCTAGTAAAAAAACGGCAACAAGCACTGCAGAATGTGCTCAATGAAACATGATAATGAATTACTTCCCACAAGCGCTACGACGCGTGTAGAGAACAATCGAAAAACCTATTTTGTGAATGATCGTATCAACCTAATTTAGATTTTAATGAGCCTTTTACAATAAAAATTAGATGCTCTACAATATTTATTCTATAACATTTTACGATTTGGATTGTGGTTTAGAAGTTACAGAGGTCTAAAATGACTGAATGGGGTTTTTCAAGAAAGTTGGTAAAATTTGCCTATTTTCAACAGTTATACACCAGACGCCCCAGTAGAAACCACAAGCTCAGCATAATTACCCCACCACTACTTATCTAGTATATATAGGCCAGTGCAGGACAGCGAAGATAGTCAAGTACGCCAAGTCGAGATCGAGAGTCCGGTATGCAATAGTATAGTTCCGTTACAAGTGTACGCGTCTTTATTCTATTAGATATGTTATAACCATTGTACTGATTGTTATACCAATAAAGTTATTTTTTTAAGAAGTTTCACGGTCCGGAGTTTATAATTGGCGCCCGAACAGGGACTGGGTTAGACTAGTTGTGGAAATCGTAACCGTACTTAGCCATTGTTCCGTCTCAAGACCACAGGAAGACTCCATCGTGTGCACTATCAAGAATACTGCAGCGATTAGAAGACCTCTGGTACTACAGCAGACTGAACGCACCGCTTACGAGACACAGCTCAGGTACTCCAAGAGTTTCACCCCAGTCCGAACATTTTTATAAACTACAAAGAGGACGTCAGGATCATCTTTAAAGAATACTTGAGGTATAATAATCTTGTAACTAATTTTATTTTTATTTTTATTTTATTTTAAGTATATGGGAAAAACCACCGATAGGTTAATTGAAGTTAGGAACATTCAAACTAGAAGCATGGCAATCACATATCAAATGACTAAGGAAAATTACGGTCATTTATCAGAATTCGATGGTAACCCATATGACGTTGTGTTTTTTGTAAATGATGTAAAACAAATTTATAATAACGTTTGTACAGATAATAATACCTTAAAAGAAAGAAACCATGATCAATTATTAACTATCGTAAAATCAAAATTAAAAGGATTTGCTAGGGACTGCTTATTAACAAATACATTCACATCGGTATCAGAATTACTTCATTATTTAACTCAACAATTTAAAGAGTCCAGGACGGTAGAACAGTTAAAAAGAGAATTAATGCACACATTTCCGTATAAAAAAGAACATCCAATAGACTTTATTAATAGAATCGCAAAAATTAGGTCTTTAACCCTGAAGAATGGTCCCTCCCATTTTGCAATGGATAAATAAAGGCTTAGAAGAAGCCCTTGAAAGATTACTAGTGCATCCAGCGCATATAGCAATCCTCTTTAGAATACCTCCGGGTAACAGAAGGACAAATCTGACAGCTATACATATTATATTTGTATTTGTATTTTGTTCGAAAATAAAACCAGAGGGTAAGAAAAAAAAAAAAAAAAAAAAAAAAAAAAAAAAAAAAAAAAAAAAAAAAAAAAAAAAAAAAAAAATTAGATCTTTAATATTCTCAAGAATTCAATTTGATGACGAAATAACAGACAAAACAGCTATGATAAGATGTCAGGATAGGGAAATAAATAGCCATATTTTGCATAATTTACACCCGGCACTCTCTGATTTTCTAAATCACATGATACTGACTGACGTGGACCAAATTAGAAATGCAATCCTCAATAGATGTTCAGACATAATGGAGAGACTGTACGGACTTGACCAAACGCTGTACATGTCTCGTAGGGAAAACACATATTCAAATTATAATCAACAACCAATTAAAGATTTTAAAAGAAATAATAATAACTTCGAACAGAAAAGATACGAACATTATAAAAATAATCGTCCGAATCATAACAACTATCAAAATTATAAAAAACCGTTTAATCAAAATTACAACCGGGAATATCGCGACTGGCGACAACCTATTGAAAACTCGCGTTATCACGAAAGCCGAAATTATCATCAGCCTCAAAATTCGTACAGGCCAGAAGAGAATCCTTTTAGGCAATATTCGCGACAATCTTGGCATGACAAAAATAAATGGCGGGAAAATGATAAAAGACATAATCCGTTCCCTTCAAAACCGTTTAATCCGAACTCCCAAAACACTGTTTCTATGCGAACCGTGCGTAGTAACGAGGTTCATCATTTGGAAGATGAAAATTATGAGTTAAAATCGAGAATCGCGGAACTAGAAGAAAAATTTGAACATTTTTTAGAGCTAGGAAGGCCGGAACCGGATCCGCCGAATACTACCTAAACGTTTGTGATGATCTAGTTGAATTTACGGACCTAACGGGAAATAAATGGATGGTTGATACCGGATCGCAAATTAGTTATATAAATCCAAATTCCGTACCGAAAGACGCGAAAATACTACCGGAAAAATTTATTGTTAAAACACCAAACGGAAGCAAGGCGGGAGACGGAGCGATCTTCATAGATCTCGCGCCTAGGTTAGGGTTACAAAAAGAACTATTAATTAAATGTAAAATTTTTGATTTTAATAAAAAATATGATTTGTTACTCGGGATCGGCACTATTAGAACCATCGGGATGAAAATGAACTTTGAAAATAGTGATGCTTATAACTGAAACAAGACTAACGACTAAACAGTACTTCAAAATACCGCAATACATCACATACCGTACTGACCACCCAGACGGCAAAGCCCATGCCGGTTCTGCTATCATTGTCCACCAATCCCTCTCTCATCATTTACTCCCACTTCCCACCTATGATTTCCTACAAGCCACAGCCATAGTAATCAAGACTTTTCCTTTCCGGTAACCCTCACATCTGCATACTGCCCTCCTAAACATTCCATTTCCAATTCCGAATTTGTATCCTTCCTGGATTCCTTAGGAAATCGTTTCATTCTGGGTGCAGACTTAAACGCCAAGCATCAGCAGTGGGGTTCCAGAACCACGAATTCTCGGGACGAAATTTGCTGTCTGCACTCAACTCCCGAAATTTTAATATCCTGCCTCCTGACTCCCCTACCTACTGGCCAACCGATCCTAACCGCAATCCTGACATCCTCGACTTCTTTATCCACAGCGGATTAGGCTCCCTCAACTTTTCTGTAACTCGCCTTGATGAACTATCCTCAGACCATAGTCCACTGATCCTAAAAGTATCTCTCACTCCAATTCCAAAACCCATTCCACCATCATTCATCCGAGGCCCTGTCAACTGGAACCTTTTCCGCCAAATCCTGACCGATAATATTGACCTCAGAGTAACCCTCAAAACCCCAGATGACCTAGATAATTCCGTCTATTCCTTTACCACCGCCATCCAACAAGCTGTCTGGACTGCCTCCTCTCCTAAACACCCCAATATAAATCCTCACCAAAATCATTTTCCACAACATATTATAGACCTCATCCATACCAAACGCCGAGCAAGATCACTATGGCAGCGCACACGACACCCAACAGATCGCCGCTCCTATAACTTCTATTGTAGACAATTGAAGAGGGAGTTGGCGGCCTTCCGTTCCCAGTCCTTCAATTCCTACCTCTCCTCTCTATCAGCTCGTGATAATTCCCTGTGGAATGTCACGAAAAAGATCCTAAAATACCATCAAGTTTCCCATCCTCTCCGACGTGGTGATGACTCCTGGGCTGCGTCTGATGAAGATAAAGCCGAGGAATTCGCCACACACCTCTCCAAAGTTTTCACTCCTCACCCGGAATCCCACGCCAATCACACCGCAACAGTGCAAGACTTTCTTATGTCACCAATTCCACTTTCCCTACCTCCTAAAGCTATTAATCCCTCTGAGGTCAAATATCTTCTCCAAAAACTTACCCTCCGTAAATCTCCTGGACACGATCTCCTTACTCCCCAGATCCTCCGACAACTTCCGCAGAAAGCTATTATATTCCTTACTTATATTTACAACTGCATCCTACGCACCACCTATTTTCCTCTGTTATGGAAACATTCCACTATCATACTTTTTCTAAAACCAGGCAAACCTTCCAACAACACTTCATCCTACAGGCCTATTAGTCTACTCCCCATCCTCTCAAAAATCTTCGAAAGGCTTCTTCTTAAACGTATCCTACCCATATTAGAATCTCAAAATCTTCCTTCCCATCAGTTTGGATTCCGTCCTCAGCATTCCACAGTTCAACAGGGGCTCCGAGTTGTAGACCATATTTCCTCAGCTCTTGAATGCAAAGAGTATTGTTCTGGTGCGTTTCTGGACATTGCGCAAGCTTTTGACCGGGTATGGCACACTGGATTACTCTTCAAGCTGAAAACCCATTTACCCCAGTCTCTATACCTCATTCTCCGATCCTATCTCTCAAACCGTTCCTTCCGCGTTCGCTGTGGTGTAGAATTTTCTAACCTTTATCCCGTTGAGGCCGGTGTTCCTCAAGGCAGCGTCTTGGGACCCGTCCTCTACATCCTTTACACTGCTGATATTCCTACACATCCTGATACCTTTCTGGCAACTTTTGCAGACGACACCGCCATCCTATCATCCAGTTCCAATCCTGAAACAGCATCCTTAAACCTGCAAAGACACCTTTCTCTTATCGAAGACTGGTGTAATACTTGGCGCATTAAGGTGAACGAAGCCAAATGCAAACACGTAACCTTCACTCTTCGACGAAACTCCTGTCCGCCAGTTTACTTCAATTCCATTCCAATTCCTCCTTCAGATACAGTCCGGTATCTTGGCTTACTATTAGACAAAAGATTGACTTGGAACCCACATACAAGACTTAAAAGACAAGAACTCAACCGACGATTCGGACAGTTATACCGACTACTCAACAGAAAATCTGAACTTACAGTTGACAACAAATTATTAATCTACAGGACAATACTGAAGCCCATCTGGACCTACGGACTTGAACTGTGGGGGACAGCTAAACGTACTAACATCAAACGCATTCAATCCTTTCAATCCAAAGTCCTCCGTACAATAGTAAATGCTCCTTATTATGTTTCCAACTATACCTTGCACCACGACCTTAATGTTCCTTTTATTTCAGACCTGATTCCATCCAAATTTTCCAAATTCCACCAGAATCTCATTCATCATCCTAATCCTCTAGCTCAATCCCTATCCAGCCCCACCCATCCATACAACCCACCTAGAAGGTTGAAACGGCAGTGGCCTCGTGACCTCTTATAACATGTATATTGGAGTTCTAGCATTGGCTAGATTCTCCACTCACGTGCTGTATGCTTGTGAATTGTATATAGGTATGAGTGACTATTGTATATATTTTTATTGATTTTATTTTGTATATATGTATATTTTATTATTATTATTATATAAATTTATAGTTTTGTATATATCGTGTGAATGTAGTATGAATGTTGTACGTTATCACTATTAAAAATGTCCTGAATTGGACAGATTGTAATATTGCTCAATGAATAAAAAATAAAAAAAAAAATAAAAAAAAAGAAAATAGTGATGAAATGTTAATTGAAAATGTTCGTATCAAAAACGGTAGAATAACTAAAATAAATGAAACAAATAATAATAGTAATAATGATAAAATGTTAATAAGTGATAAAGAAATAAGAGTGGACAATAATAATGGTTATAACGTCGGACTAAAGCATAATAAAACATTAATGAATTATAAAGAAATGAAAATGGAAACTAATAATAAATGGATAATAAATGATAGAAAAATGATAATGGAAAATAATAATGAAAGGTTAATAAATAATAATGGATTAAAAAATGAAAATAATAATGGAATAAAAAATGAAAATAATAATGGAATAAAAAATGGAAATAATGATGTAATAAGAAATGGAAATAATAAAGGAATGATAATGGAAAATAATAATGAAAGGTTAATAAATAATAATGGATTAAAAAATGAAAATAATAATGGAATAAAAAATGGAAATAATGATATAATAAGAAATGGAAACAATAAAGGAATAATAATGGAAAATAATAGTGAAAGGTTAATAAATAATAATGAATTAAAAAATGAAAATAATAATAATAATGAAACCAATGATGAAAGTTATGGATCAAAAAATAGTCACATTAATAATTCAAAAGAACTAAATATAATTAACGTAGAGGAACACTTAAGAATTTCGCACCTTAATCAAAACGATCAGCATACGGTTATTAAGTTGTTAAATAAATATCCAAGAGTAATCAAGAAAGAAAACGAAAAATTAAGAAAAACAAATTTATTAAAACACAGAATTCCACTCAAAACAGATCAACCAATATACACCAGAAATTACAGATACCCCCAACAATTTAAAAACGAAGTGAACTTGGAGATCCAAACTTTACTAGACAACGGCATAATTCGCGAAAGCAATTCTCCTTATAACAGCCCCATTTGGGTAGTACCATAAAAATCATCTCCTTCGGAGAACGGTAAAAGAAAAATTCGTGTGGTAATCGACTATAGGAAACTTAACGCAGAAACAATACCGGACAAATTCCCTCTTCCTAATATCGAAGACTTATTAAATCAATTAAACGGCTCTAAATTCTTATCAGCAATCGATTTAGCCTCGGGATTTCACCAAATTGAGATGGACGAAGACTCCATACCAAAAACCGCCTTCTCAACGGATACAGGGCACTATGAATTTACCAGAATGCCCTTCGGTCTATGTAATGCACCCCCAACGTTTCAACGAGCGATGAATTCATTATTAGCCAACACCTCCAACGTATTAGTGTATATTGACGACATAATTGTTTTTTCAAAAACTAAAGAAGAGCACTTTCGACATTTAGATAATCTCCTTTCAAAATTGCACAAACATGACTTATCAATACAATTATCTAAAACCGAATTTTTCCATTCAGAATTACCATTTTTAGGTCATGTACTAACACCAGACGGAATCAAAACTGACCCCCGTAAACTTGAAGCTATCGAAAAATTTCCGCTACCAAAATCGGAAAAAGAAATCAAACAATTCCTTGGTTTGACCGGCTATTATAGAAAATTTATTAAAAATTATGCACAAATCGCGCAACCCTTAACAAGCTGTCTTAGAAAATCCGAGAATAATATAAATCCCGAATCCTACATAAACGCGTTTAACAACTTAAAATCTCTCCTTTTAAATTCACCGATATTAGTTTACCCAGATTTCGCGAAGCCAATGATTCTTACAACTGATGCCAGCCAAATCGCCGTGGGCTCGGTACTCTCACAAATAATTGACGGAAAAGAACATCCTATAGCTTTTGCCTCCAAAACGCTATCTAATACAGAATCGCGTTACTCCACTATCGAGAGAGAATTATTTGCCATAGTTTACGCCTGTAAACATTTCAAACCCTATTTGTACGGTCAACACTTTACCATTCAGACGGATCATAAGCCCTTACAATGGATATTCTCCATGAAAAATAATAACACGCGGATAATGAAGTGGATATTTCTACTAAACGAATTTAGCTTCGATATTAAATACGTGCAAGGAAGGTCAAACCAAGTCGCGGATGCTTTAAGTAGAATAAAAATAGAAAATAATACAAAAACATATGAACTAAACGAGGTGGAAGACATCGATATGGAAATTGATAATTTAATTAATAGTGATGAACCTTTGCTCTCCCCTAATACATCGGAATATCAACAATTATTAAATGACATAGAAAGCGCATTACCGGCAGCCCAGGAAACCGAAAATGTTAATGACGCTGAGAGTCTTGCTACTCAGCATTCACAAGAAAGTAGCCATAACCAGATTTTCATAGTGACAGACAGACCCATCAATGTAGAAAAATATCAAATCTTTATAACTCGCGGAAATGAAGATATGCAGGTAGAAAGACCATTTAATAAATTTCGGTACAAAATTGAAACGGCCTACCCTTGGAAAAATGACTTAGAGGACAAATTACAGGAAATAGTAAAGCCCAATGGAACATACGGTATTTATTGCGAGCCCAACGTAGAGACGGTAAGAGATGATTACGAAGGAATATTTAGTAAAATTTCTAATTTTATAGAAGAAAAATGTCCGACCGTTAGAATAAAAAGGTACAAAATGAAACTCATCGACATTCCGGACAAAGCCGAACAAATTAATCTAATCGAAAACTATCATGTCGGAAAATCGTGCCACCGCGGAATAATGGAAACTTACGAGAAATTAAAGCATTATTATTATTTTCCCCGTATGAAAGACGAAATATCTAATTAATTAATAAATGTAGTACATGCGCGAAGACAAAATATGAAAGACGACCTATAAAACCAAATTTCCAAATTACACCAACTCCAGAAAGACCGTTTGAATATTTAATGATCGACACGCTATATTATGAGAAAAAATTCATTATAACCATTATCGATACCTTTTCAAAACGTTTATACGCGGAAGTAATTAGAGCAAACAATGCTACTAATATTCATAACGTAATTACTAAATATTTGGCTTTATACCCACCACCGATACAAATTACTATGGATCAAGGTAGAGAGTACAAAAATGGCTTAATTCAAAATTTGTTAGAAAGTCTAGGCATAATTTGTCATTATACCGTTTCGAATAACTCTAATTCTTTAGGCATATTAAATAGAGCGCATTCAACCTTGATAGAATTGTTGCGGATAATAAAAGAGGGAAATCCTAAAAACAGTCTGGAAAGTAATGTTAATATCGCGATTAGAACTTTTAATGAAACGCTAAATAAAAATTTAAAATTAACGCCTAATGAAATAACTTTCGGAAAAATTGTCGATCCGGATCGCGACGAGAAATTAATTAAAGAAAACCTTGTACAAAAATATCATGAAAAATTAAATATCATTCATAAATTAGCTAATACCAAAATCTCGGAAGAAAAGGAACAAAGAACCGAACGTCTAAATAAGAACCGCGAAGACCCACCGGAAATCACTGGCGAAGCATTTGTAAAGAGACACGTTAGGAATAAAAATGAAAATCTATACAAGCCCGTATTAACTTTTCAGGATAAAGATAAAATAGTGCATGCACATTGCAAAAACGTTAGGAGACCCAGGAAAGCCCGTGAGAAAGTATATGTTCTGCTTTCAGATGACGAAGCCGCTGATTTGGGCAGTTCTGATAGCGACTCAGACAGTAGTAGCCTTTCAAATTACTGACGTGACTAAATCTGGAGGACTAGTGACTTTTAAACTCGCCGACTCTTTCATCATTGAACAGTACGACACAGTAATCCATTATCTGCATTTCTTCGACTTAATTGATAATATCCAGACCATAAAACAAGGCTTAATTCACTTCCCCGCTAAGGAATCAATTTATAATTTAACGATAAAACAAATTATTTATTTAGAAAATAAAATAGAAACATTAACCTCGCATAATATGAATAAACGCGGAATAATTAACGGTCTCGGTACAGCAATTAAATGGATAACCGGAAACCTCGACGCATCCGATAAAGAAAGATTCGATTCGCTTATTGAAAACCTCCAACAAAATGAAAACCACCTTCAAAATAATTTAATCCAAGAACTTACAATAAATAAGAAAATGATTTCCAAGTTCAATGAGGACATTCAGATCATAAACAAAAACAATCAAAAATTAGGTGAGGTCATTACAGAGACTGACAAGAACAAATACAAGATACATCTAGAAGAACTTTACTCCATTATAAATTATATTACAATGAGAATTCTGGACATAGAAAATTCTTTAGAAATGTGTAGGCTCGGCATATCACATGCGGATATCATTAAACACACCGATCTGAAACAAAATTACATCAGTAAGGACTTAGAAACATTATGGTTAACTAGCAAAATCCACTGTGCCATTAGAAATGGTACTATTCATTATATTTTATCAATTCCAAAACAAAGTAAAAAATTATCAACTTTATATTTATTATCTGTACCTTCTATCCACGAAAATAACCTTGTAACTACCATTGTACCAAATAATTTTATTTTATTTTCGCATAACGAAACATATAATGCAAATTGTTCTTTTATCAAAAGAAATTACTATTTTACAAATGTAAATATTAATACTAACCCTTGTATTAATCATATTATTAGAAATAATATTAGCTTTTGTAAAACTATTACCCTTACTAACCCAACTCCTTTTATTAAATATATAGAAGATATTGATATTTATATACTATATGATCAACATGTATTGTACCCTCAACCTAACACTTCCTTACCTATTCCTATTCCCAAAACTTGTGTATTAAAATTAGGATATAATGATTCTTTTGTAAATATTACTAGAAATAAGGATATTAGTATACTACCTATGTCATATTCCTTTGAAATTTATAAATATAGTCACTTTAATATATCTTTTCATAATTTAGATCATGTAGAAATCTCTAGCATAGAATTAGAAGGTTTATCTTGGGATCATAACTTTGATATATCTGTAATGTTACTATTAGTTGTATCTATCATAGTATTTTATCTGTTTTTCTATCACGTATACCTCAAGTATTCAAAATTTAAGAGACTCTTTAGATCAAAAAATCAAGTGCCGTTACCAGGCGACGTTCCAGAACAACCACCCTTCAACCCTTGGGCACACTCATCCAACATTTCGCTAGGAAGCTTCAATCTTCGGCAGGGAGGAGTTATACAGCAGACGCCCCAGTAGAAACCACAAGCTCAGCATAATTACCCCACCACTACTTATCTAGTATATATAGGCCAGTGCAGGACAGCGAAGATAGTCAAGTACGCCAAGTCGAGATCGAGAGTCCGGTATGCAATAGTATAGTTCCGTTACAAGTTTACTCGTCTTTATTCTATTAGATATGTTATAACCATTGTACTGATTGTTATACCAATAAAGTTATTTTTTTAAGAAGTTTCACGGTCCGGAGTTTATAAGTAACGAAGGATTGTTGCCATACCATTAAACCAAATTCAATAACTAAGGGTACTTATTAATAGGAAATTTAACGTTATTTCATTTTGGAAAGAAACATATTTTCTGTAAGAGTGACTGTTTTCGAGTTATAGGTGAAAAATTGAAAAACGTGCAAAAATTTCGAGGTTTTTTGGCTGCCAAAAGTTAAGCTCACCAGCTGCAATGGTGCAAATTTTCAGATTACTTGTATTTAGGACCATTAAAAGGTATTAAAACGATTTCCAGCTTTGTCCGAATTAATTCCCACAAATTTCCTTATTTTACTGGGCTATTAAGCCTGACTTCTTTGATTTGATGGACGTCCATGATTTTGTTTATAATAATATAAGATAATATTATTTTATGTAATCATTATAATAATCTAATTTTTTGCAATTGATTAATTAGTTGATAATTAAGAAAGGTAGCTCAATTGAGACTGACCTTTATTATCCGGTTGAGGTTCATCTTTTAAAAAAAATCTATAGCCATCTGGAGATTCTACATAAATAAGTTTATCTTTCATTTTCACAGGCCATTTTAACGCATGAGCTCTGGCAATTGATTCTCGAGATACAATTGTGATCCCTTCGAGAGCATTTCCTACATCAAAAGAGCATACCTTTGAGTTCCACACTAATTCCACTGTGAAGTATTCATCCTCAGGCCCGTAACCAAAGAACGTTTTGCTCCATAGAACAACAGATGGTCTAGAAAATACAGTAAATAAAACAACTAATTAATCTGTTCTTGTGAACGGCAAATCAACATTCTATAACTATTTGGTGTACTTCGAGATTTGAAAAAGTGTAAACAAAAGTTTAGACTCCCAAAAGGTATTTCTCTAAAGTGAGGTGCTCAAGACTGTGAAAATGGTCAGAACAAAGATCTAGAAGAAAATTTATTTGAGACAATAAAATAAAAGAAATAATTAACCGTAGGCGCCAGCCATCATCTCTAATTCCGCTATTCAGAGGTAGACCAATAGCACTGGCCCTTACATTCGTCGTTTCTCTATGGTTCGGTAAGAGTTACCGGTACTCCCCATTTGGGATCTCATGCATCTCACATTAAAAGGTTTCTACTGATCTATTTCCTTCGAAAGGACAGGAAAAGATTAAAATCTTTTACCAGGAGGAAGAATCATATGTATTTACCTTTTACTTTTGAAGTTCTTCCTTGGAGCTGTATCTTGTATCTAAGAATTTAATGACCTCTCTCTCTCCCTAATAAGTTAAATGTGAAAGATATAGTGTCTGCATAATATATACATCCTTTATCAAGATATAGAGAGTCTATTCTACTTTAAGTCGAAATTAAAATCGAAATGAATCTCCCTCCATCTCCCCACTGTAGTTCGGATAGATTAGTTAACAGAAGGAATTTTTATATTTATTTTTTTAATCTTCAAATACTTAGTTGCCTTAATTGAAGTTGCCTCATTGCTACCCTCCATTTAAAAATCCCTAATGAAACGGTACAAATTCTTAACGTTAGTAGTAGATAGTAGTAGTAATTTTGTGGTGAACCCTGTATAATACATCATGGAATTTCTTGTTTAGTCTAATACGGGTGGAAACATATTTTTATTTTTTTTTTTTAATTAAACAAAAACTTTACGTATAATTAATTAATTAACCTGAAATCAACAATGAACTATCTATATTCTTGTATCTATTTTTCACGGCTCCAAACTGACTGTCACGAATAGAATAGTGACTTAACACTTAACTTATTATTATATTTAATTAGAAAAATTTCATTACATCATTTAAGTTATTTTATGAAAAGCTTATGAATTTTAGCTATTTCCGAGTTATGTTTATTAAACACCGGAGGATCGTTTCTCCAAAATATTTCAAAATAATATCTAGGGGTCACCTGTGGTGTAGCATAACAGCTTTCTGAGCTCAAGGTCGCGGGTTCGCACCCGAATGATGGCCCTAGGTTTTTTGAAAGAGAGTTAAAAAATCCTTGGTTATGCCATCATAGAGAGGGGCGTAAAATGGGGGTTCCGAGCCGGTGCGATATCAGGTTTGTTAATGATCCCTCTCCTAATTAAACGTAGATAGACAAAATTTAGGACTCCCACTGTAGCATCGTCCGATTAGACACAGTAGCATAAAGTGACGTTAAATGAATAACCATCAACTAAGTATTATCATTTTGAAAAGATTTTGGTGAATAGCTAAGAGGTTATAAATGTTGACGTACTTGTCTTTTGATGGGGAAACTTCTTCTTTGTACTCTTCATGTCTCAGTACCTTATTATCAACACGTACTTATTTAGTAATTAAAAAAAAAATACAGCATAAAATTTCATTATAATAGAGTAGTAAATACCTTCATTCCTAGAACCTCCCGGAAAAATGTTATATTCTTAGGTCTATCTCCAATATTAAGAATGTAATGTAGAAGCCGACAAGAATACTTCTTTGGTTTTAATGGTTCCTCCATAATCACAAAGATATTAAACCAAAACTGACACTATATAATGAAAACACCTGGAAGATTAATACAAAGAGGATGTTTTTTAAATTACAGCGGTAGAAAAAAAAAAGTTTTCACTTTTTTTCTCTGCCTTATAGGACATGAGGGTCCAGGAGCCAACCGAGATTGCAAATCATATTCTACTAGAGAAAAACAAGATTGTGAGTTCTAAATGATCCGAATATAACTGATTTCAAAGAACACGAAAATAAATTTCTCTGAATTTTCAATTATTTCAGTTTCTCCAATTATATTCTGAAATAATTATAAAATCCTTGCGCTATTTGTATCAGTTTTTTATTTTGGCAACTCTCTTAATTACAATATTGATGGCTCGAAGTAAATTTTAAGACCTTGTTTATTGTAGACCTGGCTAGTTCAGCGGTGCTGTCCAGAAAGGCCATAAGCCTATACCAGACTACTGAGCCTCAAATATCCAGTGTAAAGATTCGTAAAGGTGAATATCTATTGGTAATGTGAATCAAGGGTGAGCCATAGAACACCCAACATTTGCTACCATAAAAAGTGGAGCATGCACTGCTTGAGTAGTCCTGGAATATCAAATACTTGTTCAGGATGAGGGTTACGGAATACCTTCTGTTTGAAATGGTGCTCACTCAAACTACTGATTACGTCTTTTTTTTTTCTACTTTTCTGTGGCATATCTCTTCCTGTCTATGCCACTCGGAGCATTAGTATTAAGCTGTCAATGCTCAGGCTTCCAGTTAGAACCTCCCCTCTCCTAAATTATAGTCCACAGTTCTGCACAAGTTAGGCTAATGGGATAATTAAGGACGATTTTCATGTAATATGAAAACGACCAGAGAAAACTTTAACACATTCACGCCGGCGCGTACTACCGGTGGCCGCACTAGCCTGTTCCATGGGGCGGCGCGTATCACCCGTGGCCTGCACTAGTCTGTCTTATTGGATGGTGCGTACCACAGGTATTTTCATATCATCTATTATTTATAAATAAATAAAGTTTAAAAAAATAAAACATTTTAACTGTCTTTGGAGTTATACTTAGCAAACGTACAACTCGTATACAAGTCTGAAAAGGCAATAATCTATGAAACTTGGCATAATTCGAGCGCCGCCCCACAGAGCAGACATTGAAGGCGTCGGTGTGAACATGTTAAGAAGACTTCTTTTTAAAATTTGTTTATAGTAATTTACAACTGTAAATTATGACTAATGTTCATAATATCAAAGGGGTCTTTAATGTTAATGGAACATTTATATTGCTTAAGCAATTGAAAAAAAAAATGTTTTACTTTTCTCATTGGATATTACTATGTTTAGTTATATCCAAGTCTTAATAAAACCTATTCTGGCCAAGATGTGGATAAATTTTAATCAATCTCTTTAACCCTATTATATTCATAGATGCTGAATCCAATGCTCATTCATTTTTTATCAAATGAATGGATTGATCCTGAAATAGGTTCTCTCCTGCACTCATATTGGTTGCAGGCCTCGAAATCTAATAGTTCAAGCATTGCCTGTGAATAATAAAAAGCTCATGCACATGGTGTGTACAACTGATTCAAGCTCCTTGCTTTATCATCAATTACAGGAGGGGAGGGTTTTTTCAGTTCATAATCTGTCCATTGTCAGATGAAAAAATATATATAATCCCAGTATTAAATTTCATAATTTTTAAAATTCACAATTTAATTAACAAGGTATTTTGATATCATGTGGTAAAACTACAATCACTGTCCAGAATCATCCATAAAAGTAACAGTTAATATCAAAGAAGTGTTTTTAGGATATGTTTATCCCACCCATAAAAATTACATGAGATGATTGTGTAGATATATAATTTTGAAATATTATGACCATTATAATTGGTAGAGAACTTTTTTTTTTTTAATTTATTTTAAAGTAATTCACAACTGTATTGTACATTAAATAAATGTGGTAATTAATCATAAGAGCTTGATACAGGCATGTGAAGAAACTACCCAGTGGTAGCACTTCAGTGTTTATTTAAAGTAGTATGTTGCGAGGCAATCATCTTTTCAGTTTCCTCAGGGGATTATCAGGAATAGATGGAAATGAGAGGTTGTGGATGAGCGGGATGAGTGGAGGGGTAATTTGGAATTAAAGGAGGTATATCTAGTTCGGTCTAGATCTGTGACTAATGGGATATTTAGGTCTTTATGGATTATTTTATTGGTGACAAAGGGGCATTTAGGATCTTTCGAAGGATTTTGGATTGCAAGGATTGAATGGGGGAAGAATTGGATGGTTTGGTGGATCCCCATAACAAAATCCCCTATGTCCAAATAGGCCTTATGATGGTAATATGAATTATTTTTTTGTGGTATGTGGAAAGTTTCTTGTCTCTTGCCATTCAGTCAAGTGTGAGGATTCCAAGTAAGACATTTGTCAAGATGGAGTCCTAGGTACCGGATCTGTTCAACTGAGGTGAGTGGAATATTACTAAAGGATATAGTGGGGCAGGCAGACATAGGTTTTCGATGAAGGGTAAAATTAATTAAATGGGATTTAGTAGGGCTGGTAGAGAAAAATAAATAAATATGAGCTTGTTTAATATTTCTTAATTTTTCTTGGGACAATGAAAATAGAATCAAATAAGAAATATTTAATACATAAAATACTCTGATTACATAATTTTAACTTTCAAATATAACATATAATAATCTCTTATCAATATAATAAATTTCAATAACATGGCTTTTCCTTTAAGAATAATTATTGTTTAGCCTCTTGCTTTTCCTTTTCTTTATCAAGATACTTTTGATATTTGGCCATCTGGAAGTTTAATAGTGAATCTGCTTCAGGGTCAACTTTAGACAAAAGTCTGAAGTTCTCATCATCAACGAAACAAATTTCATGCCCATCCTGAAAGGTACAAAAATACAAAGATTTATAAAAAATAAATACACTTTTATAATGGCAAATAGTTCAGAATGATTGAAACTAAACCAAGAATCAGAATGATAATCTATATCACACTATATCTAAAAACCTGGGTTAAAAGTTCAGTTCAAAACATCGTAACGCTATGATACAGAGATAGTAAATTAAGATCATATATATATATATATATATATATATATATATATAAGTTTGTGTTATTCTTAGGTTGCAGTCAATGAATAAACAATTTTATCTATGCGACGTTTCGAGAATTTATTGTTCTCATAATCATGCCTTAACAGTGGAAAAAAACAGAACATTAATATTATTGTACAATAATTAATATATGATGTTATTGTTAGAGATATAAAAAAGAGTACATTGAACAATGAATATTAATACAGTAGGTACATAGATATTTTAAATTAGGATTTACATTAAAGATATTATTATAAAATTACTTACAATTTTGGACAAAATAGTGTCTTAATTAGGCATGTTAAGCCTACAAGCTTTGAAAGAACACTGAAAAAATAAAAAAGGAATCGGTCAAGTATGGATGATTTTCCAGGAATTTATGATGACGTCAGGTGTCTGGGGTATTCTCCCTCCTATTGTTGAGTTGTTTTCGTTTTATTTCCTATTATTATTAAGACGTTTATTTTATTTTTTTTAAATTTTAATATGTGTTTATCAAATTCGAGTAACATGCATTTAGGTTTTGGACATCCGATTTTTTATTTATGGCGCGATTTTTATATTTCTCTATGGTAATCATTTCTTTAAAATTTCGTTTGAAGCTGTTTTTTTCATAATGAATAATTTTCGGTGAGTGAAATTTAAATGAATGTCCCGTTTTTCTGAAATGAGTAGTGAGTAATAAAATAAACGTCTTAATAATAATAGGAAATAAAACGAAAACAACTCAACAATAGGAGGGAGAATACCCCAGACACCTGACGTCATCATAAATTCCTGGAAAATCATCCATACTTGAACGATTCCTTTTTTATTTTTTCAGTGTTCTTTCAAAGCTTGTAGGCTTAACATGCCTAATTAAGACACTATTTTGTCCAAAATTGTAAGTAATTTTATAATAATATCTTTAATGTAAATCCTAATTTAAAATATCTATGTACCTACTGTATTAATATTCATTGTTCAATGTACTCTTTTGTATATCTCTAACAATAACATCATATATTAATTATTGTACAATAATATTAATGTTCTGTTTTTTTCCACTGTTAAGGCATGATTATGAGAACAATAAATTCTCGAAACGTCGCATAGATAAAATTGTTTATTCATTGACTGCAACCTAAGAACAACACAAACTTAAATTATCAACAGTCGAGAACTGATCAAACAATATATATATATATATATATATATTATATATATATATATATATATATATATATATATATATATATATATCCAGCAAAAGATATTTTAGTTAAAGCATGTATGTGCATTTATAATTGATATAAAAAGATTTTTTTAAATTAGTAGAGCTGCAATTTTGAAAATATATTATTTTTTGGAACATGAGTAAACATCTAACAATAACACTGTTTAATGCCTTTGAGCTGTTGTATCATTGCCATACACAACTTTAACAAAAACAAATTAAAACACTTTGCCTTCATTATAATGAACATCATGCATTTATGACATTAAATGTAATATTGCATTAAATTTACTAATACGAAAAGTCATAGGCAACATCTAGTAGTTACTAAATTGGGATCATTAAGACTGAATTATAATAAATACAAACATAATTAAAAAACATCATTTTTATTATCTCATTTTTGGCATTTACAAATGAACCTAAACTGATCCCAACAACCTAATTAATAATTAACTATGAGAGAAAATACCTATCCGCTGAATAATAATAATACATTACTGTTATAGATATGTAACAATTATGTAAATCAACTTCATGGGGAAATATATCCAAAAATCAATGGCTGATAATCATAATAATTCTTACAGGATCTGCCAGGATCACAACAGTCACCGATGCTTTTCCTGGAGTTTCAAGAGTTATCATTGGAGTGAGGATTTTGTGTTTGTTATCAGTACAGTTTGATTCAACATCCTTTAGTTCAATAATTGGTACTGCAAAAGCAACACGGCCATAGGCTGTAGCATGATTGATAGGTTCATCTGAAAAAAAATAAATATGCATAAACTGACAATGCATTCACAATTTTAGCGACATTAATTTTCTGAGGACAAGAATGTAAGATTAAAAGTATGTCAGGATCAGATAAACAAGAAGATGAGGTTCAGACCCAAACATAATTTTATGGCTTAAAAAATTTATTAAAAGTAATTAAAGTTATAATTATTGAAAATTCTCTAATCAACTTACCTATCTTCTTAAATTCAATAAATGCTTGGTTTTCATCATAAGCAAAAAGTACCCTTTTCTCATCTTTATACATAACTTTTATTCCCAAAATTTGATTCCAGTATGCAACAGTTCTATCAATACTCGTTGATGCAAGTGATAATTTCAAAACAGGATCTAAAATTGTATATAATATAATGTAGCACTTTATATTATCTAAAATAATGTAGCTGTGATAAAACAAGAATTTGTAAGAAGTAGAACAGCGTAAATAAAAAATATATATATACTACATGAAGGATGAGATGATTTGGGTAGTGGTCATAAAAGATTAGAAAATAGTAAACTAATATTTATTAACTCACCTTGCAGGTTTTAATCAGGGCTTCCAGGCAGAGTCAAAAAGCAACTGATGATTCAGATGGTGGTCATAAAAGATTAGAAAATACTAAAAAAAAAAACCTATTTATTAACTAAGGTTTCGACCAATTTTGAAGGTTTTTATCAGGACTTCCATGCTACAGTCAAGAAGTAACTGCTTCAATCCCTTGAGTCAGTTGCTTCTTGACTCTTGCATGAAAGTCTTGATCATGAAAACCTTCAAATTTTTTTCTTTCTATTTTCTAATCTTTTATGACCGCCGCCCAAATCATTCCATCCTTGATATTTAAAACATGGTCAACTCTTTAAACTTTGATATATTTCATGCTTACAGAGAATTGATAAGGACAAAAATATATAATATTTACTTATATTATATATTTACTTATATTCACTTATACTTTTATAATAAGTATAAGATATGAAGAATATTTAAAAACTAAAATAAGGTAGTGAATAAAAAATAAAATAAGCCATTTTCAAATAAAATAGTGATCAGAAGTATCGTAAAATAGAAAAATCAGATCTAAAAAAAATGAATCCTCTAATCGTGATCTGTCATCCAATCATTTTCATAAGGGCTTGGAATCGGGTAACAAAGAGGAAAAGATTATGATATTTTTTTACAAGGGAAGTCAAGATACTAGTGAGACAGCGTTAAATTACGTGAGGAAATCATTTTTTTAATTCCAGCCAATATACAAGACTATGCAAATTGAGAATACCAGAAAAAAATATAATATTATAAAAATAATTTTTTTTTTTTTTTTTTACCCTTACCTCGCCTTTGAAGACTATACAGGGGTTTCATGGGCTGGAGGGTGAGGGTGGGGGAATAATGCCGAGATAAAATCCTCCCCCACTGAGACTAGAACTCATAATTATTTGGTATCTTAAGGTTTGGTCATCTGTTGCCAGGGCAACGGATGTTCAAAGCAACACATACTAGCCCACTCCCCAAAATTAGCCAAAAAGAAATATTGTGAGTTTCAATTCCAATCCCACCCAGACTTTTTCAAGCATATAATTAAAAGGGGATTCACCCGAAGGCGTTCCTCTATCATGTTTGTGAGTTCTATCAGGCAATAGGTACAGGGAGTGAGGAACTCTACCCAATAAGGTACCATTGAGAATTGCGGTGTGAGATCCTAGGGAACTATATCATATGGCCAAGGGCCAAAACAG
Organism: Piezodorus guildinii; assembly: GCA_023052935.1. Lineage (NCBI taxonomy): Eukaryota > Metazoa > Arthropoda > Insecta > Hemiptera > Pentatomidae > Piezodorus > Piezodorus guildinii. The sequence goes on along the minus strand of CM041296.1, from coordinate 101,948,709 downwards.
TCTGTCACACCGACCGAAAATAAAAGGAACCAATATTAGCTCCCACTATAGGCAAACATGGACAGCATGTGAAGACAAATGATAATGGAGAAGGCATGCTTAGTTTTACTGTATCCAGAGCTTTGTTGTTTATTTAACCACACTTTATGATACTGTGGCTAATCGGGCGGTCCTAAATTTTGTCTATCCAGGTTTAATTAGGATAGGGATCTTTAAGGAGTACCTGACATCGCACAGGCTCGGGACCACCTTTTTAAGTCCTCTCCATAGGAAGACATAACTAACGATTTTTTACTTCCATTAAAAAATCCTAGGATCACCAGCCTAGGACCCACCGTGGCCTTCGGCATAGAAGGCTGTTGTATCCAGAGAGTTTTTAGTGATAGGTTCTGTATTTACTCACAAAACGTATATTTATCCAAATGGAATTGCAAAACCAACCAAAATTCTAAATTTAGATTTAGGCTCCAATTCAAGTCAGGCTATAATTTTCATTTACAACAACTAACAAGCTTAAAAATATAATGTAAATCATCTGATAACTATATAAAAAAGAAAAGTTTAATTCGGATTATATTAATATTAAACCAACAAGGTAATGAGGTAATATGTAACTTATTTTTCTGACAAAAGAAATTAATGGGAATACAATGCCTTAAATACATTGAATCAGGCAAGTGACAAAAAGCACATCCTACCTCTGTCCTTAGGCTCAGGTTCATCAATGAGATAGAAAGGATATCCATCAGGAGATTCAATAATGTGCAAATCTCCTTCCAATCTAATAGGCCATTGTGCAGCTTTGGCTCGAGCAATCGATTCCTGGGATTTTATAGTAATACCTAAGAAATCATTTCCTTTCTCATAATGGGATACTTCGGTATTCCAAGTAAGTTCCACAACAAAGTGATTATCTTCTGGTCCATAGCCAATCATGGTTTTACTCCATCGATTGTTGTATGGTCTGTAAAAACAATGAATTAAAAAATAAAATGTAAAGAAACAGTACAGCATTACTTTGGAATTAAGTGAAATATACAAGGATAACATATGTATGTATATATAAATATGCGTTTGTGTTAGTATAGGAAGCAAGATGGGTTGAATTATATTAGGTGATGATAAACATTTAAGAAAAATTATGCCTAAACTTTTCTACTGTAAAAATTTAGAGAAGACACAGAGTTAATTTCATTCATCATGAGCTAACTATGAACAGCAAAACAAGATTGTAGTAACTAAATTTAAAATTTTAATTCTGAAAGTATATAGGATTATCATAAAAAATAAAGAAACTGCATTCTTCTTCAATTTAAACTTCCAACGTAAAACCTAAAACATGTAGATATGATGTTGGACTGCTACATCAGTGTTCAACAGGTGCTTTTATTCTATAATTATAATATATACTTTGAAAAATAATCATTATTACTTATTATTCAGGAATATACAAAACTATTAATTAAAATACTTCTCTAAATCTGGTATTATCTATGTCTTTATCTAAGATAGATAATTCTTTAATATAAAAATAATAATCCATACCCATTACATGCAGCTGCACAACCCTCCTTAAATTCTTCATGGCGAAGAACCTTCATGCCAAGAATTTCTCTGAAAAACAAGGCATTTCTTTGTCTATCTCCAATTTTGAAAACATAATGCAATGCCCTTCCTTTCATTGTTCTGCTGGAGAAATAAGAGATGTTATTTACTAAAGTTCTTCCAAACACCTAATCATTAAATCAAGGACTTCAATTAAATTCAATATAAATAGTTTATTAAAACCTCAAAAGTTTACTTACTAGTTCCTGGATACAAAAAATAATAAGCGGCTATTACGTGATTAACCTTGAAAGTTACACCTAAGATTACTTTACAACTTGTGTTGTAATTCACTAGATGCTATTGAAAATTAAAAAGTATGGATTGAAACGAAATGACTTTAGTTACTATTGCTTCTTTGTTTTTGTTTTCTGGAACTACCAATTGAGGTTACTGAGCAATTATATCAGAAAGCAAAAAAAATTCAAATTAAAACAGGTTGAAGAGGTGGGTTTATCAAAATCAATTAACGCAACTAGTTCACATTTAGTCAAGATCAATATTAAACACAGGTCTTTATCTTATTTGTATTGATAAAATACTATCATATTCGATGAAAACACTATTAAAGCTGATGATTTACACATCATTAATTACTAAAGTGTAGTGCAACTTAAAATAGGCACCTTCAGTAAAGACATCAAGAAATAGAATGTCCAGAATTTATTAGTATGTTTAAATATTTATTTGAACTTCAGCTCAGAAGTAGGGTAGTATTTATTTACCTCGACGTAAATCTATACATACGACATATAAATCGATCAAGATTCCTTATAATCGAATATATTGATCACATATATTTTTTTTTTTTGTATTAGTTAAATAAACTAATGAATGAAAATCTTTTTCAATACTTAAACCTGAAAATCCCAAGTCACTTAAAAAAATATTTACAAACTATTGATCAATCAAATATTATATAAAATTGTCTCTAAATGTATTGCATCATGTTTTGGATTCAAGCATTTAATTGGATTAAGAGTGTTTATAATAGATACGCCAAACTCTTAAGTGTATAGTATGTTTTTTGATTAAACTAAAAAACAAAACAAAGTATTTAATTTAAATTAAATGCCGTAAATAGTACTTCATTACAGTTGTGTTTTTAAATAAAGATAAAGAACTAAGTTTCTTTATTCTCTCTCGAAGATTTTTTTGGAATGCGTTAATTCAGTTAAACCTTCAAATAAATTGTATTTACCGCACGGAAGCAGAATTGCACAATTATTTTAGCTGGAGTGAGAACACTCGTTAATCATTGCCTTAAGAGAAGCGAATTATTATTACCGCAACTCATGATATATTTGTTATTCGTAAACAATCAAAATCTTGTTCCCCTCTGTAATTTAGCCAATAGACAATCCCCTTTTTTGTGTCAATTTGACTTTTTCATTTTAAAATTTAATGAAATTAAAATATAATTTTTAATTATCATCTTGCCCCGCTACCTGCCCTATTAGATAGTTAAAGTAAATACACTTTTCAATCGATTACTTCATGACTTCTTTTCATCAAGTACTTTCACATCTGGTACTCCTAATTCCTGGGAATGCGTCTCTAATTAAAACTACCGGTAAATTCTGATGCCTGCAGAGTATATTCTATATAAATGATTTAAGCTTTCTCTCTAGCTCTGTTATGGAAACAGAGATAGAGAGAAAGTGATATGAAATCCATGTTGAGTGTCATGTTATCTGCATAAAGAAGGAAATTTGAACAGTCTCAGGTTCCATTTCCAATGCACTGCTTATGCTGTCATTCTCATACATACGTAGGGAGCGTCGTGGTCTATTCGATAGAAGACTAGTCCTAGACCCTTCTTGGGTCGTTGAGAGACAGGCTTTTCTCTCCAATATTTTTAGGACTTTGTCAGCAAAGATAGTAAAGAGAAGAGTTCTGCCTCCCTATTATTTATACACCTCTCTTGATATTGGAGCTCTCTGACTGCTTGTCGTTAATTCTCATTTTTCCTTTGAAACTTGATCGAGTTTAAGTTCTATAAAGATATCCTTTGCCTATATTGCATTTAAATTTGTGTGAATATGTGGATTTTAGGTCTCATGGAATCAAACCAGTTACCGATACCCCAACCACTCCACTAAGGATTGGATTCTGTTGATTGCTCCATTTTTGGTGGAGAGATTGAGTGGGAATTATTATTTTAGTGACGATCGTAAGAAACCTTCAATGGAAGCATTAATTTAAAAATTTATATGTAAAAAGTGTTTGAAAATAGCTTATATTTTCTTTTGCAATATTTACATTTTGTGCCCTCTCTTATTTTTTTTTGGGCGTGGAAACTCTTAAGTATCACACAAAAGAGAGGAAATATAGAAAAAACAATATAAGTTTGTTTATTTTTCTACACTTATTTTATTGATTGAATTAATATAACATTTTATGTCTCATGATATGGATTCAGTTAATGTTTTGAAACTTAAGTTGGCCACGTCCTTTCTACACTCAAGACAAATTGCTTTTTACAAATTCATATATTTTACCCTTATTTATTTTTTCATTTTAAGTCAAAATAATTTAATGAAACCTCTCTGTCCCTGGAATTAAAAGCAACAAGTTGATCATCCTGTTTCTGAATTGTGACCGGTTGCCGACAAGTAGCTTATAGTTCAATTAAGTTATATATTCCTAGCTGGTTATTGCATTTGGTTTTATGTACGTATCTATGATTATTTTAACATCAGCAGATTCCATATTTATATATACATTTTTAATATTTTATATTAAAGGTCGTAGGATAATTGCTCATGAACTCATATTTATAGTTTGATTCCCTGCTAGTTTCCTTTACTAGATATAACATGTATTCATTATGTTTTAATGAAGTGTATGCTATTAACATAAAATGAGATCGTAATTCTTACAGAACAGAAACAAAAACTGTAATAAAGCAACATTTATAACCATCAAATGAAAGCTTATATTTTGCGATTCCGTAAATACTGTTGTGGAATAGCATACCTAAAATTGAGAATTTGACATTTTTGGGAACATTAAATTTTAATATAAAAATTAATGACAAATGATGGCCTCTCTCATCAAGTATAGAAAACTTAGTTTTAAGTGTTTAACAGAAGAGGCTGCCTTAATTATTTTTTACTGAACTTTGGTCTATACTTGAGTGTATATTTTTCTTGTGTTTTTTTTTCAATATTAATTGTTATGTCATATAGACCTGCATGCTAGATAAATTATTGAAAATATTATGATTTGCCTTTTATCGTGAATCGCAATAGATCTTATGAGTAATAACTTTAAAGATAAAGATTTAACAAGATTTATTTTTGTTAAATTAGCCAATGAATAAAATAAAACTAATAACTCAGGCTGTTATCTATTATCATTATTGTATCAATTTCTCATGAATGTCTTGTTTTTTCATCTTCCATAGTAACTCAACTTTGGTGCATATTTTAATGTATCAACATAGTCACTGTTTTGTTACATTAATCTTCCATTATTTATTTGTTTTTTTTATACGAGCCTCTGTTATTTAAATATTGGAATAATTAAAAATAAAAGAAAGTGGTCGATCAAGAACTAATAAAGAATAGAAGCAATTATACATTAAACCCTCAAAGGAAAATGTCTGCTAATTCATTCCTTCTTGAAGAATCATTTATCTATGAGTGTTTTGGAGAGTTGTTCTTTAAACTTCTATTTTTATATATCTATATTAACTATATAGGTATTATTATTAGATAGCATTACAAAGTAGGCTAGTACTTTAGTTATATTCCTGAAGTTAATCACTGGTTAGCATACTTAGAATTTTTTATCAAAAGTAGGCATCTAATGAAAATTATAAAAACCTGGTTTTTAATATTTGTATTTAATTATTTATTCCTTGTATTATGTATATTCATAATTATTTTTTTCTTGTCTTTGAATGACGATTGGCTGAGATGGTTAAACTGGAATTTTTTTCAATAAAACAATTCATGCATTAGTAACATCTTTAGGTGTTATTTGGAACCTATTTTCCTGTTCTTCTACTTGATATTACAAAATTAGCTACATTCATGTTAGACTAGGACGAATAATTAAGTCAATTTATACGTTCAAAACCTGTTTTTCTGTTCTAATTATAGAATTTTGATTAGAAGATTTTTATCTGCTTTGAAACTAATTTATTTCGTGATGTCTTCAAATGTTATGTTATTTCCATTAGGTAACAGGGTTATTTATGTCATTTTTCATCACATACATATTCTTCTTTTATCATTTGATAACCTTTTCTTTTACAGATAAAACTGTGTGCCTTCATTTCACACTTTAAGGATACTTGTTTTGGGTTGTTCTGGAGAACCTCTTTAAAATGGAACCATTGATTGGTAAGTCTTAAATTTATTTACTGTTATCGCTTTCAATTATTTTTACCTTTATTTTTATTGATACTGAAGCCTAAGGAATTTATTTTGCTGAAATAATAGATCATGAGAATTTATTTGAAATAGGCATTGCTTCTTTAAGAAAAAAAAAAGAAAAATTTAATATTCTGTTTAATACTACTTCATGTTAGACATTCTAGCCATTTACCTTAACAACGTCCAGTGAGTTTTGATGTGCCCATTTGAATCAGCAAACATTGATTTTTTTTAAAACCTTTTTTCAACCATTGAATTGATATTGAATCGTAATTATTTCTTCCTTGGAGAATTTACAATTAATTCCCCTAATCAAAATGTTCATTTATATTTCCGATCATGAAAGAAATTTATACACTAGAATTCTGATTATTCATGTTGTCAAGGCAATGAGTGATAAAGTTGAATTACTGAGATATATTAACCAATAATCAGTAATAAAACTCAAAATAGAATCAGCATACTGTGCATGCTCTGAGGTTCAAATATTAATCTAGGAAAGAATCTTTTATATTTCCTAAACTTTAATTTATATTAATTTAATTAATATCAAACACAAATATTGATAACTGATTATTATTATGTGTTTCAACATGTCTTTAATTACTTATTTATTAATAAATTTTCCATTGTAAATCTTTCATAAAAATAAGAATTGAATCGCTCTCAGGACTTTCCATTAGTATAAATGCTATTGTATTGACTCTTGTGTATTCATTAGGTTTAACCAATTAATTTGTCCCCTAACTTGTGAAATGTATTTTAATATTGGCTAGCTGCTATCAATTTCTCATTGCGTTAATTTATTTTATAATATTGTATGATTGTAGTCTCATATCATTATTACTATTGTTCAAATCAAATTGTAATATAAGTCATTAAATAAAACTTAAAAAAATTAATTTATTTTATTATTTTCTTTCCACAGCTTTACTGAGTGTCTCTGACAAAACAGGGTTGATTGAATTTGCCTCATCCCTTTCACGCCTAGGTTTTAAATTAGTAGCATCAGGAGGTACCAGTTCAGCTTTAAGAGCAGCAGGAATCCTGGTCTCAGAAGTATCTGATTTAACTTCAGCCCCAGAAATTCTTGGTGGAAGAGTCAAAACTCTTCATCCAGCAATCCATGGAGGTATATTTCATCAATGCTCTAAATCATTGCGAATAAATATAATTTTACTATGTAGACTATGTTTATTTTTTTTTTCCACTCTTATAGTAACATGTAATCTTCATGTTAAGAACAAACTAAAAGACTTTTGAACTATGTAGTTATGACTTCTTGGTTCTGATCAATATTTTTACAAATAATCTACCTAGAATATCGATATCATATGTCCTCATGACCCACCCAAACCATCAAAGTTATCGAAACAATATGAATTGTTTAGTATTATTAATAGTTATAATTATTAATTCCAACAGGCCCTGATTTTAACCGGAATAAAAATGTATTGTGCGCATGTCCTGCCTTACCACTAAAAAAAAACAACAACAAAATTAATAAATAAAGAGACGAGGTAATACACTTACAAGTTCTGTTCCCTCAGATCTATCTCACCTGCTGCACATATGCAGTTTTTCTGCACGTATGAAAATACAGGCGAAATAGGTCAGAGGAAATAGACCTGTTATTGTATGTACCCATGGGCATTGGCAGACCTTTCTGAACTACTTACTTATGACATTTAAAGTTTTTATTTTCCCTTCTACTTAATACCTCTGCCATTAATCTACCTAGATTACAACGTCAGATATCCTTTCAGATGCCTTTGTTATTGTTTGAGTATGAATTTGGTAGAAGTTATTCTTTAAATATTTAAATGGAGGATTTTTAAATTAACTTATAGCTCTCTGATTTAGTACTATGTAAAACAAATGGTGATAGTATTTTTTTTTATAGGTTTGACTTACATTCTGATATTAATCTCTATTTAATGTTTTCTTTCCTGATGGAGGATTTCCACCATGAGGAGGATCCAAAATAATTGTGTTATCTAATATTTATATTATTATTATTTTTTTAAGGAATTTTAGCAAGAAACATTGACAGTGATCGGGCTGATATGGAAAAAATGAAATTTGATTTGATTAGATTAGTTGTTTGCAATCTTTATCCTTTTACCAAGACAATAGCTAAAGTGGATGTTACGATCCCAGAAGCAGTTGAAAATATTGATATAGGTATGAATTTCTTTATATTACTTATATATTAAATTCTATCAATCATGTTCATGGATATTTACCTGCTCTTTATTGCTTATTATTTTTCTCTCCAGATATGTTGATTAAAATGAATAGACATTTATAAAATGTTAATATTAAATAATTTTTTTATTATTATTGAGTAACACTTGTACCTACAAAAAACAATTAAACAACATCTACGAATAACTTGATCTGTCGATTTTGAAGCATTGAAATATTGCAGTATTCTATCATTGTTAATATTTGTTTATGGAACCTGTTAAAAAAATATATTTTCAATTTTATTAGCACAAAAATTATTATTATTATTTTTTAAACCCATGTATGGCTCAGGAAATAAATAAATATATGTTTATCTTTTAATTTTAAAATAAATGATGTTTATAGATCCCTTGAAAATGGCAACAAGCCAAAACATAGGGAGAAGGAAAAAAGAAATAAAAAATGTTGAATGAAAATGGATCACTTTAATTAAAAAAAGAACCTAACAATAAATAAAATAGGCTCAAAAGAATTTTTCAGAACATGTCAAATAGTCAGTTACGTTAATTTTACTTATGAACTATATCCATATAGCAAATACATGGTCTAATATACGCTTGAAGTATAGATGAACTTGAAAATAATGCATAGTGCTTGTAGGCATCTTATTTTAGCCCAAATTATTAAAATTAAATTAGATGTAAAGAGGAGTTCAGATTTTTTTTTTTTTTTTTTCATGAAGATCAGTTGCTTTTATCCATTACCTTACATAACATTTTGTTTTTGAATCTATAAATTAATTGTTATCTAAGAATTGAAATGTTAAGTAATCTTTAATAATGATAGCATATCAATCATTTCTTGCCCTTAGGATCAAATCAAAAGAAATACAACTGTAAAGGAAAAACAGTTATATTATTTTATCTTAAAGATATTTTTAAACATTTGAACATTTTTTTTTCTTTTCTCTATTTAATCACAGATCATCTTATTAATAACTAATTTTAAAAAAGAAAGAAAAAGTGAATTATTTATATCACTACTATTGATGATGGCGAGTAAAATTTCATCCAGTAATTTTTCAATTCTCCAACAATAATCTTTACAATTCTTTTCCAGGTGGTGTAACATTACTCCGAGCTGCAGCTAAGAATCATGACCGAGTTACTGTTGTTTGTGACCCTACTGATTATAACAGTATTATTTCAGAAATCTCTGAGTCAAAGGACAAAGATACATCTTTGTCAACTAGGTACTGGCCAATTGAATATTCACTCAAATATTGTATTTTATTGTGTATTGAGATAATTAATTCTTTAGTTGAAATTCCTCTTCTATGTTACTGCTCTCTCTTCATTAGGTTCTTGGACTTTATTTGTTACTTTATCATTTTTTTTAAAAAGATTAAGCTTTTTAACAGTCCATGTATATATATATATTATTTTTCTTATTCCCAAAAATTTATTTTTAAATCTGCTGAAATATTTTTTATTAAATTGTTTTATGGTTTATATTTGTGTATTTCTTACTATTACCATTTATGAAAGGTGATCAATTATTTTAAATAAAGTACTGTAAAGGTACTTTAGGGGAAGCAGTAACACTTAAGTTCAGTTCTTAGAAAGTTAGTACTGTTTCATGAACAATTTTCGTTCAGTAAAGCTATGTTGTCACCATTCAGGTTCAACCCTCATTATTATTTTATACTCAATGAAGAATACTTTCTTTATTGAGAGATGGTTCCAAGTACAGTTTCAATCTGTTATAACTGAACACTATAATCGAGTATAACAGCCTATCTCTAATAAAGTTTGAGGATATGAAAACCTATGAACCCAAAAAATATTCTTTTTACTTTTCTTAATTTTTTGTTTGTTGATCATAATTAATATTCTGTTAATAATTGATTTATATCTGTTCTCTAGATGATATCTTATTAATTCTAGTTGAAGTAAAACTTACTGGTTAGTCAAAGTCTTATCTTTCATTGTTAGATTAAAGAGCATGTTGGCATATAGCTAGGTTTAGTATTAGTTTTGAACATTACACTGTCTGTGTCTAACACTTACACGATCATCTCTATGTAAAATTTATATCTGATAATCACACTATGTCAATAGGTGTGGAATTATGGAGAAATGTCATAGGATTGTTTTTGTTTTCTTGCTAAATATGATCATGATTAGAGGTTCTGGAATAACTTCTTACTCATCTTTTATGACTTTTAGATACTATGATTAACAACTCTATGTCATATTTTACCCTATAGAAGGGTGGAAGCTTGCTCTTACAGCTGTTAGATCTTGCTGCAATATCAACTAAATTATTTAAGTTACTTTGGCTTTAGTTATCTACTTAATTTAGAAATCTAGTTTAATGTTGTTCATTGAATGAAACTGCTTATTACTTAAAATAGCTCATACAAATTTGATGATGTAATGTATAATAAATACTTTTTTTTTTACAGAAAACAGTTGGCACTAAAAGCTTTCACCTGCACTGCAGATTATGATTCTGCAATCAGTGATTATTTCCGTAAGCAGTATTCTTCTAATGTGTCGCAAATTACATTGCGATATGGTATGAATCCTCATCAGAAACCAGCTCAAATTTTCACTACTCTGTCTAAACTTCCTTTGGATGGTATAAATTATCAAATTAAGTTTTTGTTTATTATTAATTATATTTGTATTCAATGGATTGAATTTTGAATTGATCATTATTTTCAGTTGTTAATGGATCTCCTGGTTTTATTAATCTCTGCGATGCATTAAACGGTTGGCAGTTGGTAAAAGAGCTTTCTTCTGCCCTTGGTTTGCCTGCTGCAACATCTTTCAAGCATGTTAGTCCAGCTGGTGCATCAGTTAGCACACCTCTAACCCGAGATCAGGTTTGTTTGTTTTTACTTGATAAACATATATATTTAATACAATTTCTCATCTCTTGATTGGAAGTTATATCTAATGTTCTTGATGAAGTTTTCATTTCTGAATATCAATGAACTCTGATTTGATATACTACTGTAGATTAAGATTGCTTGGTGATCTAAAGTCTAAGATGCTTTTAAATTTAGGTTTCGTTCCAAACTAGTGCCTACTGTTGCAGTTTTTAAACTAACATTAAACAGATATTTCTAAAGAATCTTTAACTATTTTGAATCTTTAGCTGTTAATAAATATGTTGTTTGGATTATACTGCATGCTGTTTTTATATTCATTTTATTTTCTATATTGTATTCAATTTGTTGTAAATTCATAGGATAAAAAACATTTGATACATAGGTTTTTTAAAAGATAGATTGATACAAATAAAAAAAAATCTGGTGCTCACAACTCACGACTTTCACTTACCTCCGATGTTAAAATCAATTTAAGGATTTTTAAATACTGTTGGAGATGAAATATATTGGTAAGTGAAAGTAAAAAGGGTAAAGAATTAATTAATTTTAGTTTCGATAGAAACTTGTGGTTTATGAAATAACCTATTGTATTATTATCTGCAATGATCAGTTTTATCAGCTTTTCATCTTTCTCCATTAAATTTTACAATTTTGTGAATAAGATTATGTTTTTTCTAAAATCTTTAGCTTCCAACATACAAATATATTAAAGCTTTTATGTTAAAAAACACAAAAATCAGATACAAAACTTTGTTTGCTCTTTTCTCTCTCAGTTGAATTTAGAGTTTGTTCAACTTACATATTTACCCGTTTTTTATCAATGATAACAAGTTGATATGGTTAGTTTTTTTAATGTATAAGCTTAAAGGTTCTTTAGAGGAAAATTTTCAATATTGGCATTTAAGCCCCGTCAGGCTATCAGAATGAAACCTATATGATATTGAAGTCCGTTTAATTTTACAACGATAGAGCTGTTTATTCAAAATCGTTAAGAGCTGTTTTAGAGAAAATCGTAAATAAGTTCAAAATGCTTGGAGTAAAGTGGCTCTTCTGGTTCGCCGATGTCGATGATAAAGTTGCTGTAACATGACAGGCATATACTTGTCTTAAGTATGAAATTTAAGTTTCGTATGACTTTTAATTTTTTAGCTAGACTTAACACCACACACACACATATGGACACACAACACACAGATCTTTATGCGCGACTTGGTTATTCGGACTAAGGGTACTTTCCCTTACTATATATTTCATATATAGGTATATGAAAGTAAAATTGAAATATTAAAACTACAATTTGGTTTTCTGAGCCTATAATTTGATCTTTAATATGTTTTCTCTTTATATAGGCTCGATTATGTATGGTTGAAGATCTGTTTGAGAAACTTACTCCCCTTGCTATTGCATATGCTAGAGCCCGTGGAGCTGATAGAATGTCTTCTTTTGGAGACTTCATAGCTTTATCTGAGCCTTGTGATGAAATTACTGCCAAGATCATTTCAAGAGAGGTATGTTCTTTATATACTAATGAAACTATTTTAAAATATTTTTGAACAATTTTTTACTTTTAAATTTGATCCTTAAGCAGCAAGAAAACATTAAAATATGTTATGAAAACACTGAAATAAGTAATAACTTTTTGTTCCATGTTTCATTTTTTTAAGCTATTTTGCCTTAAAATTGATAAATAATTTGTTTCACTTTTTAGTTCAGTTAAGTTCAACCTTTTCTTATTTTAATGAGTTTTAAAGTGAAAAAAAAATCTTCGTACATAAATTATAACCGAGAGGTTCTGCATTCTTATACATTCTGAAAACCATTGGTTTCAAACTTTGTTTTTAAGTATGATTTTGTTTCAAAATAAGTGTGATTTCTCTGATGTCATTAACTTTAGAATAAAAATTACCACATTAAAAAAATGCTCATGTACAATTCATAGTTATGGATATCAAATTTGGATTTATTCTCTCTTGTATCTTTTTGCTTCATGTTTTATAAAAAAAATAATATATTTAGTCTATGTTTTCAAGTCTTGGTGTGATATAGTTTATTTACTAATAATATCTAAAATCAATTTGTCATCATACTCTAATGGATATTAAAATATGTATAATTATAGTTCAGAATATTTGTGGGGTGGGGTCACCTGTAGCCCTATGCTTTAGACTTCTGTAGTGGATGTTGTTTGTTGTTTAATTATTTAACGTTGCTTTATGCTACTATGGCTGGTTGGACGATGCTTCAGTGGGAGTCCTAAATTTCTCCTATCCAGGTTTTATTAGGATAGGGATCTTTAACCAGTACCTGACATCGCACAGGCTCAGGACCACCTTTTAACATCTCCTCCGAAGGACGGCATAACTAAGGATTTTTTTACTCCCATTAAAAATCCTCGGACCACCTGCGGGTTTGAAGCCATAACCTTTGGCATAGGAGGCTGTTATGCTAGCCACCCAGCTACAAGTGATCCGAGAGAGTGGATGTGAAATGATAGTCCTGAGGCTGTGTTATGTGATTAAATCTGCATAGGCAAAATTTAGGACTACTAGTAGCATATAATGAATAAACAAACAAGAATATTTTGAATATTTAAACTTTGTTTCATCATTGGCCACATCATGTCTGACATTCACATAAATCATGAATTACAAATGAAGAAGTGAATTAAATTTTTGTTGCCTGCTTACAAATTTTAATTATAAATCATAATTTATGTTATGTATTTTTTTTTCAAGGTTTCTGATGGTATAATTGCTCCTGGATATTCAGAAGCAGCACTAGCCCTATTGAAGAAAAAGAAAGGAGGAAATTATTGTATATTGCAGATAGACCCAGCTTATGCTCCTAGCCAAATGGAAAGGAAGACCTTTTCGGCCTTACCCTAGAGCAGCGTAGAAATGATGCTGTCATTGATAAAAATTTATTTAACAATATAGTATCAAGTAATAAAGAGGTGTGGATAGCCAATTTTTTATTTAAACATTAAAAAAAAAAAAAAGTGTCCTAAAATTTCAATGATTTAATATTAATTTTCAGCTTCCTGAAAGTGCAGTACGTGATCTTATAGTGGCAACAATAGCTCTGAAGTACACACAAAGTAATTCAGTCGCTTATGCACGCGATGGACAAATAATTGGCATTGGAGCTGGTCAACAGAGTAGGATCCACTGCACAAGGCTGGCTGGTGACAAAGCAGATAATTGGTAAGATATAAAAGTTTTCAAAACACTGGCGTTGGAGGCTAACATGTCCATATCTTATGATGCAAGTGTCGAAATGAAGGTGTGAAAAGTAATATGTAATTGATCATAATGAATCCATAGAACCATTTAAACACTGTTCAATAGGGAGCCTAGCAATGTTTTAAATGGCTGATCTTTTGATATTTCTTTACTTATAAAAGGTTGATAAGATTTTGGCACGTCTCGTAGCTAGCGTTGTTCTTAATTCTTCCCATAACAACTGGTAAAAATCTGATGCTCGCAACACATGACTTTCACTTACCTTTGTATCAAATTTAATTTAAAAATACCTTTACCACTACAACCCATAAAGGGTCTTGGGCTCAGTACATATAGAGTTTCTAGGCAGTGCAATGAGGCGATAAGGTCTTGATCACACTCAGCCACCAGGTTTTTCTCCAATTTTTTTTGGTACCCACTTATTAGAGGCTGGATCTGTCCCAGTAGGGTCTCCATATTCTAGGATTGCCCCCCGACTGAATTAACAGAATAAATAATATTCTGGCACAGCCGGAATCAAACCCAGGGCCCGGAGAACAGTAGACTAGTGCTCTGTCCACTATACCATGCCGCTCCCTATCAACTTAATTTAAGAACTTTTAAATAAAGTTAGTTGAATAAATGTTAATGAAGTGCCTTGAGTTTCGATATAAACATGTGTTTTATAAAATAATATATTATACTACTATCTATTAGAATCAAATAGTTTTATCTGCTTTATCACTCTACATTACTTTTTACAACTTAGTGTTTAAGACAATATTTTTTCTAAAATCTTAAGCTTTCCAACATTAGTTGTATAGGTAAGTGAAAATTAAAAGCATGGAAGGTTCTCATGTCAGGTTTTGTAGAGAGAAGTAAATTAAACTTTTTTAACAGCTTTTCTTAAATAACGCAAAAACTGTTATGCTTATTGAAAATACTGTAATATACGGTTAAACTACTTCAAAATTTGAATGATAATGCAGTCAGGTTACTATAATATTAAAATGATTTGATGGCCGCAGACCAGCTGTCTTAAGATGAAGTTTTTCGTGGATTAGCTATTGTACTATGAAGTAATCTCTTGCTTTACTGTCGGTCTTGTTCTAACTGACACTCTGATAACTTGTCTTTTGTCTCTTTGATGTGTTGTCTTGTTTAATTTATTGTTCTATTATTATTATATTTTTTTAATTGTTCAGAATGCATAAATTTAGAACTTTAAAAAAAGTTTATTTTCTTTTATAGGTGGCTGAGACAGCACCCTCGTGTCATTGGCATGAAATTTAAGAAGGGCGTCACAAGAGCTGAAATATCAAATGCAATTGATAACTATGTTAATGGATCATTAGGTAAAATATTTTACTATCTTAGTGTATATTTTAGAATAGAATAGAACGTAAACTTTATTCTGAGACAAAGTCCCTTAAGAATAACATTTATGAATGAAATAAAAATTATAACTGGCCAAAAACAATTACGATAATAGTAAGTATATACAATTATGTCAAAATAACAAAAGAAAAAACAGACCATAGTGGTATCTCTAAGTACATATTCTCAAAAAAAGAAGAAAGAATAAACATAAAATTTAACTTATACACCTCATCAACCCATTAGCGTCCATAGTAGTCTCAGAGCACCGTGCCCTGTGGACCATGGACTACTATTGTAGCTTTGCTTCTCTAGTGTTTCAAGTCTGTTAGCTATTGTTGTAGCTCTGTTTCTAGAGCCATCTAGTGATCTGGTTGACAATGTAAAGAATGTTTCTTTGACAAAAGATGTCGTACGGACCCACTTTTGGTCATATTATTGAGACTGATTCTATAATACTGAGAGCAGATATCTATGAAATTTGTGTATTATGCATACAATATACTACTGGTTCAATTGTACATTGCATATTTGAAGAATTTTATATAAATTTGCATAATTAAAGAATTTTTACAAACACGTATTGAATATTTTGCGCAATATGTCTGATTATAACAATAAGTTTTAAGGGAAGGAATAAGATAAAAAACTGAAGAAGAAAAACTAATTAAAATTTGAATAATAACGGAGTCAAAAAGTAGTTTGTCCGGCGGAAACAGTTGCCTTCACTACCAGCCGGTACAGCAAGCCCGCTCTACCTCTGCAGTAGTCGGTTTAGCATTTAGTGGGCTAAAAGTGAATATGCTATTTACTCACCTCACATCATTTGACATAGTAAAATTAGCTTACATTTGATTGGAAAAAAAACATTATTGAAAGAGGAGAGATAAATGAGGACGGGGATGGAGCATGATGAATGTTTGAAGAGAAAGTATTCCATAAGGCAATGGACCGGGCTAAAAAGGAGCACTCATATTTTTTGGTTCTATGGAAAGGATTTTACATAAGTAATAATTGGGTTAGTTCTCAATCAAGGAGAGATTATTTTTGGATTTACGTTCAATATTCATTAATGTAACATATAAGTTTAAATTTTGGGGATATTTGACAGCATGTGTCTCTAATTTTATTTATGATATTTCAGGGAAAGATATGGATTTGAAGACATGGGAATCGAAATATGAAGAAGTACCAGCCCTATTGACTGATGCAGACAAACAAGAGTGGCTTTCTAAACTGAGTGGCGTTAGCTTAGCCTCTGATGCGTTTTTCCCATTCAGTGATAACATAAATAGAGCACATATGGTAAGAATGATGTATTAAGTTAATTTAAGCTTTCCTTCTGTGTATAGTTTGTTACTTGATTAAAGTGTATCCATTCTTTTTAACATTATTGTAAATAATAGATTGGTTGTGCTGCTGTTTTTCTTTAACCAAGTCTGTTTTGGAATTAAGAAACCATTCTCTGAAGTTTCTGTTACACTCTATATTAATACCGTTACCTATGTGATGTGTTAAGAAAAACAAAAAAACCTTAATATATAAATGACTAATAACAATTTTTGATGTCAGAATGATGGGAAGCAATGATAACCTAAGTTTTTTCTCCCTATAAACATAGTTAATGGTTGTTTCTCATGAGTGAGTTATTAAGAGAGTATTACATGAAGAATATTTAGAAACTTTTCTCATTTTCTGGTTCTATTACCATTACTCTTAAACAGTTATACTTAACTATAAGTGTTAAAACATTCTGGACTGGTTTTTAATTTTTTTTTTAAATATAGTAGACAGACCTAGTATAGGATTTTACCAAACCAAGTAAAAGATAGTATGAATATAATACAGAAGTATTTTTTATATTTTAAATATTCTTATAACATTTTAGATTTATATATATATTTTATTTGCAGAGTGGTGTTAGCTACATAGGCAGTCCTTCTGGTTCCAATAATGATGCTGAAGTAATTGAAGCCTGTAATAAGCATAAAATTGTTTTGGCGCACACAAATCTTCGTTTATTCCATCATTAATTTAGATCTATTAATTTTACTCCATAATTCGAGATGCCATCTATAATCTATATTGAGTCATACTGCTTTGATGTGCAGTATTTTTGAATAATAAATTTAATTTGTGCAATTTTATTGATTTTTCCAATGTTATAATTATGTTGAGTTTTGTGAATTTTATATCAGATTGATGATAAAATTAGCATTTGATGTTAATCTTTTAAGTCATCATAATTTATAATCAAATTAATGTTTATCACTATATCAAATGATATAGGATGTTTTCTTTTATTATATATTGCTAAAATAGAAATATAAAATTATATTATTAGTTTCTAAATTTTCTGATTTTATATCCTTTTTTTTAATTAAAAAAAAATTATATATTAATATTTTTGTAATTGAAAAATAGATTTATTATTAAAAACTGCTATTGTTTATTTATTAATCAGTCCTAAAATATAAAATAACCAATTGAAATTTTGTGGTACTTTTTTTTAAAGTTTAAAAATATGTACCATGCGAACATAGTGCAATAGGTATCAAGAACTCACAGACTAGAACTCTTTTTAAGGGCCATGCTACACACAGAGTAGGGGAGGGTAAAATATGAAATTGTGTGATGTCGACAATAGTGAATTATCACACTCTTTCAATGTATTAGAATATACATATACATACACACACACACACACACAGAAATATATATATATATATATATATATATATATATATAAGCGTATTTTCTATAAAGCTTTGCCATTTTTTTATAAAAATCCAAAAGAGCTTTTAAACAATTAATGTATTTTTGTCACTATTCAATATAAGCATTAAATTATGCTTTTTTCTAATCAGAGTAAGAAGAAAAAAACATATATTTTCAATTATTATTGAGTTAATGAAGTCTCCAAGCTCTGTTACCATTCACCTTATTGAGACATATTTTGATATTACTAAATAAATAAATTGTTAAAAAAAACAACCTTCAATTGCATTTTTCTGTTACTGTAATCTTCCCTCATTTAATGTTAGGAATGTCTTTTGTTATTTATTATTGCATAGCAATTAAAAAGTCAAGTTATTAAAAATAATTTTGGGCTGTTACAATCATCCGGTTGACTCTGTTCTTGAAATGAGTGGAGAGTATCCTCTGCCTTCTATTAAAGATTAAGTTACTCTATTGCATAAAAAATTTAAGAAAGAAGTAACAATTTACTTGTAAGAACAAATTTTTGTTAAGAACAGAAAAACTATGCTGAAATATGAAAAAGATCTGTGAGGAAAAAGTGACTTAACAAAATAATTTATACATTAAGGAGTAAAAAAAAAAAAATGTGAGATGTAGTAACTAGATATCAACACTGCACTCAAAAAAATAATACACATCCAATATTGAATGATCACATATGATCTGAGCAGGTAAAGGCTTCCTTTAATCATTATTCATGTATTGAGGTAAGATCAAAATAAACCTCTTCGGAGAAGACCTAATTTGAATGTGATGCAGGATTACGAAAACAGCTGGCTCACAGTGATTCGGGTTAACTTAATAACTCTGCCTTTGGAAGACAAAATGTATAAAAAAAGTGTGTTGTCTTAGCGGCCTAAAAAGTCAAGTGTGTTAAAATTTATTTCCTGAGGGTCCCAATGAATGACTATAAACCTTCCTAATCTGGTTAGAATAGAATGCCATAACTGGAATCGCAGAATTATTTAAACAGGTCATGAGTAGTATAGTGCTGGTCAAAAATCTTTCTACCCACAAAAATGTTTAATAATTTTTTACTAAAAGTTTTCTGTTTCATATACTTATTAATGCATTTGTAGTGTTGTTTTTTTAATTGAAAAACGGTTTGTGTATCTCCATACTGAATCCGAGATGAATTAAAAGAACTAGACATTTAAAAGAATTAAGGTTCCTGATTCAGGGTGAAAAGCATAATGAATTACATGTTTTTACTACTTATATGCCAAAGATGTTCAGTTTTCAAAAATTTAGATTGAATACATTTTATATCTGTTTAAAATAAAGTTATTATTTAAATTTAGTATGAACAAACTCTAAGATTAAAATAATGTAAAACCTTTATAACCTAGAGATAGTTAATCTTCTCCCCCCCCTTCTTTAAATTTAATACCATTAGAACACTAATCACTATTTAAGTTAAATATTTAAAAAATAATTTTAAAACCATTTTTCTTCGATTTTTAGTTTATTAAAAGTACAAATCTATTGAAATGTGTTAATGTTACAAAATATTCATCGTTTTTGCTAGTTGGACATTCTGACAAAAGCCCGCGCTATTAGATAGGCGATATTTTTAATCAATTGTGTTTGTATGTACCTGTTGAATACAATAGAGTGTCGTAATTCGTTAGATTCGATTAATTTTTTTTTGTGATATATATATTTGTTTATAAGTTTCAATAATGGATATTGCCGAAGCCCGTGAAGGTATTAATAAAGTGAAAGATGAAGTTGGTGCTCGGTGCCAGAAATTGTTTCAAGATTTTTTGGAAGAGTATGCTTTATTTCTATTAATTAAGTGCACTTAGTTAAAGTAAATTCCTTAACATAATTTCCATAATATTTTAGGTTTCGGGAAGATGGAGAAGTGAAGTATTTAGAAGCTGCAAAGGAATTACAGTCTTTGGAAAGATGTACCCTTGAAGTAAATTTTGAAGATATCGAAAAATACAACCAGAACCTTGCTACTGCAATCATCGAAGAATATTATCGGTAAATCCTTAGTTTTGTTTCTTGATGCTAGTGTTTAATTTCTGGGTGTTTCTTGTTTAATGTTTTTTATTTTTTTTTTGCAGAATAGACCCATATTTGTGCCGCGCAGTTAGAAATTTTGTGAAAGATCATGGTGAAGGGTTGGGAAACAAAGAGTTCTATATTGGTTTTACTGAAGTTCCCACTAGACATAAAATCCGTGAATTATCTACGTCGAAAATAGGCACATTGATTCGTATTTCAGGGCAAGTTGTAAGGACACATCCTGTACACCCAGAATTGATCTCTGGAACATTTACTTGTTTGGACTGTCAAACCGTGATTAAAGATGTCTTACAACAGTTCAAAGTAATTTGATCAACCTTTTTTATTTTTGTGTTTGATTTTTCAAAAGATTGTCATTACCTTTAACCTACTTTTAAACAATATTCTCTTTGATAAATTTCAATTTATTCTCTCACTTGCCCTACCTATTATTTATTAGACTTTATATCTGTCTTGTAAAAAATGACAACTGCACACTTAGCTTAAAACATAATTGTTCTTCCTATGTCAAAATATATATTGTAAATTTGCATTACTTACTAAACTGTTCCAAATGTTTTGTTAATATTCATTAATTGTGTTTTGAATATATAGTATCTTTTATTGATATTTATCATTAATTATGATTATTGTTTATTTTTTAATATACTTTGTTACAGTATACACAGCCAGTTATTTGCAGAAATGCAGCCTGTGCTAATAGAAGAAGGTTCATGTTAGATGTAGATAAATCAAAGTTTGTCGATTTTCAAAAAATCAGAATTCAGGAAACACAGGCTGAACTACCTAGAGGTTGTATCCCCAGAAGGTAATAAAAACATCTAAGCAATGAAAAATGTCTCTTAGTAGTATGATTAAATAAGTATACTTATATTGATATGCACCATTCTCTCCCATGTAAACAACTTACCAACTTGTAATTTGGCATACAGGCTCAGCCCCCTAAAAACAGTTTTTTATAATTCTTCTCTGATCATGAAAAGTACTATTAATGTCTTCAAACAGAAAGAAGTTATAATACATATTTACTATAATATTCTCAAGACCTGGTGCTATGCTTAGAAATTGTATTTTTGATCAATTTTGTTTGGAAGTGTCTATATTCCAGCTCCTTGAGCTGAGTATTTTTCTACAGATTTTTGTTTTGTTTTTTATTAGAATTTATTATTCTTTATATTTAAGTGCCACACATCTTGCAGATGTGATTTCTTAATGATGTCATGATCCTGCTTATCAGGATCCTGTAAATAAATTTTGTGGAGCATGAAAATTAATCTAGAAGATCTCTTGGGTGTAATATTTTTAATCTTCTTTGGGGTACGCACAGTAATGGGATGAAATAATGGGATGAAACTAGTTGATTTGAAAGGTAATATGTCTATGTATTATTATTGGTGGGATAATCAGGAGTCAGTCATCTTTTGAAAATTTTTAATTTTGCCAAAGTTTCGGCTCAAGCTTGTGAGCCATCATCAGGGCATTACTGAGCCATGTCCAATCATAAACTCAGTTTATGTTTTTGTTTAAGCATAAACTACGGGTGGTCATATGCCTTTCCATTGGGAGAAGCTCATGTGGCTCGATTTGGAGCCATTGATTTCAATTTGCTATATGTAAAATCATGTTACCAAGTAAAAGAGGTGAATTTGTTAGGAAATTGAAGCTATATATCTCAGTGAGAAGAAATTAGTGCTGTATCATCTGCAAACGTGTGGATAGTGGTTGAAGGGTTCTCATGGATATTGGAAGTGTAAAGGGAATAGTAGAGAAGAGGGCTTAATACGCCACATTGTGGAATGCCTAAATGTTAAGAGAAGGACTACTATAATGAATTATATAAAAACTACTCTTAATGATTAAGGTCTCAGGTCTCCACCTGGTACGCCGAGTTGAAGTGGCTTTATCTGAAATCCCGACGGCAATACTTCCTAGGAACCCATCTTTATAAATCCTTCAGAACCAAAAAACCCCTCTATATCTATAACATGTTCACTCCACTCTCCTCTGTCCACTCTATCAACACAAGATCCCAGTCCCTGAACCTGTTCATTCCCTAAGTTGATAGTTGATATTTCTAGTTAGTGTATACCATTGCCTGCCGATAATTTGTTTAATTTTTATTTATGTACATATGTTTTCAGTGTTGAAGTTATTTTACGCGGTGAAGTTGTAGAATTGGTTCAAGCTGGTGACAGGTATGACTTTACTGGAACATTAATAGTTGTTCCAGATGTAGGATCTTTATCCCTTCCAGGCGCCAAAGCAGAAAGTGGTGCTCATCATAGACCAGGTTAGTTTCGTTAAATGGGTTTAAATATAGTTCTTCCATGTTCAATTTTGTGCATTATTATTATTTTTATGTTATTCTTCTTTCATGTTTTGACTTAATTTCAATTTTTCCATCTAATGCTCCATCCTCTGTTAAATGGGGTTGTGAATAATATTAAAAAATTGGATTTCCTTAAAATCTCTCTGAGCACTACAAGAAATATAAAAGAAAAGTAACAGTATGGCAAATAGATTAAAAATTATAAAATAATAAACAGTAACAAAAGTTCATTGATGTAATTTTGATTCTAATTATTATAAACTTACAGAAATAAATTTGTTGTGTTAAAGTATTTACATAGTAAAAAGTTTGGATCCAACAAGTTTCGCTAGAAACAAACTATTTTAGATCATCTTAATTCAAATATCCAGGTCTCTTGAAACTATCAAACGGTCAAGTTCTAACAATATTGGTGTAAGTTGCCTGAAATTTTTTCGTTAAATGTACACAATCACTATACATAGTGAATTGCCGAGATAATACAGGTAAAAAAGTTATGACAAAAAGTGAATTTTATGTTTCCCAGACTCAAAAAGTGATCCTTAAATGGTGTTTATAAACATAATTTTATGTTTATGGAGGATGTAATTAAATTATCTTAAATATACACATAAGAAATAATTGGACTTGTATTAGCCAAGGTATAGCATATCAAACTTGCTGTTAAATTCACTTTACTGTAAATATTCATTTATATCAATGAAGTTTGTTTTAATTTTTCTCTGAAATTACTCTAAAATTATATTGATCCTCTTCTAAAGTATTCTACCTAAAGCCCTTTAATCTTTTGTACTATTGCATAAAAGGGGAAATAATATTGATGTAAAGAATTTTATACTGAGTCTAACAACATTTTCTATTTGCTTGATTATTATAATTAACATGAATACACTTTACTTTTATAGGTGAAAGTAATAATGAAGGAGTTCGAGGTTTAAAAGCACTTGGTGTTAGAGATTTACATTATAGGTTGGCATTTTTGGCTTGCAGTGTTACACCAACAATACCTCGTGTAAGTTGATTTGACTATTCTTTATTTATTAGCTTTCAGAATTCAGTGTTATTTCAATGTTATCTTTTAAAACATAAATTAAACTTACCCTATTTGAATGATAGGTTAATCATTTAACTTGTATGGGGGTAATGATATTTACATATGGATTACATGAATCTGTAGATTGTAATTTTTGGGCGGTGCTGTTAAAATGTTTCTGGTATCCTAATAATGTATTTTGAGAGTATATGAAGTGTTTAGATGTCATTTCCAAAGATTTTGCTCATTCATGTTGCTGCCACTAAAAAGACATTATAAATTGGAAAGACAGAAATTATTAAATAAGTTTTGTAATTAATTATATTTGCAGTTTGGTGGAAGTGGAGAGCTGTTGATGGAAGAAGTGACTCCTGAAATAATGAGAAAGAACATGACAGAAGCAGAATGGACCAAAATTTATGAGATGAACCAAGATAAAAATTTATATCAAAATCTTATTAAAAGTTTGTTTCCGTCTATCCATGGCTGTGAGCAAGTAAAAAAAGGTAATGTACTATTTTTTTATTTTTTGGGGAGGGAGAAGGGGAGGTAGAGAGGGGAAATATGTTAAGTATCTTAATTATTATTGAATCCTCTAGAAATATTCATCAGGTTTACATAGTTTTTATTTTGATTGTTCTTTCAGGAGTTTTATTGATGTTGTTTGGTGGTGTTCCAAAGACTACCATGGAAGGTACTACATTAAGAGGTGACATCAATTGTTGTATTGTTGGAGATCCAAGCACAGCTAAATCGCAATTATTGAAACAGGTATAGTAAATTCTTTTGATTTAAACTTAGAATATCAATGGCCTTATTTTAATTAAATTGATGATACAGTAATAGTTCTTATTAAAAACTGGAAACATGATGGAGAGGTTTCCTAGTTAGTTAAGCATTAACTATAATAATCACACTAAGCTTAAAATCAAAGAAAAAAAAATAATGCAAATTTGTTTTAAATTATTAATTTAACTCCAAAAGTTTTTTTTCTTGAGCTCAGTTCCTTTAAATTTAAGAATATGGATTTTCTTTTTATTGTGTTGGTTAAAACTAATATTCAGTAGCCCCAGCTGTGTAGTCAATAGAAATAGAAAACAATCACTTTCATTTTCTTGAAAATTGTAAAGGCCATGCTGCACAGTCTTGTGAGAGTTCACGAAAGTAGCGGGAGGTGGGGAAGGCTTAATTATAAAAAATAAATTTGGATAATATCAAATATTACTTTTTGAAAAATCCTATATCATTAAATATTATTTTTAAAAAATCAACAAAAAACTAATAATAATAGGCTTACTGAACCCGAAGGTTCGATGCCGATACCACCAAACTTCGCCTGCACAGACTCGTCCAATGTTCACCGGTCAAGCCCAAGCCCCCGAGATCAGCCTTAATGCAATCCTCCCATCGACGCTTCGGCCTACCTTTCGGACGCCTTCCAGTCGGTTCAGCGAATACCAACTTTCTCGGAATCTGTTCCTCACTAAGTCCAACAACTTTACGCGCCGCGCCCATTTGAGTCTCCGCGATGCTATCAACTCAATTATATTCACAGGGTACAAACTCCGCAATTCCGCGTTGTGCAACCTTCTAAACTCCCCAGTGGCCTCATCTCTCTTCGGACTAAATATTTTATGCATTACTTTATTCTCGAAAACCTTAAGCCGTTGTTCATCCTTCAAAGTAAGCGGCCACGTTTCGCATCCATAAAGAACTGTTGGAAGAATAATAGTTTTATAAATTCTAACCTTTAAGTTTTTAGACAAAAGCTGCGAGCTAAGTAATTTAGCAACTGAATAATAACACGCATTTCCCACCTTTAACCGGGACTTTATTTCTTCCTGGATTTCATTTTTTCTTGTTATCATTGAACCTAAATACTTAAATTTCTCTACGTGTTCAAAAGTATGACCTGAAATATTAATATCATCAAGATCTCCACCATTTCTGCAACTAATCATATATTTCGTCTTATCGGTATTTAATTCGAGACCTATTTGTTTACCGGTTTTTATTAACACACATGTATTTAGTTGTATAGTTTCCGTGTCTTCACCTAGTAGTACCAAATCATCGGCATACCCCAAAACCGGAATCTTGTCACCCATATTTAAGCGTTTCTCGGTACACATCACCTTTTCTATAACATATTCTAAGGCTATATTAAACAAAACAGATGAAAGGGAGTCACCCTGTTTCAAACCCGATCAAACCTCAAATCTCTCGGAGTAATTATGACCGATTCTAACTTTATGAAATGTTTCCGACAAACACATCTCTACTGGGTTTACTTACTCTTTAGGTATCCCCTGTTCAATCATGATGTTATATAGCTTCTGACGGTCTATGGAATCATAAGCCTTTTTAAAATCGATATAAAGTTGATGGACTACACCGTTGTATTCCAGCTTCTTCTCTAATATTTGACATAAGGAAAATATTTGATCAATAGTCGAGCGATTCCGCCTAAAACCACATTGGTAGTCTCCGATAATTTCCTCAGCGTATTCCGTGATTCGGCTAGTTAGTATTGACGAGAATATTTTATAGCATACTGGGAGAAGAGAGATTCCACGATAGTTGTTACAATCCGTCCTCGGTCCTTTTTTGTGAATCGGAAGAAGTATTGATTCTTTCCATTCTTCGGGTATTTTTTCATTTTCCCAGATCTTTTTAACTAAAACATGTAATTTGGAAACGCCCGCCTCTCCACACGCTTTGATTAATTCACTCGTGATATTATCATTTCCTGCAGCTTTATACCGTTTTAATTTTCCTATCTCCATTTCAAATTCCTCTTTACTCGGTGCGTCTACCCATGGTTTAGCGCTCTGGTATTCAGAGGGAGGAGATGGATTATTATTTTCCGTATTTAGAATGCCGTCAAACTGTTGTTTAAATTTATTTAATATCTCAGTCGGATCCGCAATTATGTTGTTATTCGCATCTTTAACCCAACAAAAAACTGAATGATAAAATTATATCAAAACAAACAAGTGTAATATACGCATCATGAAAACATGTTTTTTTTAATGTAGAAACTCGATTTTAAGAAATTAAACATTATTTATAATAAAAGGTAAAAAAAAACAAAAAACAACGAAGTAATATAGAAAATTCGGTAATTGAATATTTGTTATAATGTGTTGAAAGTAGGCGAGAGTGTATACTCTCACCAAAACTCACAAATTTCAACTCACCTCCACCTACCTATATCCTCACCTTGTAGCGCGGCCTTAATCCATTGATTACATTTTTTATATTAAATTAAGATTGCTTTAATATTAATCTCTAGAGTCATATAATAAATTAATTTGTCAATAAAACAATCTCTTAATATTAATCCCTAGAGGCATACAGTAAATTAATTTGTTAACAAAACAATTTTATGCCTTCCATTCCTCATGTTTTTTTAATTTTTGAAAACTCAAATGACCATCATTTTATTGAAACATGTTGAATTAAGGTGAAAAGTAATTTAACCGTAACTGTAATCAGCCTGATTCCACATTTAACTGTAATCAGCCTGATGTGCTAGTCATTAAGCATAGAAATTCAATAAAAAAATAAAATAAAAAAGTATGTTTTGTTTTGGACCAATGAAAAGTAATTTATTGACATTTAAAATAAATTGTGTTGGATGAAATTATTTTAAAATTAACGAGAAAGCTTATTTTTATGAGTCCATGGAAATAGCTTGTTTTAATTTTAATTTGTTTTTACATTATACCTTAACAAAAAAAAAAAAAAAAAAAAAAAAAAAAAAAAAAAAAAAGAATTTAATTTGTTGTAAATACAATTTTGTTTCATGTTATTGTTTCTGTTCATTATAATTTTGACACTATGTTAAACTCTGATGTGTATTATAGTGAAAGCAATATAAATGCTATGACAATTAATTATTATTATAAAATAAAAATAAACTTTATTCACATATTATTATTATTATTATAATTATTATTATTATTATAATTATTATTATTATTATAATTATTATTATTTTCATGCCTAATTAAATGGTTAATTCTCAATTTTTAAAATGGTTTCTTTTACTCTCACAGGTTGCTGATTTGTCACCTCGAGCCATTTATACATCAGGAAAAGCATCTAGTGCCGCAGGTCTGACAGCCGCTGTGGTTCGAGATGAAGAATCTCCAGACTTTGTTATTGAAGCCGGAGCCCTTATGCTGGCAGATAATGGCATTTGCTGTATAGATGAATTTGATAAGATGGATCCGCACGATCAGGTTGCCATTCACGAAGCCATGGAACAACAGACCATTTCCTTAGCTAAGGTATAGTCGTTAAATCTGTTAATATTTGAAATAATTTAACTCAGAATATTTAAACAAAGAATATCAAAATAAATATTTTTGTATTTTTAAAGGCTGGAGTACGGGCCACTTTGAATGCTAGAACATCAATTTTGGCAGCTGCGAATCCTATTGGAGGGCACTATGACAGAACGAAGTCTCTTCAAAACAACATAACCCTTACTGCACCTATTATGTCAAGATTTGATTTATTTTTCGTTTTAATTGATGAATGTAATGAGGTAGGTTAATAAGACTTTTTATTATATGCCTGACTATTGATAAAAATATTTCAACTCCGTAATTTATAAGGGGGGGGGGGAAGAGAAACCTTTTTGAGATTTTCTATTTCATCAGAGCAAATCAGATAAATAAATCTATTAATGTGTTTTTCTTCTAAGTTATTTTATCACCAAAACTGATTTTCAAAGAGATACAATCAGACATTTATAATCACCTTTGACAAAACAAAATTTATTTAAATTAAAATTTATTTAATTAATTAAACTTGTATTCAAAATTTCAGGTTCTCGATTATGCTATTGCACGGAAGTTAGTTGCCTTGCATAACAACGTAGATGATAGTGATGAATGTCCTTACACTCAAGAAGAAGTTCTTAGATATATTACCTTTGCTCGTCAGTTCAAGCCAATCATCAGCGAAGTAATTATTTTATTTTATTTTTAAAAATTTTTTTTAAAATAATAGCAACTGTATAAATCCATTAAAGTGGCAGAAAAATACAAGGTATATTAAATATGGCCATTACATCAACCATTGCCCTATTAAAGGTTTATATCCTGGTAGGTATATTTCTTATGAAGCATTTGATGTTTAAACTTGTTTTTGTTGTTTTAATCATAAGGATGAAAAACTGCTAATGATTATCATCCTTCCCACATCTTCAAAAAATGATTTAATAATTAACTTTTTGAAAATGTAAAACAAAAAATTAAATAAAATTTAAAAAAATAAATAATAAAACAAAATAAGGTTGAACTGCATAATAACATATAATTTGTTTAAATAAATTGGATGAGTTAGATTAGTTGAAATAAATAAATCTTGTTTAGCAATTAAATGGTATTGTTGATTGTCGCTCAATGCCCAAGAGACCTGACGTCACATTTTTCATGTGGCCACATTTTCACTTTTTCTTAGGCATCGAGGGCAATCTTCATAAATATGATTCAATTTACACAGTTGACAAGTTAAAACTTTATTCATTAATAATGTTTCCTTTTTACTGTTAATTTAATTTGAGAAACTCAAGAATATTGAATAAGGGATAGTCATCGTGTTGATGTGTATTTCATTACTCTAATTCATAAAATTAATTCTATTTGTTTGTTTTAAAAGCACTAGTCATTTTATTAATTTTAAAAAAATTATCTTCAAGTTCAAACTTCAACATTGAATGACTCACACAAGACTCAAGTTGAAAATTCTATCAATCTTTAAAAACAAATGTATTTTTGCCTCACAAATTAATTAGTAAGTACCCAAAGAAGATAAGTATTTAGAAATTTTATTCTTGTTTTGTTAATTTTAGGAAGGAGCTAAGGTTTTAGTTGAGAGATATACTCTTTTGAGACAACGGGACGGAAGTTCTGGATCAAAATCCACTTGGCGAATCACTGTAAGACAGTTAGAAAGTCTTATCAGATTGTCTGAAGCTATGGCGAAGATGGAATGTCTGGATGAAGTAATTTTTTTTTTAATTTAATTTTTATTTCTTATTTGTAAACTTGTATAGGCTTTGTTTTTTATTATATGATTTAATTCTCTTTATTTATATGTAATAAGTTATTTAGATTGTTATATTATCATATAAAATCAATGAAAAAGAAGTGTTCTAAATTAAATGAATTAAAAAAAAAATAGTTATTTAAAGATGAAGATATTTTTTATATGACTGTAATGATATTTGTTGTTACTTAATCATTTGATGCCAATGCCAAAGGGCCTAGCCGGATAAGCATGTGAAATCTGCCCCTGCGTGTATTTGAACCAAATTTATACCATTGAGTCACACCTATGAGAAACAACCTTACGCAAATTTTTAGCCCCTTGATCTTAACGGGGGGAGGGGGGGAAGTTATGGAGGGGGAAAGATAAAACAAAAAAAATTGTTTTCTCCTGAACTGCTCAACCCATTTTCACGAAAAAAATATATGTTATGGATTTTATAAATAGGTTTCAAAAAATATTTTTTAAAATTTTTTTCCACGAAAATGTTGGTCCCAAAAAATTTTTGAATTTTTCAAAAAAATATTTTTTGGTTATGATGGTTTGGTACACCTCCAATTTTTTGCTACTTTATTTCATTATAGGGTCCTCCATAACATATATTTTTTTCAATTTTATCGGAAGTGTACCCATGGTGAAAAATAAAAAAAACAATTTTTTCTCCTGAACGAATCAACCGACTTTCACGAAAAAAATATATGTTAATGGTTTTCTAATAGAGTTTCAAAAAACATTTTTTTGAATTTTTTATTTCGAAAACGTGAGTCAAAATTTTTATTTTTAATTTTTCAAAAATAAATTTTAAATTATGTTGGATTAGTACACCAACAATTTTTTTTCTAATTTGATTCATTGGAGTATCCTGCACAATATTTTTTTTTTTTAAGTTGGTCTAAAATGTACCCAATAAGGAAAAAAAAAAAAAAAAAACAGCATTTTTTCAGCTCTCTGAGTAGTAGCTGGTCACGCATGAAGAGTAGGGATAGAGCTGTAGGATGGTAATGTCATTAGGTATTGCTTACACACTATGCACATACATACTATTTATTATACCTATTATTATAAATATCTTATATTGGATCGAATATATTTTTTTTTTTTTTTGTATTTAGTTAATTTTTCTTACTTGGATAACTACTACACAGCACTATATGTGGGTGAGCCAGTGGACTGTATTTTGATATTTTAATTTTTTATACGAACAAAAAATTTTGGCAGCGTGTTCGCTGAACGAAAAAACAAACAAAAAAAAACTCACCTCTCGTCCCTCCTTTCTGTCCTGGTTCCTAAGGGGATTCAGGAAATAGGAAAGGATGAGGGACGAGAGTTGAGTTTTTTTTTGTTTGTTTTTTCGTTCAGCGAACACGCTGCCAAAATTTTTTGTTCGTATAAAAAATTAAAATATCAAAATACAGTCCACTGGCTCACCCATTTTGGTCCTCCGGTGCCAATTTGTTTTGTTCGGCCGATTGTGATTATATTATAAACGAAAAATAAGAACTAATAGTTTCTACAAAAATAATAATAATAATAAATTCATTTAATAAACGGTTGATAATAATATAATAGTATATTTTTTTACATTAGTTTTTGCAGCAATGGGCTAAATACAATGAACATAGAATTAGCATATATATACAAATACATATAGTATTGACAGAGTCCAACGGTCAATCCATTAATATATATATATATTAGCGTATTTTCTTTAAATAATTCGTAATTGATTTGCTTTAAAGTATAAACTTTAATTGATTAATTTAAAACACCGAATAAACCAATAGAATAAAACGAACTCTGTATATTTTTGTGATTAATTTCAGTGTTTAATTTTTTTTTTTAGAGTTTGTGTCTATTATATTAGTGGTAATAATCTTTTTTTTTTTTTTAATTTAATTTAATTTTAAAATTAACCAAACATAGGAATGTTTTTTTTATGTATTTCTTTAACTCTAGGTTAAGATATTTCTTTAATTATTAATTTGAAAAAAAAAAAAAGAAGTTTATATACTTTTTGTTTTGTTTCTATATTATTATTAAATCAATTAGTTACTATATATTTAATTAATAGAGTTTGTGGAAAAATCCAGTTCGTCTTTATTTTATTTTTTACTTAAATATAATAAATTAATTGAAGTAAAATATTTTTTTTAAATTATTAATCTTATTAAAATAAGTATTAACAATTAATCTTTTTTATTTGTTATTGCTGATTAGTATTATTAAAAATGAGTGAGAAAATCCAATCAACGTTAAAAATTTGTTGTGCTAAACAAATTAAACTCTACCAGCGTATTCAAAGGGTTTACGACTTATCAAAAGGTGTAGCGGATAAAAAAGTTTTGCAACAATTTGAAACGCTTTATCGTTTAATACCGGATACTTTAAAGGAATATGACGAGATAGAATTCAAAATAAATGAATTAAACTTGGAGCTCGATGCTGAATTTAATCCAACCTTTAACGATTCTCATATGGAAATGATAGGCTACATTGAAGCGACTGCGGACAAGCTACAATTAAATAAAAAATTTCTCGCCACTGCATCGGTTTCCGGGGCGCCATTACCAACCCAGTCGTCTAGTAAAACAGAGTTTAACCTTCCTAAGATAGAATTGCCTTCGTTTTCTGGAAATCATTCTCAATGGTCGATATTTTATGAAATGTTTAAATCGTTGATACACGAAAATGCAACTTTAACTGATCAGCACAAAATTCAGTATTTAGTTTCAAAGCTGACTGGGGAAGCGTCAAATATTTGTAAACATTTACCACCTGTAGCGGCAAATTATCCGATCATCTGGGAGGCTTTACAAAAGCGGTATAATGATCCTAGAGCCCTAACAGATACTTATTTAGAACAGATTTTCGAATTTAAACCATTAAAGGTAGAGACAAGGGAAAATTTAAATTCGATATTAGATAAATTTTGTGGGCCCATTAGAGCTCTTAAAAGATTAAATATGGACAATTTATCCGATTTAATATTTTTAAATCGTGGTTTAAAAATTCTAGACCCCGTGTCTCGTCGTGCGTTCGAAGCCGCGGTTCGGGAAAAAGATCTTCCTACCTATGAGGATTTTGTTTCGTTCGTCGAGAAACAAATTAAAACTCTTCCCTGGGAACATAACTCTTCAAATGCCAGGTCGGATAAATCGTTTAAAAATCTCAGACCTAAGATTTTCGTCGCTCAAGCGGAAGGAAGCGCAAGTAAGGATGCTCGGGAAAATGCTAAGTGCTTAAAATGCAATATAAACTCCCATCAATTGCTTAGCTGTAAAACATTTTTAAAGATGTCTCCGTGGGATAGATTTCGTTTTATAAAACAAAAGGCTTCTTGTTTAAAATGTTTTTCACCTCATCATTTAGCCCCTCACTGCCAGAAAGGGGAGTTCCTGCGCCCAATGTGATAAACCACACCATACCTTGTTACATTTTGATTTTTCGAAAAATACTCCAGACCGACATTCTGGGCCGGAAAGTCAGCATAATTCAGTGATTAATTGCTGTTCGATGGCGGATTTTAAAAATCGTTTTCCTGCCGAGCGATCTATGGTTTTGCTGTCTACTGCGGTTGTAAATCTACAGAATAACAAAGGTAAAAGGTACGAGGCGCGGTTTTTAATCGATTCAGGCAGCCAGTGTCATTTTCTAACATCGAAAACATTGCCGACAGTTTAAACTGCCTATTCTCCCGTTGAAAACATCTGTGGTAGGTTTTGGAGGAGGAGTGAATCAGGTTTTAGGAAAAACAGTCTGTACCTTTAGTTCAAAAATTAATCCGAATATTTCTTTTACAATTGAACCTTTGGTAGTGGATAAGATAGTCGAGAAATTGCCGGCTAGGGAAATTGATTTGTCTCGGCTTTCTTATTTTAAGGGTCTGAAACTCGCTAATGAGAAATTTTATTTACCGGGTAATATCGATGGGATTATAGGGGCCGAGTTGGTGCCTCATTTATTAAAAGAAAAGAAATACCGACGAGAACCTTATCAGTTGATGGCAGTAGATAGTGTTTTGGGTTGCATTCTTATGGGAAGGGCACCAGTTCTAGACATACCATCTGAAGGGGTCAATTGTTTGTCCGTTTGCCATTCATCGCTGGATAGTGTTGTGAGACGATTTTGGGAGATCGAAGAGGTCCCAAGTTTGGTTAATTCTCTTTCACCCAAGGAATTAGAGTGTGAGGGTATATTTAAATCATCGGTGCGCCGTTTGGAATCAGGCCGGTTTGTGGTGTCGTTACCGTTTCAGGATAATCCCGATCGATTGGGGGATTCGTTTGAGATGGCTAAACGAAGATTTTTAAACCTAGAAAAACGTTTAGGTCAATACCCGGAATTTAAGGCATTATATCAAGAGGTTTTTTTAGATTATTTACGGCAAGGGCACATGTCCTTGGTAACCAATCCGAGGGATAAATGTGGCTATTACATACCACATCATGCTATATTCAAACCCAGTAGTTCGAGTACACCACTTAGAATAGTTTTTGATGCTAGTGCAAAAACTACTTCTCATTTGTCATTAAATGACGTTTTACACGTGGGTCCAAAGTTACAAACCGATATTTTCGTTTTGCTACTACACTTTCGTTTATTTCCTATAGCTTTGACGGCGGATATCAAGCAAATGTATCGGCAAATTCTAATAGATGAATCTCATCGAAGTTACCAACGGGTATTATGGAGATTTTCGCCGGATGATCCCGTGGAGATTTACGAATTAAACTGTGTCGTTTTTGGTATCACCTCATCCCCTTACTTGGCTCTTCGTACGGTTCATCATTTGGTCGAAGAAGAAGGTGGAAATTTCCCTGCCACCAAAGGTAGAATACCACACGATATGTATATGGACGATCTTATCACTTCGGTCCCCTCGGTTCAAGATGCCGAACGTCTTTATCACCAAACTAATATTTTATTTGAAGAAGGAGGTTTTCAGTTTACCAAATGGGCTTCTAATACTCCTGAAGTGCTAGCTCTTTTCCCGGACGAAGATAAATCTTTTTCAGCAAAAGATTTTGAAACAGGATTATCGTTAGCTGTTTTGGGTCTTGAGTGGCAACCAAGCGTGGATATTTTTCGTTTTCGAGTCAATCACGAAAATAAAACAGGAACAAAACGCAATATACTCTCGTCCGTAGCGAGAATTTTCGACCCCTTGGGCCTACTACACCCCCCTGACTTTGTTTCTAAAGTGCTTGATTAAAGAGTTGTGGCGTTTGGGTTTAGATTGGGATCAAGTTCCACCCAGTTCTGTTGATATTCAGTGGGAACGTTGTCAAAGGGAATTAAGAGCGCTGTCGGATCTATCTGTTCCGAGACACATCGGCGTGTTAGTTGGTTCGCGCGTGACTTTGGTCGGATTTTGTGACGCATCCGAGATGGGTTATGGAGCCATAATTTATTTAAGGATCCAGACAGGAAAGAAATCTTTTAGGGTTTCTTTATTGTGTGCAAAATCCAAGGTAGCTCCTTCGAAGTTCCAAACCATTCCTTGTTTAGAGCTTTGTGCCGCCCTACTTTTAGCTAATCTGTTGCTAGCCACAGCAACTACCCTTCGCACCCGCTGTCATGTCGAGCGTATCGTTGCGCTTTCGGATTCAACGGTAGCGTTGCATTGGATTAAAGCTCCACCGTCCAAATGGCAGACGTTTGTCGCTCATCGGGTGTCTCGAATACAGGATTGTTGCATCGATAGTTGGATGCATGTATCAGGCAATGACAATCCAGCGGATTGTCTGTCTAGAGGCTTAACACCAGGCGAGCTTGTTGGGTCATGCCCTATGGTGGACGGGACCGATTTGGCTGGGTTCTGATGAAAGTGTCTGGCCCATTGAACTAGGAGCCAAAAAATCTTCCGGAAACTAAGAGTAGTAGCATATTGACCATAATACAACAGGGAAAAATAGAAAAAAACTCCATTTGGGCTTTAGTCGATCGTTGCTCGAATTACCTACGGTTATTACGAACGATGGTGTTTGTATTGAGGTTTCTTAGACTATTACCCAAAGGGATAGGTATTAGGGAAAGAGACTTACACACCGCCGAGATATATCTGTGTAGAGTGGTCCAAATGATTCATTTTCCACATGAATTCGACAGATTAAAGAAGGGAAAAATTTGTTCGGCTCAACTGCAACGGTTGTCTCCGTTCCTCGACCGTGGAATCATTCGCGTCGGCGGTCGTTTGCAGAATGCTAATATTGGGTTTGACAGCTGTCATCCGATTGTCTTGCCAAAGAAGGATCCTTTGATAATTCGATTAATTGATTATTATCATGAAAAAAATTGTCATGCTGGACCCCATCTCTTATTATCGTTGCTTAGACAAAGATTTTGGATTCTATCAGGTCGAGAAATTATTAGAAGTAGGATAAGAAAATGCAATCGGTGTTTCAGGGTTCGCCCCTCGATCGTACCTCCGAAAATGGGTAATCTCCCCACCTGTAGGGTTACACAATGTAAGCCTTTCGAACAAACGGGAGTAGACTACGCTGGACCAATTCGTATTACGATGGCTAGAAGACGAAATCCTTTTATTTTTAAGGCGTATATTTGTCTTTTTATATGTATGTCCACCAAGGCGGTACATATTGAATTGGTGTCAGAATTATCTACCCCCATGTTTATGGCCGCTTTCCGTCGATTTTTGTCGCGTCGAGGGCCATGTCGAACCGTTTATTCGGATTGTGGGACGAATTTTTCGGGTGCTCAAGAGGAATTGGCTCAATTGTCACAGTTGCTGAGTTCAAGGGACTATCAGGATACAATGGCTAATCAACTTTCCAAATATAGAATTGATTGGAAATTTATCCCCCCAGGGGCTCCTCACTTTGGAGGACTTTGGGAGTCTAACATTAAAAGTGTGAAATCCCATTTATTTCGTGTAATTGGAACTCAACTACTCACCTACGAAGAGTTAAATACGGTTTTGGTTCAAATTGAAGCTGTACTGAATTCCAGGCCTCTTTGTCCACTAAGTACGGATCCGCGGGAACCCCTTGCATTAACTCCTGCTCATTTTTTGACATTGTCACCTCTGAAATATCTCCCTACTCGCGATGTCCAAAATATCGAGGTTAATTGCTTAACGAGATATCAGCTAGTCGACCAACTTGTCCAGTCTTTTTGGGTCCGATGGCGAAAGGAGTACCTCCAGAGCTGCAAACACGTAAGAAGTGGTCTAAATCTTCTGGGTCTCTAACGGTAGGAACTATAGTAATCGTAGATCAGCCGAATCTTCCTCCGTTAAAATGGCCGATTGGAGTGGTTGAAGAGGTGTTTCCGGGGGCCGATGGAGTGGTAAGAGTGGCGGTTGTCCGAGTAGCGACGGGTCGCTATAGGAGACCAGTCACCAAGTTGTACCCCTTACCAACACAATAGAATTTTTATTTGAGCCTTATAATATGTCTATATGTATAATATATTTTTTTGTGTATATAATTATTCTTATTGTGTATATAATATTTTGTGTTAAATGGTGATGGTTTTGTTTTATTAATATCATAATTGTTTAATTGTTATTTGTCATTTGAACATTATCTGAAAATAACTTTTCAGAGACGGGGGGATGTTTAGGCGGGAATGAAAAATATTATTTCATTTAAAATTTAAATTTAATACCGGAAGGTGCTGCACCCTAATATCTAGCAAACCCACTAATCCTTAAGAGAAGTGGGCCCACTTGCTTCTTAAACTTCGTCCGCCGTAGATCGTCCTAGACAGCGAGTTCCCGATCGTCGTGGGAGCTGGTGGTGCTGACAGAGGGCGGTCCTAAGAATCCTTCATACTTCTCTATTTAACCTCATCCTTTCCTATTTCCTGAATCCCCTTAGGAACCAGGACAGAAAGGAGGGACGAGAGGTGAGTTTTTTTTGTTGTTTTTTTCGTTCAGCGAACAGTTGCCTGAAAAATGTTGTGATATGTCTTACAAATCAAAAAATTCTTCAATATTACTTTCCGTCAGTTCAAGCCAATCATCATATATTATTTATAACTACTTTAAAATTTTTTTTTAATATAAATGTTTTTCAATGTTAAAGTTGAGAAAATACGTATATTAAATAGATTAACATCAAACATTGCTTTTTGTTCTAATCCTTAGGTATAATTTTATCATTTATTTAAAACTTGTTTATTGGTTTTAATATAAGCGATAAATGTAATGATTATCATCTTCCAATATTCAAATATATTTATATAATTAATTTTTAAAATGTAAAAAAAAATTAATAAATTGACAAAAAAAAAAAAAAACAAATAATTGACTGATAATACATATAATTTTTTATAATATATTAGATAGTTGAAATAATAAATTGTTAGCAATTAATGGTATTGTGATTAGTGCTAATGCAATGAACTTACATCACATTATGGATTTCACTCTTTCTAGGCTCGGGCATATCTCTAAATATGATTCGAAACAATGCTGTTTTTTATTTTTAAATTTTTCCTTTTTACTGTTAATTTAACTTTGAGAAACAAAAATATTGTAAGGGATGTCTCATGTGAGATTCAAAATTCATAAAAAATTTTTTGTTGTTTATAAAGACATAAGTAATTTATTATTTGAAAAAAAATTGACTCACGTTCAAATCAACAAATACTAACAAAATAAGTTTTTGAAACTTCATTTTAAAAACAAATGTATTTTTTCCTGACAATTCAGTTGATTAAGTACAAAGAAATAATATTAAAATTGTTTTTTTTTTATTTTCGAAGGAGCTAAGGTTATTATTGAAAGATATATTTTTGAGACAACGGACGGAAGTTCGATCAAATACAACATTGGCGAATATGTAAACAGTTAAGAAATTATCATTTGTTGAAGAATGCGAAATAATTGTTTGGGATAAATTTTTTGAAATTTTAAAAATTTTATTTTGACTATTTTATAAAATTTGTCATAACTTTATTTTTTTTT
The DNA here is from genome assembly GCA_023052935.1 of Piezodorus guildinii. NCBI lineage: Eukaryota > Metazoa > Arthropoda > Insecta > Hemiptera > Pentatomidae > Piezodorus > Piezodorus guildinii. Next base: position 101,909,878 of record CM041296.1, on the reverse strand, counting down.
TTTTATTGAAAATTCTCTTTCAGTTTAGATGAAAAAGTTTTTTTGTTTATCTTTCCACCTCCATAAAATCACCTGTAAAAGGGCAATTAAATGGATTAAAAAAATTATGTGAAGGTTGTTTTATATGTGACTTAATGATATTTTTGTTACCTTAATTTTCAATTTATGCTAATTTGAACTATAATACTACTTAAATTTTCTGGATTGAGTTCTTTGAGTTTATTGACCGGTATACTAAAATAGAAGTTTTTAAGTTCAGCAAGGAGAATTCGTATCCTTATTTTTTTATTGGGGAAAAGCAATTTATATTATATATTATATATATTATATATATATATATAAGTAGTTAATTTTATAATTATTGAATTTATATTATTTTGGAACAATCTCTTCTTTTTATTTATATATTTTATTTGAAAAAATTGAATAGTACAAGAATGGAATTAGATGAAATGCTAATTTAGTCTGCTTGATAGTTGCAATAGTTTGGCAGTAAAATGTTAAAAGAATTATTATGCATGGTGAAGTAATAGATTATTTTAACAAATGACAGGATAATTCGTATATAGGGACTATATATGAATAATAGTATATTGTTATATGACCTATATTATGGTATAAGATGGAAATATATGTATGTAGAATTTTAATAAAGTTTTTTATAAACAGATTGTAAGTATTGTAGGTGATAAATGAATTCTAAATTAATTGATATATGTTTGTTGTATGGTTGCTAATAATAATTATTGAATTGTATTTTAGATGATTTTTAATGATCTGAAGATGAGGCATAAAAAGTACCTCGAAACGTTACAGTTTTATAATCATAGTTTATATATGTTATGGTAAATAAAATATATAAATAAAAAAAAAAGAAGAGATTGTTCCAAATAATATATTATATATATATATATATATATATATATATATATATATATATATATATATATATATATATATATATATATTGTTTTTGCCAATGATTAATCAAATGATAGTTTTGGAAAATACAAAAAGTATTTGTTAATTCTAAAATTCTACCATACATGGTGGAGAACAATATAGCCTAATTGATTTCACCAGAATTTTCACCTAAAGCTTAAAACTTAATAACTGTAACCCTATTTGTTAGTAGTTTCTCTGAATCAAAAATATTCCATCAGTATGTGTAAGATTAAAAAAAATATTAATTATTTTTTAATTGTTTAGGTCCTTGGGCGACATGTCAAAGAAGCGTATAACTACTTAACAAATCCATTATAAGAGTGGAGCAGCCTGATATTCATTTTGAAGATGATGAAGAAAATGAAGTTTGGCTGATAATGAACCTAAAGAAGGTATTCAGTTTGTTAAATTATTAATTTATGAATTATCAGTTCTATTTTAAATATTAAACAACTTAGCTAAACTTCTTTGGCTTTTTTTAAGAAGTCCTATGGTTACTATAAATCCACATCTATAGCTCTGGATTAACAAAGGAGCCGAATTAAAGTATATATCACGTTTTTGGAAAACCAAAGGACTGACATGATTAGCTATAAAAAAACGATTTGCTAGTAATAAATGAAGGGACTAGTCCTAAACAAAGCATTCTGTTATTTGAAAATTATAAAAAATATTTTATTCAAAATAAACTCTGTTGGAATTTATACATTTCCCCCACCTCTTCGGCAGGTTATGAATGCCATGCCAAAAAAACAATCCTTCTTTTGTAGAGAACCAGTTGTCCGAACCATTTTCATACGAATCGAAGTGTTGTTCGTGTGTATGTCCCAATGATACGAATAGATGGTAATCAGACGGAGCCAAGTCTGGAGAATAAGTCACATGCTCTAGTCTAGTCAATTGAACACCTTGATCGTATCTGACCCGTTTTGCTGTGTGTGAGGGGGGCATTATCATAAAGCAAAATAACTTTATGTTGCCTTTTTGCATATTCTGGTCTTTTTCACGTATTGCTCAATTCAAATCGATCATTTGTTGTTGGTAGCGATCAGTGTCAACAGTTTCGCCAGGTTTTAGTAGCTCATAATATACAATACCCTTTTGATCCCACCAAACGCACAGTATTGTTTTCTTTCCAAAACAATTTGGTCTTTCAGTTGAATGTTGATGGTTCGCCTGGATTCACCTATGATTAAGAACGCTTAGGATTCTGAGAATATATCCACTTTTCATTACTTGTCACTATTCAATGAAGAAATGATTTTCTTTTACATCTAAAGAGCAGCATTTGACAAGAGGTTTTTCGATTTTCTTGCTGTCTTTCAGTTCATGTGGTACCCATTTTTTCACTTTCTGAATCTTTTCCATAGCTTTTTAGAGATCCTGCTTTTTGCTTCACCTTTAATTGTTCCACGAGTTCTTGTTAAGTCTGAGTATTGCCTTCATCCAATAAGGGCTTCATCTTATCTTCAACTTTCCATGCTTCTCGTTTCTTCATGTCAACATCACCACTTTTAAATTTTTAAAACCACTCAAAGCACTAAGTTTTGCCAAGATCATGTTAACCGTAGGCTTCAACAAACATTCTATGCGATTCTGCAGCAGTTTTCTGCAAATGATAGCAGAAAACCAATACTGTCCGCAGATCATAGTTCGTAAGCACAAAACTCGACATGTTTGAGGTTATAGAAAAATATAATGGAGTTTGCCTACCAAACCAAAGCTTGCGAGTTCGAACCACATACTTCGATTGGGGATTAACTCATAAGCTTTGCCCCTCCGGTATATGTGACCCTTCAGCCAACTGGTTGAGTGTGGAATCTTAGAAAACCAAGCCACGCGGCCAAGGGCCTCTGTCACTTGTCGTGGCATCTAAAAACACAAAATGTTTATTAATCCTTTTTTTTTTTTATGCTGCCTAGAAAAAATCTTTTATAATCTTAAAAGTTGGTCATACTCATTAATATTATATTGTTTTTGATTATAGCTGAGCCATGGAAACTGAATCGAGTGAACCTTCTCATGTGATGACTAAGAAGAAACTTACTCTTTCATTTGAAGAATATAGGACTCTATCAAATATGATTATAACTCACATGAGGAGCACTGAAGATGATAGTAGGTTTTTCCTCTTATACTATACTATGCATTCATTGGATTATTTTTAGTTATTTACAAAAAGTCATATTGTGTTGTATGTTAAAGATCTGTAATAAAATGCACTTGTATTTTTTAAACATAACTTTCAGTATTTTATATAAAATATTGTTTTAATTATTCTTATAGTGGACGGTATGCGCCGCAGTGAAATCATTAGTTGGTACTTGGAACAAATAGGCCATAAAATAGATACTGAAGAAGAACTGGTAGAAAAGAAAGCATTGTTGAAAAAGTATTGGATCGACTAATTCATCATGTGAGTTTATTTTTACAAGTTTATTGTCATGATACATTTATTGCAATGCAATCTTTGACAATTTCTAATATGAGTTTTCACTGCAGTGAACACATATTTTAAGGCCTCTTCAAACCCCAAATAACTGTCTTGCAAAATAGTTAATGTGTAAGTGGCGTTAAGTCAAATAAAAAGTCGCTCAAATCTAAAATGACTTGTATTAGATTTGGATATTCTTTGGAGGTCACAGCAACACTCATAACAAATTGAAAGTGCTCAGTTGATATAAATCTTAATTTTTTTTAAATTGCTCTCAAGAATTTTGATCAAATTCTCTATATCATTATTTAATTAAAATACTCGTAATTTCAGGTAGGTTTTATCCTTATTGAAACTGTCTGATAATACCTAAATTAGAAGTTGGTAGATTTTAATTGTTCTGCGAGATATTTTTCCAAATGCCATTATAATTTAATTAAAAACTATTTGTTCAAGCTTTAGCTAAAGTCTGTTGATAAAAATGGCTTCCACAAATATTAAAATATTTTCTTTTAACTTATCGTGTAGGATGCTTAGATCTATAAACGATTTGCAAGGGTTTGAACTATACAAATTTGTCAACTATTATCCTCACATAAATTAGAATTTTCTATTCAAAATAATAATTCAATTAAGATTTTTATTTTGTTGGTTATATAAGCTATTTGAGAAGACTGTGAATGATACTGTCATTTCATTTTCTTTAGGATGGTGTTATAATTCCTCTTATTGAAGAATCTTCAGAGAAGACACCTACAGAAGATGCAGATCCTATTTTAGTTGTACATCCCAATTATGTTGTTGATGTTTAAGAATTGTTTACCAGATTATTTTTTTAATGTTATTTTATTATTGATGTAAATAGACAATTTTTATATTTAAAAGAAAGGTCTGTTTTATGAGTCTCCTACCATTGCATGTTTATTGTCAATAGCTTTAAATTTTATATTTTAGATGGTACATCATAAAAATAAAACCTATTTGAAATAATCTTTAGACTATATAGATGATGTGTGATTTATGATTAAATATATAATAAACTATTGATATTTATTATTTGTTGAACTATTTAGATAGATGAAACCTACTAACAAGTTCATAATTAGTTGAAAATGATTGCCTTTAATCATTCTTAAAAAGAAGATTTCGCTATCAGGCAAGAAATATCTTTCCATTCATTAAATGTGTTCAACTTTATATCCTTTACCAAAAGCTGACCTCACATGCAGAACAAGAAATCAGGCAGTATCAGACTGGCTTCAGGAGATGTAAATCTACAATGGACCAAATTCATACCCTCAGATTAATGATGGGAAGGTTTCATGAACACAAGATGCCTACCAATTTGTTCTTGGATTTCAGGATTGGTATGACAGTATTAAGCATTGTATGTAATACAAGGTACTAAGAGAAATGAAGGTTCATTCAAAGCTTTAAATTAGACCTCATGAAAATGACAATCAGAGATGTTACCTAACATCTGAACCTTCAGGGTATACATACAGTACGAACATTCTGAATATGGCTTCTAGCAAAGAACTAGGCAGGGAGTTGGATTGACATGCCTACTGTTTAATTTGGTGTTGGAAAAAGTAGTGAAAGAACAGGGTATCCAAATAATGGCACAATATTCAATTGATCGATCCAACTACTCGTTCATACGGTGACGATCCTTTACAGAGCTAAGAACAAGCTAATCACACATGGGACTGACTATTAATGAAAGCAAAACTAAATATATTTACACTGGAGGAGCCAGACCTTAAGGAAGACAGGTGGTCATAGGAAGCTGTTTCTTTGAGAGAGTGGAGGACTTTGCTTACCATGGATCTCAGGTCACAGCAATAATGTTCCCACTGAAATAAAGTCAACGATCACAACAGTTAACCAGTGATATTATGGTCAGTTTAAACAGTTCTGCATCAAGCGCATTAGCAGGAAAAGAAAGGTCAATGTATGCAAAACTCTCATAAGGCCTGTCCTAACATACGCCTTCCAGACATGAACTCAATCCACACAGGATAGAAAAAATCTGATGGTTTTGACATTTTTGACAGAAGGATTTTTCGAAGAATCTATGGTCCAGTAAGGGATGAAGAAGCCTGGAGAAGAAGAAGAAATGAAGAACTATATGAGCTGCTCCAGGATCAGGAGTCAGTCTTTTTCTAAATAATTTAATTTTTCTGACGTTTCGGCTCAAGCTTGTGAGCCATCATCAGTTCATTACTGAGACATGTCCAAGCCTAAACTATTGATTATATCACAAGGCTGAGCCAAAACGTCAGAAAAATTAAAATATTTAAAAAAAGACTGACTCCTGATTATTCCATCTATAATAGTTTCTACAGTTGACTATACATCCTCAAAATAATGTGGATTGTTTGGACACTTATCTCAATATTTGAATGAATTAGAAATAATAAATAAATTATTCATTATTCAAATGATGCTCAATCAAGTAGATATGACTAGTCATTTTTTCCTTATCTTTATGTATGACTAGCTCATAATTGGAACATATTAAGTCTTCTATTACTTAGCGAATAATGGTCTTCAGTTTTTCATAATAAAACTATATAATCATATTAGTTAAATTATAATATAATTCTTAGATTATATGAAATTTATATTATAGTCAAATTATAACACATTTTATAGTTTTTCATTTTATATACACAATTTATTTGATATAAGATTGCAAAAGAATGTACAAGTAATTAGACTGAACAATATTAAATCTGATAAAAAAAACAAAATAAAAACGATAGACAATTGGGAATTTCTAAGTAATATTGGGTTGATGCAAAATTAATGCAGGTTTTTAGTAGGTATTGTAAATACGCCATATCTTTACTTTAACCATATATATTTAATCAAAATAATTTCCATCTGAATCAATGCACTTTTGCCAACGTTCAACAAGCTTTCTTATTCCACCAGAAAAAAAATCCGAATACCTGGACTCAATGAAATCACGAAAAGAATTTTCAATGTCGTCCTGGTTTTGAAAATTTTTCTCCCTCAAAAAGTTGTCCAGATGCCTGAAAAAGTGGAAGTCTGTAGGAGAGAGGTCAGGTGAATAAGGCGGATGTTGGAGAACTTCGTAGCCCAACTCGTGCAGTCGTCGAAGCGTTGGTTGTGCAACGTGTGGTCTGGCGTTATCGTGGAGCAGGATCGGCCCCTTCCGATTCATCAATGCTGGGCAAAGACGTTGCAATTTTTGAGTTCCGAGTTCCGCCGCCATTTCTCGTGTGGTTTTGGTTGGGTCTTCTTCCACTTTTGACCTCAGCTGGTCGTTGTCCAGAGCAAGATGACGGCCCCGACCTTCCTTGTCTTCGAGGTCGAAATCTCCTCTGCGAAACTTCTGGAACCAACGCTGCACCGTGCACTCATTAATAGCCCCCTGACCCCACACTTCATTAATATTACGAGCCGTTTGCGCTGCGCTGCGCCCTAATTTAAATTCGTAAAAATAAATTTGACGAAAATCGCACTTTGACATTTTCGATTCAAGACCTTTGAACACACTGAACAAAACGATTTTACTAAACAAATTCATGGTGAAAGAGAGGGTATTAGATAAGGTTTGTTTTGGTATAATAATGATCAATGTTAGGATTAGCTTTGTTTACACAATTGGAATTAAGATATTGCAATAGAGGAAACCTGCATTAATTTTGCATCAACCCAATAGTTCCAGTAAGTTCCTCCTGATAGTGGAATAAACTGAGGCCAATGAGGGGTGACAGTACAACCTGAATCGTCTGGGACACCTAGAGGCAAATTGTTTCAAACTTGCGCCGTGATGGAGCTGAATTTCATACATATCCCCCAGAAGATAGAATGCATGCTAATTAAGAAGAACTAAGTATAGATATGATGCCAATAATATCACCCACCAATGTCATATCCTGCTTTTACAAACCACTCCCAATGTCCTTTGTGACAAAATAAAAGAACACTTAATGAGGAAATCTTCAAAATAGTAAAATTTCCTTTACTTCACCAAAATAAGAATCAAAAACCAAACAAGAAGGAAGATAAGTATTCCTCAATGATGCCAAATGAATAGTCACACCAAAGCATACTGTTATCACCATCTAATATGTAATAAGTGTGGCCAGGGACATATAAGTGCCTCTTGTGGAAAAAATAAAGACACTCCAGCAACATGTGCCAACTGCCAAAGGGGACCTCTAGCGAACTATAGGGATTACAAAATCCTTAAAGATCTGAGGACCCAGCAAAATCCCAAAACCCAGCAAAGGCCGGCGATGACCCAGTATGTTGCACTGCCAGGACAGGGAAAATTACCACCCATACCACAGAAGGCTCAGCACAGCTTAGCTGGTGACCAAGGCACAACCACTGCAGATTCTACATCCATCTGTAGCAATTCAAGCACCATCTCAAGGACCAATCCGCAGAAGGCTGAGAAAGAGTTGGATGAATAAGAATGGTTATTTGAATAAGAAACCAAGACTGAAGAATAGCCTCTGGGTAATTCTCTTCCTTTTTTATTCTACTTCATTATTCCATATCTCATTCGCTGGTTGTCAATAATTTATAGACAATTGTGAATTTAACAATAAAGAGAGAAAAAAACTTAGATCAGAAAATGCTGCTATCTCGTGGTTACCACTTAAACTAGTATAGTTCTGTATAACTGCTACAAGAGAGATGCACAGTTGCAACTATGTTGAGTTCTGTGACTTCCTCCTCCTTACCTGATTAAAATTAAAATTTTCTGGCTATAATTTTACTTCCTAAATCTTATTTATATGGAGTTGATATCTTACGACGAATAATAGGACTAATGCTTTGCAGAGCTTGATTTATTCTGCTACCTGCTGGGAGAATTTTAATTGATTTTAGTTTACGAAATATTCTTTTTTATAACAGTCAAAATGTCTGATGTTTCGAATTTTCGGTATTACCATGTTTGATTTTTCCTTTTTAAATTAGATAATTAAAAAAAAAAAATGGTTGAACCGTTTAGCTACATGATATTAAAAATATAATATGCATAGATATATTTGTTCCTGAGTTAGACAATATTAGAATAAATTTGAATTTTTCGTCATCCCTTTATATGTTATTCGTTATTTTTGTCTCTGAAGGATAGTATGACTTTTATTTTTTTCTAATGTGTTTCTTTAAATTTAATCTAACGTTGCCTTGAACGGTTAACGTTATTATTTTCATTGATGCAAGTATTTAATTGGTTGATAGGGATGTTTTTGCCTAATACTATAATACTACATTTTCGATTTCGATTCCAAGTGGTTCATCAAATTCTAAACGAGATACGAAGCGCCAGTTTTTTCCTTCCTGATGGAGTAGCATTTTTAACCTTTTAGCGTCCGTGGACTACTATAGAGTAGCTTTGCTTCTCTAGCGCTTCAGGTCCGTTAGCTATTGTAGTAGCTCTGTTCCTAGAGCCATCTAGGAATGGTTGACAGTGTGAAGTAGTTGCTTTGACAACAGATATCGTACGGATCCACTTTTGGCTATATTATTGAGATTGAGGCTATAATACTGAGAGCAGATTTCTATGCAATTGCGTGTTTTGTTCAGAGACTCTGGTCACCCCGGAAATAAATTTTATCTCGGGGGGTCACCCATAGCGTAGTTGCTAGCATAACAGCTTTCTATGCCAAAGGTCGCGGGTTCAAACCTGCGGGTGGCCCTAGGATTTTTTAATCCCATTAAAAAATCCTCAGTTATGCCGTCCTTCGGAGGGGACGTTAAAAGGTGGTCCCGAGCCTGTGCGATGTCAGGTACTCATTAAAGATCCCTATCCTAATAAAACCTGGATAGGCAAAATTTAGGACTCCCACTGTAGCATCGTCCGATTAGCCATAGTAAAATAAAGTGACGTTGAACGAATAAACAAACAAATTTTATCTCTTTTTATGCAGGACTTTGTCTATGATCGGCATACATTCGGTTTTTAAATTTTCTCCCACTATGGTTTGACTCAAAAGTAACGATTTGGTCAGTACACTGTCACCTAATAAGTTGTTTTTATTTGGCCCACCTCTATTCATTATTTAACTACCTTTTGACGTGCGAATACCGCACTGACCCACTTTGTATGTATGACTTTTAACTACAGTCGGGGTTGTCAAAATCTTGTTTAACATCTTAAATGATAGAGGAGATAAAAATAAAAATAAAAATAAAAATAAACTTTATTCACATATTTACATTTGGACAAAATGTTAACAATGATTTTGGATGAGTCATCCTTACAATCAGAAAATATTTTGTTTTTTTTGTGATTATAGTACATTAGCCTAATGGCAAACATATGGTGAAAAATTGAGGTTACTTTGCGATTGTAGGAAAAATTATACAAAAAACCTACGCATAAAAACTACACATAAAATAATTGAGAATACATAAAATATTTAAAGATACATGAAATAATTGAAAATACATAAAATAATTGAAAATACATGACATAATTGAAAATACATAAATTAATAGAAAATACATAATATGATTGAAGATTATAAAATTTATAACATAAGAAAGTAAGTTAATTTAATAATACATGTTTTGTTCTCTTATGAGTATATCGTTTTAGTGAAAATTTATTGTAATTACCGATTTCTTTTATTAATGGGTTTTTAGAGACTGGAGTTTTACTGAAGTAAGAAGCTGTTTGTGAATGGACAAGTTGTTTGATTGTAGGAAGCTGCAAGTCTTGGAGCATTGATGATATTTTCGTGTATCGGGGGAAATTATTAATTATCCGCATTGACAAGTTTTGAATTCTCTCGAGTTTATGGAAGTTAGTCGAGCAGGATGAGCTCCAGACTGGAGAGGCATATGTGATTAACGGGCGAATGACTGATTTATATATTGTTAATTTGTTTTGAGTACTCAAACGGGATTTTCTATTAAAGTAAGGAAACATTTTGTATATTATTTTTTTCGCCTTGTCAATTTTTCTGTTGATGTGGTCGGTGAAAGTAAGTGATTTGTCTAAAGTAAGGCCTAAGTACTGTACAGATTTTGACCATGGGATGAGAGCTGAATTTAACTTAATTTGGTGGTTTATTTTTGAGCGACGTTTAGTGAACAGGATTGCTTCAGATTTGGTGGGATTAATTTTCAATTTCCATTTGTTGCAATACTTGTTAAATTGTTTAAAGTATTGTTGTAAGCGATTTACTACAGTATCAATACGATATGATGAAGTATACAATGCAGTGTCATCGGCGTATAAAGACCTCGTCACAAATGGGTTGGTCGGTAGGTCGGAAATGAACAAATTAAAAAGAATTGGAGATAAGCAAGAGCCTTGGGGAAGACCCACCGAGATAGGGAGAGTATCGGAAGTAGATTTGCCAACTTGAATATAAAACTGTCTATTTGATAAATATGAGTGAATAATGTGAATCAGGTATGGCGGAAAATTATATGAGATTAATTTGTATATGAGTCCGGAGTGCCACACAGTATCAAATGCTTTTTCTAGGTCCAGAAGGAGCATACCGGTATGTTTGCGTTCGTTAAAGGCTTTAGTGATGAAGTCAGTGAGTCGTGCCAATTGGTCAACGGTGGAGTGATGTTCCCTAAAACCAAATTGTTCATCTATTAGTAAATTATTTAGTCTAATATGCTTGTTAATTCGTTTGAGTATTAGTTTTTCTAGAATTTTGGATAGTATATTTAGTAGACTTATAGGTCTGTAGTTCGAAACATTACTATGGTCTTTATTTGGTTTTTTTATAACTATAGTTTTGGAAGTTTTCCAGACTATGGGGAAGTAACTAAATCTTAATATGGAATTAAATATTTTGGTTAAAAAATAAATAGATTTTCGGCTTAAATTTTTTATTACTAGGGAGGGAATGCTATCATCGCCTGGGGATTTTTTAGGTTTTAGACCTTTAATGATTTTTCCGGTTTCTTTTGGAGAGATAGATGAGAAATTAACAGTAAGAGGTGATTTTAAATAATCGCGGACGGATTTCTGAATTTTTCGGTTGTGGTGATTTGATCCAAAGAGAGAAGTAATTGAGGGAGTTGTTTGGAAATGCTTGGCTAATAGTTGAGCTTTATCTCTGTCCAGATATGCATAGCCGTCATTATTTTTTAAAGGAGGAATTTTCAGAGACTGCTTAGTTAAATTCTTGTGAATTTTCCACATTTTATTATCCCCTGGCTGACAGGATTTTAAAACCGTAGCCCAGTTTTCGTTTTTCCAATTATTAAGACGTGTTTTAATATAACTATTTAGTTTATTATAGACTAATTTGGTTTTTGGGTTATTATTACGTTGGAAGTATCTTTTTAATCTATTTTTAATGTATATTAGGGCTCTGAGTCGGTAGGGTAAATCATTATGATAATGTGGATGGAGATAATGTTGTGGAATGGATAACGACATGGATAATTTGATATGTTTATAAAAATCAATTAGAGTAGTGTCGATTTCTTTCGAATCATTTATGGTCGGATTTATGTTGATTCGGGAATCTAGCTCTTTCCTGAACTTTTGCCAGTCAGCGTCTTTGAGCGAAAATTTGAGTATTTTTGAAACTGTAGGTAGGGGAGATTGAATACGAAAAATCACGGGATTATGGTCTGAATTTAGAAATGGTAAGGAGATAAGAGGTGATAAATTGTAAATATTTTTCGTTAGAGCCAAATCGATAATACTAGGTTTGTAATTACGTTGAGTCGGTATATGGGTTGGTTCAGGCGGACTGTGTAGTTGAATGAGGTTTTTTACTATGAAGTTTAGAACGAATTTACCGTTTTTATTTGTTCTGTTACAGTTCCACTGTGTGTGCTTAGCGTTTAGGTCTCCAAAGATGATCACTTGTTTATTTAATTTGAATAGTTTAGTCATGTCTGGAATATTTATTTTATTTGGCGGGATGTACACAGATATTACAGTGGTTGATTTATTGTTAATAATTGTATTAATCGCAACGGCTTCGGTAGACATTAAGTCAGGAGCTTGTATAAAATGGTGCTGGACATCGGAACGGACTAAGAGCATGACGCCCCCACCTGCTCTGCTACGATCTCGTCTATAAATGACATATCCCGGAAGCGAGAAACGATCAGTTTCAGAAAGACGTGTTTCACAAACAGAGACTAAATGGGGTTGATTATGATTTAAAAATAATTTAAATTCTACGTCGTTTCCGCGAATAGTTTGTGCGTTCCACATCATAAATTTAATTTTACTATTGTCACTAGTCATTAGAAATTTTTGAATGAGTTGTGGCATCTATTATAACGTTAAGGAGAAAGCTTGTTGTGGTAGAGTACGGGATATAATCGCTGATTTTAAGTTTTGTTGAATTAAGGCCAAGGCAAAAGTTGTTTATATCGCCGCTTTTACAATTGTAATTTAACAAGACAGTGTATATAAACAACTTTACAACGCTAACACTCATAAGAGATTTGAATATATAATTATTATGAATATATTTGCACAATACGATGACCATTAATCAAACATAGAAAGTATGCCTTCTACTAGAATAAAGATTTTTGACATACCGTCTTCGGTGCTTTTTAGTTGTGATAAAATTTTTTTGAAGTTTGTAATTAATTTACTTACATTAAATAGATTAAACATACCTTTTATTTCTTTAAAACAGTCAGACATCGTAGGTTCATTAGGGTTGTTGTTGACGGTTTTCGGAGAGAACGTGTTTTGAGGCCACGGTGATTTCGGGGTTGGTAGTACTGGAAATTCTTGATCGCTTTGTGTAAATGTTTTTCGTGGAATCGCTCGTAGTGCAGGGTTTTTTTTGCTTAGCTGTAGTTCGAGATTTCTTTGGTATTTGGAGCATTGCGTGGAGTTTGAAAAATGTTCATCAGAGCAATTGCAGCATTTGGGTTTGAAACCGTCAATTAATGTATTTGGACAATTCTTTGAAAGATGTTCTCCGGCACATTTCAGACATCTTGGATTTTTGAAGCAATTACGTGCCACGTGGTTAAATTCCTGGCATTTGTAACATTGAATTAAAGTTTTGTTTGACCTATATTTCTCCCATTTTATTACTATGTTACAACAGTAGTGAAGGTTATTTACTTTGGCTAGCTGTTCTTTATTGTCCAAAATTATTATTAATATCGGAAGCTTTATTACCCCGTTTTCGGATTTTTTTTCCATTTGATAGATTTGTGAATGGCCAGGCCTTGATTTTTTAGGTCGGACGAAATTTCTTCTATAGGAAACTCAGGAGGCATACCTTTTAGAATAATTTTTGGTTTTGTTTCACTTTTCGGGGTGAAAGTGTGAAAACCGAGGTTGAGATCTTTAAAAGCACTTTTTACAAGTTCGAAGTCTTCGCTGTTTTGGACGTAGATTGTAGTTTTATTCATGTTATATTTTATATTTAAGTCTTTTACTTTTACTTTTAAATCATTGACAGTACCACTGATATTGTTGTAAGATGAGTTAACGATTATTGGGGGGGTATTGGCTTTTCTTCTGTTTATGATTTACAATGTTTTTTAAGATCTCCGTATCTTCTTCATCTAAATCTGAAAGTAAATCATAACTATTGGAGGTTTCAATATTGAACTCACCTCTTTTACGTTTGGTTGAAGTACCTGGTATCTGTTCTGCCATAGTTCGTGCTTGGCCCCCGATCGGGGCGCCCTTGATTGTTCTACTTTGATGAGTGGTGAACAATTAAAAACTAACAGAGAAACACGAAATTTACCACTTAAAACATAGAATAAGTTATAAAAATCCTAGTAAAAAATATATCACTTTTATAACCTTATATCACCAAAAACAGCTGTGAGAGGAGATATATTCTAGATCACGAGTGCAGTTCAAAGAGCAAAATACACAATGGTGGTTGTACTATCACGAATAGTAAGGTACAGGCCTATTGTAATGGTAATAACAGATTTTTATGTTACTAATGGAGTGGAAGTATAATGTCTTATTATAAGAATATATTCTGTTAGAAAAAGGGTGTGGTGTTTAAAATGGTCAAGAATATAAACATTTTGACCAATATCCTTGGTCCTTGATTATTATGCTCAAACCAAACTTAGCGTTTTCTGAGCTTCTCTTGAAAAAACAATGGCCTGTAAAGATAATTCCATATCTTCCAATGTATCCTTGCTAATTTTTAATATAATCATGCCGTAATTTATGTGTTTATTTTTCGTTTAATTTTTTAGCAAATAATTATTTACAGTGGACTTAAATTTTATTAAGAATCATAGAAATCAGACCAATAACAACGAAGTATTGGGGATATTGCAGCGGTTTTAATAATATTTTGTGCATGTTCCCATGGAAACTCGTTTATCATACTTTAGTTTTTGGAATAAAACTTAACAGTTCTCAGAATGATTGTTTAATAGATAATTAAATTAACAGGAAATCTTAAACTAGTATTAGTGAACATACACCATTATAGGACTTGGAATTCAAAACGGTAAGGAAAGTGCTATAAGTGGACATAGTAAATATTTATTTGTTGAAAACCCTTGCTAAATATACATTATTTAGTCTGGAAATTAACTTAATCATAAAATTATGGAAAACTCAGTAATCATCAGTTTCATTATTCTTAACTGTGGTTTTCTTAAGAAACATCACTTTGTATCAATATTATCATTTTCGTTTGTACAGTTTCTTAATTAAAACAGCATGATTAAATAATGAACATCTACCAATGCAACATAAATGAAGTTTTCAAAGTTCAGTTGCCATGGATTGTTAATCCAGTAGAGGATATAGCATAGTGAGGTTTTTTAAAATTTATTTTTGGTATGATGGCGAGGACAGAGTACAGGGCTTATTTATTTATATATAAGGGTCCTTTCCAACTCCATGCAATCATGATTGTCCTCCAAGTTACCAATCTATTTTAGATAAAAACAGAAAGGTCAAGATTCACTCTATGGGGGTCTTTCAAACTAAATATTAAAATCTCCTGGGCTGGTTATATTTCTTAAGAATTGAATTATTAGTTTTGCTAAATCATATAGGACATCTTTGGGGCAAGATTGTTTGAGTCTAATAAAGATTGGTCAACAAGCTTACAGGAACAGCCATTAATAGGTCAATGTACAGTGGCTGTTTTACTTAAAATAAAAGATTAAAAACAATTTGTCTTTTCTTTTAATTAAATTTTACCTGACTGATGATCCCAATATTATTTTTTTGGAAATGTCATCACATAGATCACTTTTTAGTAGAAATAATTAAGTATTTTTAAAGCGATAAAATATTCATTGTTAAATCGTTAACAAATATTACCAACCAAAAAAACTATAGGATTTTTAGTAATCAAAGTAGTAAGCCATGTGTTTTATAACCAATCTTATTAATCACTTAACACATGTAGTCAGATATCAATTCCCATATTATTATTTTTTTTTGTGTTGTTTAATATTTCTTTATAAAAATGGCACTAGTTGATATTACATCAGAGGTTTCTTTGCAACATTGGTACATAGCCAACCCTTGCCCTGGACACACCACAGGTAGAGCTGGAGTTGTATTCAGAAATCTCATAAACACAATAATGGTATCTCAGTGTGCTCTTGCTTCTCCATGCATGTTTCCTGATGATTTTGGACCATTCATGGGACAATCTTGTGGTGGTAATTGTGTACAGTTTGATTTTATTATAGTTGGTGGCGGGACAGCAGGGTGTATTTTAGCTAATAGGTTATCTGAAATAGAGACTTGGAGTATTTTATTGTTAGAGGCTGGAGGGGATCCACCGATTTCCTCGGATGTGCCTAAGTTCTATATGTCCCAACAGTTATCGTGTATAGATTGGAAATTCAAGACAGAAAAAGAAGAAGGTATGTATCAAGCTATGATAGGACAAAGGAATCTATGGCCGGCTGGTAAAGTTTTAGGAGGTTCTAGTACACTAGGACGGATGCAATATCATAGAGGCCATCCTTCAGACTACAATTTATGGGCTAGACTTGGTAACACTGGCTGGTCTTATCAAGAACTGCTTCACTACTTCAAAAAGGCTGAAGATATGAGAGACAAGGAAGTAATGGCCTGTCCTGAAATCAATCAATATCATGGTATAGGTGGCTATTTAGCTCTTGATAAATTTAGAAGCAGAGAAGTATTGATCGACCACATTAAAGATGCTGCTAAAGAGCTCACCTATGAAGACATCAAAGACTCCAATGGACCCATTGCTACTGGATTCTTCTCAGCACATGCAACACTAAAAGATGGAGAAAGATTGAGTACTGCTAAGGCCTACTTGTCACCCATTAGAGATAGACCTAATATATTTGTTACAAAGTTCTCGCATGTAACCAGGATATTATTCAATGGTAAGAGAGCAGTGGGTGTAGAATATAAATGGAGGAATGAAACAAAATTAAGAACTGCAATGGTAAAAAAAGAAATCATTATTACAGCTGGAACAATCAACACAGCCAAACTTCTGATGTTATCAGGAATAGGCCCAGCAAAACATCTTAACAAATTAGGTATACCAGTCCTATCAGATTTAAGAGTAGGTTGTAATCTTCAAGATCATGTGACTTTTGGTGGTGCTGTTATGACATTAAATAAAACAAAAAAAGCAAGTTCTCCTTTTCAGCATTTAGATTCAGCTTATGAATACCTTTCAAGGCGTTCTGGACACTTTGCTACAATACACGAATCAGAAGTGTTAGGCCTTGTAGGTATACATGATGATGAAGAACCAGATTTGGAAATGTTCCATTTATTTATAAGACAAAATGACATGACAACTTTTAATATGTGGGCATCAACTCTTAATTTAACTCCTGATATAAGAGAGATGTTTATTAAACTTCTGACGGATTATGATTTATTAATAATAATGCCTATTATTTTGAGACCTGCCAGTAGAGGATTAGTACAACTTAGAAGCTGTGATCCTTTCGATCCTCCAGTGATTTTTTCAGGTCACCTCAGGGAAGATTCAGATGTTGATCAAATGCTATCAGGTATCAAATTTGTTACACTTATGGCAGATACAGTAGCACTTCGTCGACATGAAGCTGAAATGAAGCGCATTAATTATCCTGGCTGTTGTGACGAAGAATTTAACACTGATGGTTATTGGACTTGTTCATTAAGTCATTTAGCTACCACATTTAATGACTATGTTGGTACAGCCAAAATGGGTACAGCTTGTGATAAATCTGCAGTTGTTGATCCCCAGTTACGTGTTTATGGTGTCAAAGGTTTGCGTGTTGCTGATGCATCAATTATACCCCTTATTCCTAGTGGAAATATTATGGCAGCAGTAGTTGCCATAGCTGAAAAGGCTGCAGACATGATAAAAGCTGATTGGCTAACAGAGAGTGCTGCAGGTCGTAGAAGTACATGTCCCCCTCCATGTAATATTTCAACTGCTACGAAGAGGACTGTAC
Organism: Piezodorus guildinii; assembly: GCA_023052935.1. Taxonomy (NCBI): domain Eukaryota; kingdom Metazoa; phylum Arthropoda; class Insecta; order Hemiptera; family Pentatomidae; genus Piezodorus; species Piezodorus guildinii. Next base: position 101,892,105 of record CM041296.1, on the reverse strand, counting down.
AGAAACCTATAAAACCAGAAATGTTGAAGTCAGAGACAGGAAAACCAATGTTGATGAATCCACCATCCACACCTGTTGCGAAAATAAAAGTCTGAATAATATTTCCCATTTACTTTTATGGTTAGAAGTTGAAAATTTGTTAAGACCCAGGTCAATGCATTTATAGGAGTTGATGAATTCCAAGAAAAAGGTAATACAAAATTCAATTTTTAACTTTTGACAACCATCATATATTTAATCTGTCCGACGCATACATGTAACATAACTCTTTGCAAACAAGTAGATGGGTATGTATAAGCTGTTCACTCAAGACATATGAAATCAATTTTATGAATTCAAAGAAATATGAAGATCCTACATTGTAATAGAAATTTGATTAGTAACTTTTAGACTAACATAATTTCATACACATTTTTCTCATAATTTACACATCAATTTTTCTCATACACATAATTCTCATAATATAACATATGTGCAAATTATTAATTTTAAGATGTCTGACAGAAAAGGCATGAAACAATGTTAGTCTAACATAATATAAAAATTCTATTAGCAATGCAAAAATATGCATAAAACTGCTCAATGAAAAGTAGTGCTTTGAAAAATACAACTCCATTTAGAAAGAAATAGTTTTTTTTTTTTTTTTTTTTTTTAAACAAGGAAGTAAATTATTTATATATTATAAAGTTTTCAAAACCAAGTTATGTTTTACAGTTAAGAAAATTTAATAGCTTTGTAACACATTTGGTTAACAATTAATTAATTTATAGGATCTCGAATGACGCTGTTTTGGATTTCCTTACTAATACTACCAGTCTTTAATTTTCAGTGGTTAAAGTAACTCCTATGAATTCACGGACTGAAAGATCACTGAGATTTGAATTTTCCTATCCATTAACTTCACGAAAAAGTAATTATTTAAAAAATATATATATATTTTACTCTGAATAAATATTTATGAAAATAAATATTTTTTTTAAATTGAGATATAAATGTTTAAAAATACCAAAATGAGAGAAAGTTTTACGGACATCTTAACAGATAAATATTATTATTATTATTTATAAATATTATTTTTATAAAATGTAAAACAGACAGATGAGTATAATTGTTTTCTTTTTATACAAAAACAGTTGAATGTTGAAAAATCAGCTTATTTTTGTACTCATAATTTGTATTGAGAGATAGAGTGAGAAAGATTGACTGACGTGCAATAAGATGATTATTCTCCAAACCCCAGGATCACCTCAAGACTGAATTAACAGAATAAATAATATTTTGTCAGAGCTGGGATTCGAATCCAGGACCCAAAGCACAGATATCACACTGCTTTTAATTAAAATTATTTCTGGATGTTATATTCTTGTTATGAAATAATAAGAATTGACTTATAGCAATATATTTATAATAACCATGAAACACAAATAAAAAGTAATTGTTATATTAGAATTAAATGAGAGAAATGTGTGAAAAATATATTACTTAAACATGTAATGAATGTTTACTTGATTTATTTTATTTATGCACGAAAAGGACTAATTTTACTATTTCGAAGGATATACCCAATTTTCATATTTGAAGGACAGTTTTAATAATTTTTACTTTCACTTACTATTTATAGTAAGGAAAAGTATTGTGATTGTGAAATTTTCGAATTCCAGTTTTCAACAGAAATACACGTTTTAGGGTCCCCTGAGTCCAAATGACCAAGTCCCTCAAAAAGGTCTATGTGGGGGAGTGTGTGTGGTAACTCCCGGGCAAAAACGACAAGTCCTATGAAACTAAAATTTCATATTTAAGATAACTATATGCCCGAGATGTTACAAAATCTTTTTCATCAAAATCAGCTGACCAGAAGATGTACTTTATGCCATGCATTTTGCACCTTTTTACGATTTTATCAAAAACAGCTCAAACGATTTTGATTAAACTCCCTATATCGATGTAAAATTTAATGGGCTTTAATATCATGTAGGTTTCATTTTGATTAAAATAGTATGACAGGGCTTAAATGCTGATATTTTAAATTTTCTTTATCTAAAGTACCTTTAATTTTGTAATACTTTTTAATTTTGTAATAATTTTGTAGATACTAAAAAAATAACAATATAATCTTGTTATCAACGATAAAAAACAGGTAAATATATAAGTTGAACGAATTCGATCCCTAATTAAAGGAAAACTGAAAAAAAAAAAAAAAAAACATTTTGTAATGCAATTTTTTGTTTTTGGACAAATATTATTTTATACAGAAAATTGTAAAAGTTGATAAATAGTGGTGAAAAGCAGATAAAACTAACTGATTGTTTTAGATAATAATATAATCGATTTTTTAATAAAACACGTGTTTCTGTAGAAATTCAATTTAATTAATTCTTTAAAATTTTATTTTTATCACTAAATGTATTTAAAAATTCTTAAATTTATATAAATAACGGAGGTAAGTGAAAGTCGTGTGTTGCCTGCACCAGATTTTTTTTTATTTTAACTTCAATTAGCTATGTGATTTTTCATTTGTCTCGATGATGGGACTCCGATTGAGGATGAAGACTCTGAAACCTAGACATTGGACAATTTTAGAAAATGTTTTAATAAAATAAAGCATATTGGAAGTTGAAGATGCTCATTTTTAAGAATAAAAAATAATAATAATACAATTAATAGAAATATATTTAATACATTGATACACGAGAGCCCTCTCACAATTCAACTTGAGTTATTACACTATGATCAGGACAGGACAGTATTTTACAGGGAAAATGGTAAGTGTCAAGGCAGTATTGAATGTATATGGATCACTAATGAAATATTCTCACATTTTTCCATTTATTCACTATATAATTCACTTCAAGAAATTTAAACACAAAAATAAGAACACAAATTTATTGCTTTTACATTACTTGTATTATTCAAACAAATATATATATATATATATATATATATTTTTTTTTTTTATGTAAAGCATGTTTGTTTACAAATGTACATACGAATAATAAATATAAAAATATATAGGTATATATATTTATAAATGCCTTTCTCTCCCTCTTCTCCCCTAAAAAAAGTGAAATATAAAACAATAATCCACACAAACTTATGCCTCAACAGCATATTATTTTTTAAATAAAAATTTTGCATCAAAATCATTTTTTTAAATATGAAAGGGGAAACTTGCAGTTGTTTAAAATTCCTGAAATCAAACAAAACAAATAATAATTACTAAAATCAGATAAAAAAATATCAATTTAACAATAAACAGAAAAAAATAAGCCAATCCTACAGTTTTAACACGTTCACGCTGGGGAGAATATGTTATTCCGCGTGGGATGCGACTGTGTTAACTGCTTGGGGCGGCTACACTGTTGCAAGTACCAACATGTCTAATGCGAGATCACAACAGTTTCAGGCTTCCAACGCGCTAAATGAGAGATAGTTACAGTTTTGACATATACACATAACTTGAAGGAGTAATTATGGAAATATTTTTTTTTTTTTTTTTTAATTCATTTATTGAAATTTACAACTGTATGTTCATACATCAAGTAAATAGGCTAAAATGATAATACACATGAAAAAAAACATGAAGAGAAACTGCCCATTGGCAGCACTCTAGTAGTAAATCTACACAAGAAGGTCTCGAGGCCATCTTCTTTTCAGACGCCTCGGCGGATTGTCAGGAATTGAAGTGGAAGCAAGGATTGAAACTAGTGGATTAGAGTGGGAGTGGAGTTTTTCATGGAAGGAGTGATACCTGGTACAGGCCAAATCAGCAACATATGGAACATTAAGGTCTTTGTGGATGATTTTGTTGGTGACAAAGTAAGGAGCGTTAAGGATTTTGCGAAGGATTTTGGATTGTAAGGATTGGATACGGGAAGAGTTTGATGGTTTAGTAGAGCCCCAAAGCTCAACTCCGTAAGTCCAGATAGGCCTTATGATTGTCATGTAAATTAGTCTTTTGTAGTAAAGAGAAAGGTTAGAGCGTCTGTCAAGTAAATGTTGAAGTAACCGAAATCGGCGAGCAGTCTCTTGTCTTTTCAGTCTTGTATGCGGATTCCATGTAAGACGTTTGTCAAGCAGGAGGCCTAAATAACGGATCTGTTCAACAGGGACAAGCGGAATATCATTAAAGGACACTGTAGGGCAGGATGTCATATGTTTACGACGAAGGGTAAAGGTAATCTGGTGGGATTTATTGGAGTTGATTTTAATTCTCCAATTCTGACACCATACCTCAAGGTCTCTGATGTGGGATTGGAGGTTTTGAGAGGCAATACTAGGATCGTTATTAACTGATAGCACGCAAGTGTCATCGGCATAGGTAGAAAGGAATGTGTTAGGATGGGTTGGGATATCAGCTGTATAGACTGTGTAGAGAATGGGTCCTAGGATACTGCCTTGAGGAACACCAGCAGACTGAGTAAAAGTGGATGAATAGGAACTATTGTGGTTGATTTTAAAGGTTCTATCAGAGAGGTAGGACTGAAGGATGAGGAAGTATGTTGGATGGAGGAATTTACGGAGTTTGTACAGCAGTCCCGGGTGCCAGACTCGGTCAAAGGCCTGTTCCACGTCGAGAAAGACTCCCGTGCAGTACAATCCGCGCTCCAATGCAGAAGAGACTACATCCACCACGCGATGACACTGCTGGATGGTGGAGTGGGATGCTCGGAACCCAAACTGGTGGTCTGGGATTATGTGATTAAGTTCCAGGATTGGATAAAGACGTTTAAGGATGAGTCTTTCCAGGATTTTACCCATAATAGGTAAAAGAGAGATAGGACGGTAGGAAGAAGGAAGTTCTAGCGGTTTTTTGGGTTTAGGGATCATTTTAACGATAGATAATTTCCAGGAATCAGGAAAATAGGTAGTACGGAGTGTGGCATTATAAATATATGTGAGGAACAGGATGGCTTTTCTAGGAAGTTGTTTTAAGATATGGGCAGTGATTAGATCGTTTCCAGGAGCTTTTCGGGAAGGTAATTTATGGATTAAGTTTAAGATTTCTGACGGATGAAATGCTTTAGGAGGAAGGGTCAGCTGGAGTGGAACATCCAGTTCTGTTTCAATGCATTCGAGGTGATGCTGGTTAAGGATATCAGGATGCGGATTGTAGGTTTTAAAAAGATGCTGAGCGAATGTTTGAGATTTCTCTTCATCGGTTCTAGTCCAGGATTGAGATTCATTAAGGAGAGGGTGATTAAAGTCTTTGAAGTTTAACAGTTTCTTAGTAGTAGTCCATAGTGATTTGTCGGTAGTAGTAAGTTTTTCAGTCATACTCAATAAGTTTTGAATCTTGAAATTCTTGATTTCTATTTTTAGTTTGTTCGTCAGTTTGGTATAATATGTTTTGTCGCCTGGGTATCTAGTCCTATGCCACTTCGATCTTGCTTTACGTTTTTCTCTTAGCAAGATACGAATGTGCTGTGGCAGGTTTGTTTGTTGTGGGTTGTTGATGTTGGCGTTAGTGTTTGTAGTGTTATCGAAAATACTGGTACGTATTGAGTCTGTAAGTTTATCTACGGCACTGTCAACGTCTGTTTTAGTTTTTAATGGAATAGTTAAGTCTAATTTGGTTTCCAAGTCTGTTCGAAATCCGTCCCAGTTCACTCGTCCAATGATCAGTTTAGGAGGGCTTGGGATAGGAATAAAGTTCGAATGCAAGGAAAGCAAAACTGGACTGTGGTCTGATGAGAGGTCGTTCAAGGATTTAACTATTGTTTGCGAGGAGGAAAGCTGTGAGGTGACAAATATATCAAGGATATCCGGACGTTTTTTGAGAGATGTAGGCCAGTAAGTAGGGTTCATGGGCGAGAGGATAGAATAACTATTGGAGTTTGAGATGGCAGAAAGGATATTACCACGGGTGTTGGACGTTCGACAACCCCACCGTTGGTGTTTAGCGTTGTAGTCTCCTCCGGCAATAAAGCGCGGACCTAGGGATAGAAAAAAGGAATTAAGAAGGGTATGGGAAATGGAATTTCCAGGAGGACAGTATACAGCTGCGAGAGTTACATGGAAAGGACGAGCTGAAATGATTAGAGAGGTTGATTGTATAGCGTCAGTTGGAGTAGACGGAACAAGGGAATGGGGTATGGATTTATGAATAAGGATGCCAGATCCAGCATGGGCAGTGTTGTCAGGATGGTCTGTTCTGTAAGTAATGTAGTCTCGTATGTAAAAACGTGAACGTTGAGTGAAGTGAGTTTCAGTCAGTAGTGCTATGTCTATGTGATTGTCATGGAGGAATATGTCCAGTTCGTCACGGTGGTTATGCAGGCCGTTAGCGTTCCACAAGAGGATAGCTAGGGGCTTTACACTCATTGTGAGACGTTGAACGGGATTTCAGAAAGGATTCGAGTGAGAAGGGTGATAAGAGGTCTTATGGTTTCTTGAAGGTCTGAAAGGAAGGAATTCAGGATGGAGTATATGTCAGGTGAATTTGGATTAGTGAAGGGATTTGTATCAGTGGCATGAGGAATATGATTCGTTTGGGCATGAGGAATGTTTGTAGGCTGGGATCGTCGTGGGGTACGAGGAAGTACATTGGTTGATAATAGGGGAGGGGGATTTGGTTTTTGCTGGTCATTAGGACGGGTAAGAACTTGATGAGGTTGCTCCGGTGGTAACTTGACCTGCAATGGTAGATGATTGGAGGGAGTTGGTTGAAGTGGAACTTTAGGTTGCGGTTTGGAGTTCTGGGGTTTGGATTGAGAGGCCGGAGGCGCCTGACGACGAATTTGTTGATTTTTTGGGATGAACGGTGTCTTCGAGGGTTGAGGGGTTATAATCTTGTCTGCTGAGGTAGAAGGCTGGTGAGTGTTGTCTGCTTGACGTTGCTGAAGCTCAGGAAAATTCCTCGAATCATTCGAGAGAATTTGAGTGATAATTGTTTGCTCTACGGTTCTTTGTTGCAAGTTATGAGTTCTCTGCTTAAGAAGGTTTTTGTAAATCACACAACCTTTATAGCTTGCAGGGTGTGCCTCACCGCAAAGAGCACATTTAGCTGGCTCATTAGGCGATCTTGGGCAGGTGTCAGATGAGTGAGGACCGGCGCATTTGACGCACCTGGCCTGATGAAAACAGTAGGACTTGGTGTGGCCTAAGTTTTGACATTTCGTGCACTGTACTATAGTAGGTCTTTGTCTTGGTTGTTCAAATCGAATAACTGAATATAAAAGTCTTGTAACCTGAAATATGTCGGGGTTATTTTCTGCCGGCTCCAAATCTACAAAAAATAAAGGTAGAGGGTATTTTTCGGAGGGGTGTAAGACGCATGAAACGTGTCTAACAGAGTGCCCTATCTCTTCTAGTCCTCGTTTAATTGCTTCAGTGGGGGTCGTTGAGTGGAGTCCTCTTAAGACCACCCTGTATGCTTTTTCCTGCCTCAACTGGTAACAGTGAAAGTCATAATTTTTGGAATTTAAATATTGTATAAGTTTTTTTATAACTCTCTTTAGAGTTAGTGTTAATTTTGATATCGTTGAGCCTTGAGAAACATCTGAAGTTAGACTGACCGATCAAGTCGGCGATTTCTTGACCGAAAGTCATGAAGTTGTTGATGTTACTAACAAATATAGGGGGTGGCTCTGGGTCAGTAAACCCTTGTGGCTCCGGGATCGCTTTAGAAATATTCGCTGCAACTGGAACGTTACTGGCTGATGTAGAAGGCGGTGTCTTAGAGGAGGATGGGGCGGCTGAGATAGCCGGACCCGTGAGTTCATTTTTGCTGGCTGCAGTGGTACTGCGAGTTTTAGGAGGTGAATTGTTTTGATTAATTGCCTGTTTAGTTTTGGCCGATTTGTTTTTTTTTTTGTTAGGTGAATCCCCAAGCCCGGGATTGGAGTTTCGTTGCCTTTTGTGTCGTGTCCGCTGTAAGTATTGCGAATCAGACTCGCTTATCTCAGAGAAGGGTGTTTCTTCAGCCGAGTCGTCACAAGATGTATTCATGTCAGGATCCATGAATAAAACATACGCCGTAAAGAGAGAAAAATAATTTTAAAAAATAAATTGAAAAAAAAAAAAAAAAAAAAGTGTATACACTTCTACAAATTAAAAAAATTACTACTCAAATTAAAAAGTACCTAAAAAACAAAAAAAAAGTATCTAAACTAATAAAACTATTTACAATATTATATACAAATAACATAAAAATTAAAAAAACATAATTAATTAATAACAACTAAGTAATAAAAAATGAAAAGTCTTCTAGAAGGAAAAAAAAAAATTAATAATTATAAAATATAATAGTCTTTGAGAAATAAATCTAGAAAATATATATACAAGTCCTTCGTTACGATCTCGTAGCTGACAACAGTCCTGACCGCGACCTTATAAACACGATAAGGTGTACAGAAGGGATTTATCCCCTCCTCTTATCTAGTCCAGGCAGTCAACAGTCTATTACGTGCGTTATGAAAATAAGTGCACTCACCTCTATATGAGCGATTTTTAATGGGTTCATTAGTTCAAAAACTCACGAATCACAAGTTTTGGCAGATGAAACATCAATAACAGCAAGATGGCAAAGTAATAGTCACAGAGCGATACGTAAGTAGTACATTACTAGCGGCCATGACACTTTGACTTTGGAAATATTTAAAAAAAAAAAAAAAAAAAGATTCTTATATTATTATTTATAATTAAAAATGATTTTTACATTATTATTATTATTACATATTATACTCTTATATCATATTATGGGAATAAAAATATGAAAAGAAATCACACACAGCTAAATAAAATTCTTAAAGAAGAGTATTGAAGTGAAATTAACCGATTACGTATATTAATATTTTACGCTTGTTAATTCCTACAACATATAATGTTGAGAAAAATAAATTTATAATATAATTATATAATAAACTTATTTTCTAAAAACAAGAGACTCAACTGTGATGCACGTCGCCCCACGGGGTAGTTAAGCGTGACCCACCGGTGGGTGAACGTGTCAAATCCTAAAATTTAAATTAAAAATTATCCAGCAAAAAAACAAAATATCCTTAAATGGGTCACTGATTAATTCCTTTTCTAATTTTTAAAGAACACCACTGCATAACGACTTCTGAATACATGAAGCATAATCTTACAAAAATACAAAATATAAGCTGATCCAAACAAACTGACCTCATTCAGCACATTACAGGGAAGTGACAGAAAATTCTCGAAGGAATGAATAAGACAAATTTCTATGTTTATAAACAAAAGCCATACAGCAAGAATATGTTACATGGAATAAATAAAGAGAAGGGTAATCATAAGAAAAACAACAGCGTTTGATTTCATAAGACAGTAAGTTAGTCATAGTCATAAATGGTTCAATAATGGGTAAATTATCAAATCGATTGCCATATACAATGCTTTTGTTTGGTATCTCAGCAGATGTTAACATTGAGTTTTAAGTATCACTGTCAAGTTTACTGTGACATTGATACCAAATCTCAAAAAATGCTGCAAATTATTACCCATTGGTTTATTATTTCAGAGTATTTATATTATGGTATTACAATTTAAAAGGGTTATCAATTTATTTTTACTTGATGGAATACAAAGGTTCATTATAGAAGATAATAAACCAAAAGAGCAACTTATAAAATAATCTAAACAATGAAAATTTTGTTAAATTTCTTTATATTATATAAGTAAATAAATGATAATAAATTATACTTATCTAATTATTGGGTTGTAAAATTAGTTTGTAGGGTTTTTCAATATTTCAATTTAATCCTCTCTGTGTTTATAAAATCATGTTTGCGTGATCAATAATGTTTACATATTCTAAAAAGGAATTAGGATGCTTTTATGCACCAGTTTTAACTAAGATTCCTTATCTATAAGTGGTATTTTACTTGCTCAAAACGGAAGAAAAAAAAAAATTCATTTTCGTATTTTAATGATTTTTTATTTTTGAAAAAAGGAAATCAGCTTCACAGACAGTTAACGAACTTTGCATTGTGTATGGCGACAATGCCTTAGGAGAAAGCACTGTCCATAAGTGATTTATTTGGTTCAGAATCGGAAATTTTGACTTGGAAGACACAAAGCACTTGGGTCATCCTTCAACTGTTGATGACCATATACAAAAAATTACCTGAAAGATTGCAACATGTAATAGATGAAAATGGGTTATATATATATATATATATATATATATATATATATATATATATATATATATATATATATATATATATAATTGATTAAATATATTTACAGAATCAGAAGAAGTTTTTTATTGAAATCACCAGCAAAAAATGCTACGGACTTATTTTACAATCCAATATATTTTAATAGATGTGAACTGAATAAAAAATTAAAATGACTAACCTCTTCTGAAGTATTATTATTAATATCGTAAACTTCTGCAACTACTCTTTCTTCGGCTTTCATTGTTTTGACAACATCTTGTAATGAAGTTGATGGACAATAGCTCAACCTTGGTTTGTCAATGTACCCCAACTAAAGATGCAAAGTACAAAAATAATTTTAAAAAACAACAACAATAAAATCGAAATACAATCATGATAGATAGAAATACTTTTACTAATACTTGATATATTTCAAAATTAAATTAAAAATTTGATGCAACATAAGGGTAAGGGAATGTAAATTTAAAGGGAGTAAAAAATCCTTGGTTATGCTGTCATTCGGAAGGGATGTGAAATGGTGGTTCAAAGCCAGTGTGATGTGAGGTACTCTTTTGGAGAGTGCAAGAAGTACATTATTTGTCACTTGAGTACTATTTATGGCTCATATTTTATTAAATTATTAAATACAAAATCATTACTTTTCTAAATCATATCGCATCATTACAGTGTCATGTTTTTCTATTTCATTAGTCCAGAAACAACCTCTTTGTTTGCTAGACTTCAGTTTGAGTAAGAAATACATCCAGAATACCTTCCTACCTAATCTTTCTGAGCCTGCCCAGATTTTTCTCTATGATAGACACAGCCGTAAAATAGATAGGGATGCCCTTCAACAATGATTATATGCTTTACAATGCACATGTTGGCTGTCTGGATTTGAATTACTAGTGATCTTTTGTTATATTTAATTTCAATATTTATAATTGCTTATCTGAGTGAAATTAAGTGGATATTACTAAATAGACAAATTACTGATGAAATTGGTCAGAAATTATTAAATAGGTCATGGCAATCTGATCTTCAATAAGCCATCAGATAGAACGTCAAACTAATCCACTCAGTTCAGTTTAATTAAGGAGTCTAGATTGCCAAGGATTACTGGTAACAAAGGGAGTAATTTCACCATTGTTTAAACTTAACTATCTAAAATATTATTTTTGCCTTACCTCACAAATAACTTTATTTAGATCTCTTATGGTAACCTCTTGTTGCCCAATTACGGCTTTCAGAAAAAGTTCCTTACTTGAAAAATCCCAATCGAAATAATTATGAGTAACCTAAGTGAAAAAAATATCAAAGATGATATAAAAACTTTTCATATTACAAAAAATTAAACTACTCCCAGAGCAACTAAAAGTAACAAACCATTCCTAAACTTATAATTCAGATCATTAAGATGACCATTTTAAGATTTGTATATTTTCTTATAACACTTGTTTCTAATTAAATAAATAGTTGTTACTAATGCAAATTATTTACACACACACACATATATTTTTTTTTTTATATTACAACATGAGCATGTTTTAACACATGAAACTTTTGTTCTCATTGTTGCAATCGAATGTGTCTGGTTTTAGTTTATCAACAACAGAGACAAATCCACTATTATATAGTAGTGTATAACTGTGTCTGTTTTATTTTAAGCGTTAGTCTACTGTATGGTATTCTGAAATATGCCTTTTTGGACAGTTGACCTAATTAATGTAAATGATCCCATGGAATTGTAGGCAACAATGTACTTAGGTCAAAAAAGTTAAGTTCTGACTTTTTACATAATATTTCCTCCTGAATCACTTGTGCATGAATAGACATTTTTGAAGAACTTGCATAGAAAGACCAATCATATGTTAATATGTTGATTTATGTTTCGGTTATCTTCATAGAAATAATAAATGTTCATAATAGAAATAATAAAGCCTCTAAATATACATTACTAATACCAAAACATAAAACATCAATTTTTAATAAATCATTCATTGTAAGTGCATGTAGAACATTTAATAAGTTCAATAAAAAAAATGATTTAAAAATCACTCAGCAACAATTAAAAAAAATATAAGAGAAACAATAAATGAGAAATAATTTTAATTTTAAAAACATTATATTATTATGTTCAAAGGATATACTAATATTTGTAAATAATGTATTTAAATTTTGTGTTATTAAAATCTGTAATGTATATAGAGTATTAGGAAGGTTTATGCGTAAAGAATAATGGAGAGTTAAAATTCCCTTTTAAGTTTATTTATTTTTATTTTAATCTAAAGTTTGATGTTTTATTTTATTCTGATAATATTGTAAATATCAATTGAATTAATATTAGAATTATATGTATATTAATTACAGACGTAAAATACATGACTCAAGGTTAATTATAAATTTATATACAATTCCTGTTCATTGTAAGAGAGGACCCGTTGGTCCTGAATGTAACAGGTCATTAATAAACTTTAGTCTATTATATTCTTTAAAAAATACCTGATTGAATTTAGGTTTACATTATCAGCCCAAGTGTTTTTAATTAGTGTTTTAGCTTGTAAATGTAGAATTGACATTATGAAATCGCTGAAGTTATCATTTTCACTTAAACATATAAAAATATTATTTTATTTTAATATGAAAAACTCTCATTTAATACTCTAGGCAGAATACAGGATTTATTGTAAGCTTACAAAGATAAACAGTGCCTTTTGTGGAACATGAGAGGGACCTGTCCAATTATGGGAGACTTACAATATACTCAATACTGGGAGAGGTACAAGAAATTTCCGAGTCCTTAATTCATAGATAGATAATTTGTTGTGTTAAATTTAATTCTTCTATAGTGCCCTTCTACTTATCAATTAATCCAAAAATAATTTAACCATGGTCAAAAATACTTAATTAAAATAAATTCAGTAAAACAAAAATACTTATGAAATAAGAATAAAGTAACAATTATGTCCAACTAAACTCCTTTATTGTCTCCTTGTCCGTAGACCGAAGATCTTATAGCATTATCCACTACTTCGGACAAATGAAGCATGCATGTATTTAATTCCTTTTCTTTATCTTGCCAATGCAGCAATTTTTCAAGTCTATCGACTCTGTTTCGTAAGGAAAAGTTGTGATCTTGATATAGCTTAATCTGCAACAAAATATTTACTCATTAAAAATAACTAAGAGATTAAATTGTGTGTATAATAAGGTAAATTTGTATTGAAATTCTAAAGTGATAAAATTGAAACTATCCAATTATGTATGTATATATATTGATTATTAATATTCCTAGAACAATGGTTACGAACAAGTGGTATGCAGACCTCTGGGGGTCCTCTGACGATGTCTAGGGAGTCCGTGATGTGTCATCAGGAAATTATTTTAAATTACCTTAATGAAACGTATTTGTGAAGTCTTGGTATATAGTAAGAATCAGCCATGCTCTACACAAACAAATTCAACATTTTTATATGATATAATTCCAAGTGATCACTGACAGATGCCTGCTACTGCACAATTACAAGCTTAAAATTGGTCATTTTCCAACATTTTAAAAATAATAAGCTTAAAGGACAGATGTAACTTCACAGATAATTAACAATATTTGATTTCTTAATAAGTGGAGTAGGCTGTATTTTCCACGCTGACTTGAGCCCCCACGTTATTGACTGGAAAGCGATCAGTGACCGAATTCTTGTCTTGAAACTAAAATTAGGAGCCAACATATTCACATATTATTTATGGCCCAAATGAAAACACGCGAAAGCCAGATATTCTTCGAAGAGTTGCAACGAACCCTAGATGACTGCAAGGATACCCCTATTATCATGGGAGATCTCAACGGGAGAGTAGGCAAAGACCATATTAGGTGGCATGGAGCCCTTGGTAGGTATGGTGAAGAACTTATAAATGACAATGGCGAACGAATATTAAACTTATGCTTATCGAATGGATTAGTGGTCGCCAACAGTATATTCCCTCATAAGAAAATCCACCAATATACAAGAGTGGAGCCCACCCGAGACGAAAAATCTATTATAGATTATTTCCTGATCCCAAGAGAGACAATAAAACTAACACTGGATGTCAGGGTCAAAAGGGGTTATGAGTTAGGATCTGACCATTTTCTCTTGAAGATGGATATGATTATTGGTAGAGAGGTTGGGGCAACCGGAAAAGATAAAATTAGGCGATCATACAAGATCAATAGCTACAAACTTAATTCAGAAGAAATAAGACAGGCCTACGTAACAGCAATTGAGGAAAAAGCTCAAAGCAGAGACTACCCCTGGAATTCTAATAACATAGAGGTAAGTTGGAACTCATTCAAGGGAATTCTCAGAGATGCTGCTGAGAGAGTATGTGGAAAAACAATCTCCAATCAGAGAAGCAAAAGAACGGTATGGTGGAACGAGGAGATAAGAAATGAAACCAAAAAGAAAAAACTTCTTTGGAAGCATTACCTCCAAACAAAATCTATGACTCAATACGCCGAGTACAAAGAACAGAGGAAAAGAGTAAAGGAAATGGTCAGGCAACAAAAGAGAAAAGCTTGGGATGACTTTGGAGAAAAATTGGAAGCAAATTATAAAGAAAATCAGAAGCTGTTTTACAGAACACTCAAGAATATGCGCAAAGAGAAACGGCCCGTGCTCAAGCATGTCAAGAATAAAAATGGAGAAGTACTGTCCGAATCCAAGGAAATCATGGAAAGATGGGTGGAATACTTCACAGACCTATTTGACTGCAGCGGATTATCAACAGATAACTCGGATGTAGCTCAGGAAGTGAGTTACATGGAAGAGGATTATTTAGCAGAAGACGAGGGAAAGCAGCTGGTATAGATGAAATAACTCCGGAAATGATTAAATACATGGGAACAAAAGGTGAAGAAATATTCCAGCATCTCCTTAATCTAGTATGGAAAGAAAAGAAGATTCCTAAAGATTGGGAAGTGTCCATCATTCTTCCTATATATAAAAATGGTGACCAAAGAGAATGTAAAAACCACAGAGGCATCTCACTTCTAAGCGTCCCGAGTAAGGTCTATTCCACAATCCTTGAGAGAAGGCTAAGGAGACAAATTGAGAAAAACCTTGGAGAAGAACAATATGGATTCAGGCCAAACAGAAGTACCCAAGATCTTATATTCGCTATGCGGCAGATCACTGAAAAAGTAATAGAAAAGGATAAAAGTGTTCTGGCATGCTTTGTTGATCTGGCCAAAGCATTTGATCGGGTCAGGAAACAAGACATCGTAAGGGAGCTCACTGAAAGAAGAGTAAATGAAGAATTAGAAATGGCCATATCAGGGCTTTAAATGAACCAGAGAGGTATCACCAGAACATGCAACCACTTGTCAAAAGAATTTAAGATATCTCAAGGCATCAGACAAGGTTGCAGTCTCAGCCCACTGTTGTTCATAATGGTCCTGGATGGAGCTCTAAAGAAGGCCAAGTCGAGAATGAGACCCTACTGCTTAGGAAACTTGAATCTATCACCTACCCACCTCACCATGCTCGCATATGCTGATGACATCGTCGTATTAGCCAATAATGGAAGAGATCTCCAGTTCAATCTTCGCGTCCTCCAGGAAGCACTTAACCCCATAAACATGGAAATAAATGCCCGTAAAACGAAAATAATGAGGATAGGAAGGAGAGAGAACCGAATTGGACGAGTCATCAGGCTAGGGGCAGAAAAGATTGAGCACGTTAAGAGCTTCAAGTATCTGGGCGCACATCTAAATGAGTAGGTTTCGCTAGCAGTATTTTGCAGAAAATGTACGTGATACAGTTTAACTTACCAACAATCTAAATATATATCTCATATTTAAGGAGTCCTTGCCATTGAAATGATTGGATGAAGATGTCTGCGACAAATTTTTGCCGGGAGCCACTGTGAATAATCACCCTCTTCTGGATGCTTAGCAGAATTTAATGCATAGATGATAAAAAAATCAAAATAAATGATAGTAACTATCAGGAATTTTATGTAATTATGATAGGTAGAAGCCTGTAAGTAACTTTTAACAGATAATTACTTTAAAAAAGATTTCCAGATTTATTAATAAAATACGAACAAAGAAAGCAATGAAAGAAACAAGAAAAGCAATGAAAAGAAACAAGGAAAGTCTGTCTCTGATTTATATATACCAATAGATTTTCCAATTTTTACTTTATATTTATATATATATATATATATATATATATATATATATATATATATATATATATATATATATATATATATATATATATAACTGAAAATACAAATTTTGGGGTCCCCTGAGTCCAGATGACCAAGTCTCTCAAAAAAAGTCTGTGTGTGTATGTGGTAAGTCTACCTCAAAAACAAATAGTTGTATGAAACAGAAATTACATATTTTAGAAGCTTATATGCTTGAGATGTTACAGCACCTTTATTAACAAAATTAGCAAACCAGAAGAGCCAATTTATACTATGCATTTTGCACATTTATACAATTTTCTCAAAAACAGCTCTAACAACTTTGAATAATCGGCTATATTGGTGTAATATGTAATGGACTTTAATATTATGAATTCTGATTGAAATAGTCTTATAGGGCTTGAATGTCAATTTTTTTAAATTTCTTTTCTTTTAAGTATGTTTAATTTTTTAGATTTGAAAAAATTAACCACTTCATCTTGTTAGCATTGATAAGAAACGGGTAAAAATACAAGTTAAAGGAATTATATAACCAACTAAAAGTGAAAAGAGGAAAAATATTCTTTAAGTCAATTATTTTTTCAACATAAGAATAGTTTGTTTGTTTATTTATTTAACTAACATCACTTTTATGCTACTGAGGCTAATCGGATGATGCTACATTGAGAATCTTAAATTTTGCCTATCCAATTTTTATTAGTATAGGAATATTTAACGAGTATCTGATATTTCATAGGCTCAGAACCACCATTTTACATCCCATCTGAAGCAAGGCATAACCAAGAATTATTACTCCCATTAAAAATTCCTAGGGTCACCTTCTAGGTTTGAACATGTGACCTTGGGCATGTATAAGAATAGTAGAATAGATACATAATGTACTGTTGCAATGCTTAAAATTTTAGAAAAATAATTATCTTATATACACAGCTGTAAAATGTAATGAAGGAAGATGAAAAAGACAGAAATGTAAGTGATTATTGTTGATAATAATTCCTATCGTTAGATTATTTAATCTCAAACACATGTTCCCATCCTAACTCAATGTAATATTAAGTTTTATCTACATCTTTTATCTGATGGACACCCAAGTCCTTAGGAAACGTGATTTAGAAATGTAATTATTTTCTAAAGGTACTAAATTACACATTTGGTTTCGTTCCAAACCATACTAAAACATTTCAATTCATAACTTCAATATGATTTTAATGGGAAAAGAGCCAAATTAACTAGTTTAATAATATAGTAATGAGTAATTTTCGTGCCTCCTGTAAAATTTCCTAGAATGGATATAGTACCTTTTGGAAATTAACATCTCAATTGTTACTGATTCTGAGAGAAAAAAACAAAACAAAAACAGCAAAATGTAATAGGTAATTTAGCTAGCTCTAAAATGAATCTTTTAATCAGAAGCTGAACAGGAATATCATATAAACAAAGCATTAAGAAACCTTACAGACGTTTTCTCAAAGGCTAACTAACACAAATCTTATTATCAAACAATCAATGTATTCTATAAATGAATTCAAGTATACACATACTATAGATATAATTTAATGATATAATAAATTCATAAATCAAACATTATATTTCATAAATTACCTTTTCAAGTAAATCATCATGAGATTCTTTTAACTGAAAAATACTTCTACATTGGTAACACGATGTACAAGAATTTTCCCACTTTGAAATAGAGTAAAGCTTACAATTAGTGTGGAAATTGCCAGAGGGTGGCCTCATGGAAGAAACCCTCATAATCTCCTGAAACAAATACCATGAGAGAAAATGAATGAACAGGAAATCAAACTCAATCAAAAGAAATCATACAAAGTTGTATTAATGATGAGTGTTATTATAGAACTTTATTGAATAAAAGGAGATATACATAAACTTTATATTCATGAATAATACTTTAGAATATATTTAGGCTAATGCTAAATCTTAAATATATAAAAAAAAACTTAAATGAATACTCGTGGGATCTTGAAATGCTCATTTATAAAAATATTATTTGGTGATAACAATTGTGTATTGAACAGATTATAAATGATCAAACTGCATTTACATCTTCTGAAACTCTATGATTCTCATTTTGATGGATCTTAGAATCTTGACCTTTGAGTGGTGAACTTCCCACATTTGGTGAAAATGATCCCTCACATATAGTTTCATCGTTGGGAAGTTTGGATTCATTCAGGTTGTTCACAATGAATTGAAAATACTGGCTCACACCTAATATCTAGAACAAATCACATAAAGTTATCAAGTAATTATAAAAAAACGTCTAATACAGTGGCTATGAGCGATTGCTATTACTTCTAAGTACTTATTAATGTAAACAAACTGGTAAGGGACTCCAGCTTTGGCCTCTTGGAGGTATTTAGCATTAAATTTTACTTTCCTCCTTCTACCAGATTCATCACATGGTAGACCAAGAGCAGATTCATGGGCCAAAAAAGATTCATAAGAGTTCCAACCAGCATGAAAAATACCTATCCAATCTCTACTTGAACCTTTAACCTGGAAGAAAAGAATGTCAAAACAGGGAATACAAAAAATAATATCAATAGGCAACAGTTGAAGCCTTTACCGATTTGTCCAAAGTAAACTCCACTTCAAAGTTTTTTGATACATCATAATTAATAAGTACGTTCTCAAATTTAACATACTCATAAATAACTTTTTCGGATTCTGGAAAAATGTTAGTTTTCATTTTGAACACTGTGCTCGACATTGTCAAATTATTGTAAACAATTAACCAAAGAAGGAGTGCATTTCAAAAGTAGGTGTACTACTGGTTACAATGCGTTTATTTTGTTACCAAATGTTTTCGTTTATTTAGCAGGTATGCTCCAAGTTTTTTTGGGATTCAAAAGGAAACCTTTTTTGTTTTTTTCTCAATATAATTAAATAGCTGGTTTATTTTCGTATTATTTTAGTTCGGCTTTACATTGGAAAAAAAAATCTTTGTTTTCCTCAACAAAGTTTTAGTTTCTTAGGATGGTCTATTATCAGACCTTAAAAAAAAAAAAAAAAGGAAAATTATGCACCCTCCAATTAGAAAAAATCGAGTAAAAAGATTGGTTGAATTGGAAATGAACAACCTTCAATTTAGAAATAGTAGGCACGTATAAGTTCATTTTTAACAACATAAAAAAACTGTTTTATTTTGGAATTATCGATATGGTATATTTGTTTCCTCCAGGCGGATTCGCCAATTCTAAACAAAACAGACATCAATTTCAAATAATATTTACTATAATATCTAGCCACTAAAAATATCTCAGGAAGATGTTATCAAGAATTCATATTAAACTACATGCGATATACAAATCAACTTAAAATTACAAAATTTTTGTTTTAAGGTCTCCATTTTGTCGATTCTATTGCCTGTCAACTCTGGTTTGTTAAGGAGACATCCAAGTCGATAAAGGGCTTTTAACTTTTTTTTATGATATCTTAATTAATATTTAATTTTAGGGGAATTTCTTGACGAATTTGATTATTTTCACTTCCTATTAATAGTGCTGGTGACAGTAACCCACTTAAACTCTCCTGGAAGTCTTGTACTATAACGTTGAAATAAAGTTATTTCTTTAGTTTATACACTTTCAGTTTAAATTTTCTAAACGATTAGTTTCAAGTTAAATTTTTAATTTTTGAATCTTCGCAAAATAAAACTAATCAAAGAAATTCTGATATGAATGTAAACGACAAAAGAATTTTTTTTTCTTAATTTATTAATTCACGCGTGTTCAACAGTGATGTGATAATCAATAAAATGTATTAAAAGAATAAGAGACTAGCTATATACCAGGCATGAGTAAGAACAGTACCCAGCAACAGGTTTCTCTTCATATAGATTCTTATATTTGTTTGCTGTGGCAGATTTCTCATCCAGCCCCTATTTAGTCTCCTTCTCGAATTTGTAGACAGTGATAAAGAGCTCTTGTGTGTTCGTTGACTGTTGGTTAGTGTAAGTCAGTTTGTAGGTAGCGTACCATGACGCGTTTTAATGAGTCGTAATAGTTTTTATTGGAAAATTTAGCATTTTTTATTATACCGTATATCTGTGAGGAGTATGGGACAGATAAAGCATATAGGGACTGAAGAACGATTATAGGTGAGGCCCATGACAT
Organism: Piezodorus guildinii; assembly: GCA_023052935.1. NCBI lineage: Eukaryota > Metazoa > Arthropoda > Insecta > Hemiptera > Pentatomidae > Piezodorus > Piezodorus guildinii. The sequence goes on along the minus strand of CM041296.1, from coordinate 101,871,650 downwards.
TCTTCTGTCGAAGGTTAAGATGAGGTACAGTTTCTATCTGAGAAATTTGGTTGTTTTCGATGTAAAGTGGATAACAAGGAACAAAATAATAAAATTATTATTATTATTTTTTCAAATAAGAATATGTTAGTGATGAGTTGTATACGATACTACAAGATGAAAAAGGGTTTGTTACTGTCATTATTACATTTTTACTAAAAATAAGATTTTTATTTTTCCCAGACTAATTAAGTTTCATCATTTATAATAATTTATGGAATATATTCACGTAGATATCCTCTTATTGATTAAAATATCTTTTTAGAATTTGATTATACTTATACAAAAGCTCAAGCCTGCCTTCAGGAAGAGAGAATAAAGGAAGTAAAATCTTTTTTGAACGAGAATGTTATGTATCTCAAAAAATCTGTAAGTCAAAAGACCAAATATCAAATATGTTCATCACATTTTTAGTCTTATTGAATAAAAATTATGTTATTTAAACAAATGTTAAAAATAATTTATTGTCTGTTAAGTCCTCTACTTGCGCAGAAAAATTAAGAAGATGCCGTGAATACTAGAAATATAAATACTTGCTCGTGCTGTTATAGTTATGTACTCTTTACAGTAGTTCAACAATTACTTTAAAGTGATTAAGTATTGTGTTTATATTTTTAAATAATTATTGATGAAGAAGTTGGATCGGGGTGTGTTCATCAATAAATTACACACTAATAAGGAAAGCTTATTGCATTTGTGTGGGTAAAATAATCATGAGTTCGCGTCTCTGTGCCGGAGGGGCTTCTATTTTGGCATACATTCCCCGCTCCCCATTATAGGCGAGGTAGGAGTGAACAAGGATAAAATAAATAAATACAATAAAAGGCGTAAAATCCTTGGGACTCGGGAATTGTTATGAATCTCAGAAAATCTATAAGCCAAAAGTATTTTTGATCAAATATAAACAACTATCACCTTTTTTCATCACATTTTGCATGCCCTCTGATGAAAGCCTACAACTTAGGCCGATACGTTGGCGCATAAATATAATATTTGTTTCTTATCAGTATTTAATTTATTGCTCACCACACCTTCAACACGTCTCCAGCATATATTCTCCACGGTTAACAAACTACTCCATAATTACAATACTTTTTTTACTGACTTATAGCAAAATATTTTCATATTTTTAGTATAATTTTCGAGTTAATTGATTTTAGTTTTTTGTAGTTGGATTACTCGACTAATAATGTAGTGGGGTTTTTGAAGGCATTAAAATGCTCAGTGTATAATAATAAAACGATATTAAAAAATGTAGAGCGAAGTCATGATATCGGATTTTTCAACAATTTAATGTTTTTAGTTGCACTCGTATGTATCTTACAGTTTTGGTTCTTCTGAAATCTTCTGTGTTATTTAGTAAAGTATATTATTTAGAAATTTCATTGATTCAAGTGAAGACATTGATTCAATGATTTCACTTCAACAGCTCTCTTCCAAATGTACTATTAACAGTGTACATGGTCAATTCAGTGATCTTTCTACTAAAAATCTGGTGCCGGCAACATACCACTTTCACTTACCTCGCCTGTTAAAATCAATTTAAGAACTATTAAATAAACTCAAATCTAAAATTTTTTCGATTATTTAAATAAAAAGATAATTCAGGTTCGTTGGAAACGTAGGATTTAGATTAAACAATATAGTAATATTAAATAGTTACGTATTATTATCAGTAATAATTGTATGCCATATTTGTCACTTTACATTACTTTTTACAACTTTGTATATAACATAATATTTTTTCTAAAATCTTAAGCTTTCCAACCGCATATTACACACCTATGTTCCTGTTCTTAGGTTAAAAAACAATAAAAAATTACATTATAAAGATATATTTACTATTTTCTCCCTTGGTTGGTTATCGAATTCGTTCAACATCTAGCCGCTTTTTATCAATATTATTAGATGATATGAGCAATTTTTCTGATTCTATAAAATTAAAGGCACGTTAAAGAAAGAAAATTTAAATTATGTCATTTAAGCACTGTCAGACTTTATCAATCTGAATGAAACTTATATAATATTAAAGCCCATCAAATTTTACATCCATAAAGGGAGTTTCATTAAAATTATTTTATTTTTTTTTTTTTTTAGAAACAATTCTTTATTGAACAATATTACAATCTGTCCAATTTAGGACATTTTTAATAGGGATAAAGTACAACATTCATACAGCATTCACACGATATATACAAAACAATAAATTTATATAATAATAATACAATATAAATAAATACAAATCAAAATCAATAAAAATATGTACAAAAGTCACTCATACCTATATACAATTCACAAGCATACAGCACGTGAGTGGAGAATCTAGCCAATGCTAGAACTCCAATATACTTTTACAAGAGGTCTCGAGGCCACTGCCGTTTCAACCTTCTAGGAGGATGGTAAGGATGTGTGGAGCTGGATAAGGATTGAGCTAGGGGATTAGGGTGATGGATAAGGTTCTGATGGAATTTAGAGAATTTTAATGGTATAAGGTCTAAAATAAATGGAATATTTAGGTCGCGGTGTAAGGTATGGTTGGATACATAATAAGGAGCATTAACTATTGTTCGGAGGACTTTTGATTGGAAGGATTGAATGCGTTTGATGTTAGAAAATTTAGCTGTCCCCCACAGTTCAAGTCCGTAGGTCCAGATAGGTTTCAGTACTGTTTTGTATATTAGCAGTTTGTTCTCGATGGATAATTTAGAATTTCTGTTCAGTAGTCTGTATAATTGTCCAAATCGTCGATTAAGTTCTTGTCGTTTAAGTCTAGTATGCGGGTTCCAAGTTAGTCTTTTGTCCAGAAGGAAGCCAAGATACCGACTGTGTCGGAGAAAGGAAGCGGAACGGAGTTAAAGAGAACTGGAGGGCAGGATTGTCTTCGAAGGGTAAAGGTGACATGTCTGCATTTGGATTGATTTGACTTTGATTCTCCAGTTGTTACACCAGTCTTCAATTTGAGAAAGGTGTGTTTGGAGGCCTGTAGATGCAATTTCGGGATCTAAGTGACATTAAAACTCATGCCTCCAGAAGTCTTAACGACTGAACATTAAAATTATTGGAGCCGTTTTTTGAGTAAATCGTAAAAATGTGCAAAATGCATGGTATTAAGTGGCTCTTCTGGTTTAACTGATTTTGGTGAAAAAGTTGCTATAACATCACACGGATAGACGCTCTTAAAATATGAAATTTCAGATGTATACAACTTGTCGTTTTCACGCTAGACTTCATACCACATACACACACACACACGCACACACACACACACACGGACACACAGACCTTTTTGTGGGACTTGGTTATTAGGATATAGGGGTGAGTTAAGGTACAAAACCCTACATCTCTGAATCAGCACTTTTCTTCCTCCATCCAGTATTGTATAAATATCCCTCCTAGAGATGTATGCGAGTCATCTATGTAGTAGTTTAGTTCTCTGTATATAGTAGTGTAGTCCATGTAACCGTTTGTTTTTGTCAATAACGTTTTTTTTAGTTTATCGAGCGTTAAAGTTCCTTATCTGACCCTAAAACATGTTTTTCCGTTGAAAACTGGAACTCGAAAATTTTCACGATCGCAATACTTTCCCTTACTATATATTTCATATATTGGTAAGTGAAAGTAAAAATTAAGTTTAATCTTGTCAATTCATTAGCCTTGTAAAGTAAACAATAAAAAAAAAAGAAAGAAGGATGAATCGCAGTAAGAAATAAATTATTCATTAAGGATCGAGAAAGGCATGTCTTATAATTTTGGCTTCCGAATTGATTAATTTTTTAGATTCAATAAAATGTACTCAAGCCATTTTAGAATAGCAGTTACGTTTAGAAATCACTTATATACATTAATCACCATCACAAAACAGACTAAGTTATTTTAATTAAAGTAATTAAATGCTCTAAGTTCAGGTTAGAATCATGTGAGGCTCCATGAAATAAATGCATTTGAATTGTAAATGGAGGAACTAGCAATTATAATTAACATATCCGGCCGTAACGCAGCCGGTAAAGGCAAAGCCTAAACCAAATATCTTGCAACATTATAATCCTGTTCTGATTGGGGATTGCTAATGTGTTAAACTGATTTAGCTAATGTTTTCTTGAAATTTATTTTGTTTAATTATTATTCTCTTTAAAATGGCAAAGAAAGCATTTATGATAAGTTTTAATTTCACTTACTTATGTATTGCAATCGTGAAAATTTTCGAATTTAAGTTTTCAACGGAAATACACGTTTTACGGTCCCCAGAATCCAAATGACCAAGTCCCTCAAAAAAGTATGTGTATTGGTAACTCCAGCGCAAAAATGAATAGTACTATGAAACTGAAACTTCATATTTAAGACAACTATAGGCCAGAGATTTTACAAAACTTTTTCGTCAAAATCAGCTAAGCAGAAGAGCCACTTTAAATATGCTTTTAAGCGTGTTTTTTCTCAGAAACGGCTGTAACGATTTTGATCAAACTCACTACATCGGTGTAAAATTTGATGGGCTTTAATATCACGTAGGTTTCATTCTGATTGAGCTAGTCTGAGAGGGCTTATATGCCGATAGTTTAGAATTTTCATCCTCTAAAGTACCTTCAATTTTGCAGATTCTATGAAAATAACTATTCGTCTTTTTTGCAATAATAAAAAACGAATAAATTTATAATTTGTAGGAATACGATATCTAACTAAAGAAAAAAAGAGCAAAAACATTTTTTATTTGATTTCTGTGTTTTTTAAGATAAAAACAGAAATATAGACGAATAATGTACTAATATGTATTAATTTAAAGTCACTTTATGCTGCTATAGCTAAACGGACGATGCTACAGTGAGAGTCCTAAATTTTGCCTTTCAGGATTAATTAGGATAGGGATCTTTAAGGGATCCGGACCACCTTTTTACGTCCCCTCAGAAGTACAGCATAACTAAGGGTGTTTTAGCCCCATTAACAAATCTAAGGGCCACCTGCTAGGTTTGAACCTTCGACCATGGGCACACGAGGCTGTTATGCTAGCCACTACACTACATGTGACCCATAAGGAATATTATGTAATTAATTTAGGCAAATATGTTTCACATCGATCCCATCTCGAAGTCTATCGAACCAGGAAAAGTGCAAAATGTGGTAGAGGTAAAGATTTTTGAAGTTTTGACATTTGGAAGGGAAGTGGGAGAGTAGCTCTGTATGAAAGATAACAAAGTTAGCCGGGATTGGTTCTCGTCAGGCTCAACATCGATTTCTTATCTAAGTGACAGCGGTGCGACAGTCGAGGGTGTGACAGGCCCAACTCAAGGCCCGGATCAGTTTAAATGAGTCTTGTGTGGAGTTGACAATAGATACTGTCACACGGCTACCCTCCCTTACAACTTCCATTCTTGGAAACCATAAACTGATTGAATTGTAAGGAACCTGTCGGCTCTCTGGCTCAATAATAGACAAAAATATGGATCTGGAAAACTAGAGGATATTTTGATTCCAGGAAGTGTGTGAATGACATCAAGAACTACAGGTATCATATGAAAATTTACCTTTAAAATATCAAACACAACTGTTTATTTCCTTTTCCCTTATTCAATACTAGCTGTTACCCGGGACTTCGTACGCGTCAATTTCTGTTGTTGTGGTAGGGTTTTTAGGATGTTTTTAAAAGAATATATTTTAAAGTACTTCTGGGCAAATATTTTTAGTTTTTTTTTTTTTTTTTTTTTTTTTTTATATAGCAGAAGAACATACTGATTTTATCCACAACCCGATCTTGACAATGCGACATGTAGTTGGCCGTGCGAAAAGCAGTCTTGACGTAAATCGATCCCTACGTGTTTAAATGTTTGCTCCTATGATTTATTAATTGTTACGGGGAAAGATAACCTAACGGGATATTTAATTCTTTTTTTAAATATATTTTTATTATTGAAATTTACAACTGTACAAAAATTACATCAATAAATATGCTGAAATGTTATAACACATGAAATAAACATGAAGAGAAACTGCCCATTGGCAGCACTCTTTGTGAATTCTTTTTAATATATATTTTAATAAACGTCTTAATCGCTATCATAATAACACAAATTGATGCAGACGAAGTCGCGGGCAACAGCTAGTGTTAAAATAATGCTAATATCTAGAAAATATGTCAAAATTTGAATAAAAGGTAAATCATTTGGAATCATTTAATTTTCTCCGTTTTTTTACAGCTTTTCGACTGATTCTTCACTCCTATTGGTCGCAGCGTGATGTTATATAGCCTATAGCATTCCTCAATAAATGGACTATCTGACCAAAAAAGAATTTTTCAATTCGAACCATTAGTTTCTGTGATTAGAGTTCAAACAAACAAACTCTTCAGCTATTAGTATAGAATATAAGATTTGAAAGATCTAATGTGATTTAGTCAAAATAGCCTAATTACGAAATATGAAGGCGATCTTTATTATTGTAATACATCGGATAAATGTATACAGAATAATATAAATTTAAAAACATTTAGTGCGCGCATCATATTACGTTCACTTACTCTCTTAAATTATTCAACATTTCTTCCAAAACTATTCGAAATAAATATAATCTTACAGATATTAAGGATATTCAACCACCAGGATCAGGTTAGCCTTGTGTTAATAGTAGAAATAAATTTAAAAAATCTGGTGCGGGCAACACACGACTTTCACATACCTCTGTTGTTAAAATCAATTTTACTTTCACTTACTATATATAGTAAGGGGAAGTATTGCGATCGTGAAAATTTTCGAATTCCAGTTTTCAACGGAAATACACGTTTTAGGGTCCCCTGAGTCCAAATAACCAAGTCCCGCAAAAAGGTCGTGTGTGTTTGTGTGTGTGGTAACTCCAGGGCGGAAACGGTAAGTCCTATGAAACTGAAATTTCATATTTAAGACAACTATACGTCCGAGACGTGACAAAACTTTTTTCATCAAAATGAGCTTACCAGAAGAGGCACTTTATACCGTGCATTTTGCACTTTTTTTCGATTTTCTCAAAAACGGTTCCGACGATTTTGCTTAAACTCGCTATATCGATGTAAAATTTAATGGGCTTTAATAACATGTAGGTTTTATTTGGATAAAAATGGTCTAACAGGGCTTAAATACCGATATTTTAAATTGTCTTCCCCTAAAGTACCTTTAATTTTGTAGATTTAATAATAATAACTAGATTATCTTGTTAACGCTGATGAAAAACAGGTAAATATATAAATTGAATAAATTCGATACCCAACTAAAGGAGAAAACAGAAAAAATATTTTTTTAATGCAATTTTTCTTTTTTGAACATAAGAGCAGTAATATACATGTATGATATACCATTGGAAAGTTAAAGATTTTAGAACGAATATCATCTCATACACAAGCTTTTAAAAGTTAATAGAGAGTGATGAAATGAACATAAAACTAACTGATTATTTTAGATAATAATATAATAGATTTTTAAATGAAACACATGTTTCTATATAAATTCAATTTGATTAGTTCCTTAATAGTTTCACGTATTTTTATCTCTATCTGTATTTGAAAATTCTTTCATTGATTTTAAAAATGGAGGTAAGTGAAAGTCATGTGTTGCCCGCACCAGATTTTTAAAATTCTTTTAGAAATGAAAATAAATTGCTAAATAATTAATTACATTGTGTTTTATTAAATAATCTATTATATTATTATCTACGATTATCAGTCAGTTTTATCGACTTTCCATCACTCTCCATTAACTTTTACAATTCTGTGAGATAATATTTTTCTAATATCACAGCGCAAGATTTTAGAAAAGTTAATATGGAATAAAAGAAACCTTATAAATTAATATAAAGTTTTCGTAAGTCCATAAACATATGAACATATGTTATTGGTAAAGAGGGAGGTTATGATAATACAATGTTGCCACCTTTGTACAGTATTGTAAAAGTTATATTCTTTTATTCATTAAGGAAGATTTTAGAAACAATATTACGTACCAAATCGTAACTAAGTTGTTTAAAATAAATGGCAAGTTGTTATAAATCTATAAACTTACATTGTTATAATAATCAAACAACTTATCAGTATTATTTAATACAAAATGTTCTGTAAGCTAATTTGAATTAGATGGTAATATCGTCGATCTTCTTGATTGAATTCGGAACCCTGAATATTGAATACAACTTAAATCAGAAGATAACCCCACCCTAGCACCACACGCATAACAGGGGGAAAAAACTGGTACGCGCAACACACTAGTTTAACTTACCTTCGTTATTTATATTAATTTGAGAATTATAAAACAAATTTAGAATCGAAAATAAATTATCAAAGAATTATTAACATTGGATTTTAAAAGAAATATGTGTTTTATTAAATAACCTATTATATTAATATCTACGACAACCAGTTTGTTTTATCGGCTTTTCATTTCTCTCCGTTTAATTTTACAATAGTATGTATATGATAATATTTTTCACGAGACCGATAATATTTTTCTATAATCTTTAGTATTCCAACGGTATATTATACATGTATATTACTGTTCTTAAGTTAAAAAAGAAAAAATTGCATTAATAAATATCTCTTTTAGTTGGTTATCGAATTCGATCGACTTGTATATTTACCTGTTTTTTAGATTTAATAATCATATGATATGGTGAATTTCATAAAAACTGCTTAATTAAAAGTACTTTAGAGGAAGAAATTTTGAAATATCGCCATTTAAGCCCTGCCAGACTATTTCAATCAGAATAAAACCACTGTAGCCTCCGGCGATGAAAGCGCCTTCCAGTGGCCAAGTGATGAAATAATTGCATTAAAAAAATTTAATTAGTTTTCTCCTTTATTTGGATACCGAATTCGTTCAACTTATATATTTACCTGTTTTTATCAATGGCAATAAGATAGCATGGTTATTTTTATATAATATACAAAATTAAAGGTACTTTAGAGGAAGACAATTTAAAATATGTGCATTTAAGCCCCATCAGACTATTTCAATCAGAACGAAACCTATATGCTATTATAGCCCATTAAAGTTTACATCGATATAGTGAGTTTAATCAAAATCGTTAGAGCTGTTTTTGAGAAAATCGTATAAAGGTGCTAAATGCATGGGATAAAGTAGAAATTCCAGTCAGTCGATTTTAGTGAAAAAGTTGCTGTAGAATCTCGGGCGTATAGTAGTCTTAAATATGAAATTTCAGTTCAGTACGAATTTCGTTTTTGCGCTAGAGTTACCACACATACGGACCTTTTTGAGGGACTTGGTTATTTGGACTCAGGGGACCGTAAAACGTGTATTTCCGTTGAAAACTGAAATTCGAAAATTTTCACGATTGCAATACTTTCCCTTACTAGATACTTCATATATATATATATATATATATATATATATATATATATATATATATATATATATATATATATATATATATATAGGTAAGTGAAAGTAAAAAGACGATATAAAAGAAATTGAGTAGGGTGGTATTGAGTTGAAGAATGAAATGTGTTTTGTTTGTGAATGTTCTTGTGATTCAAAATAAACTATGGCACATTAACTGTTTTACATAGACTTTTTGATTGGTTTTGTATTTCGTGTGTTTTGCTGTTATGCTCATTATGCCCAATAGTTCTAAGTAGAGTGCTACAGAATAGTTGTTTCTTTCGAGGGTTTAGTGAGGATTTGTAGATCCAGGAGTTGAGATATATGTTTATACCGCGTTGGCGGTTGTTTGCTTTTTACTTTATACGCATGCTCCATGAGTTTGTTTTCCAAGTATATTCCGATAAATCTTATATTTTTTTCGAGGATACCGAGTTATTCTCGGTTTTAAAGGTATTTACTGTTCGTTGGGTTAAGCAGACGTGGCACAGTTTAGTTCTCCAGTTGTAAAACTATTTTTTTAATGTAAGTCTAATTAATACATAGATTTGTAGGGAAATAATGCAAAAGTAGGACCTCTGCAAGAGAAAGAAAAGCTGTGTCCTCCGCTAAGCTATGGTTGGAGTGCGATGATATTCAGAGGTACCAGAAATGTGAATTGGAATATACATTATCTACAGTTGATAAATATGCTTAAAAGACGATGAACGTAATTAACAAATGCTTTACAATATTATTTTCGGATGAGGGAAGTTTATCGGTCGATACGAGGGCCATTTGCTGTTATTACAGGTTTAGTTGGTTGAAATAATGTCGCAAATTTCCATACTTTAGTTAATTATCATATCATTATGCAAGTATTGAAAACATTTGATAAATGAACAATGGGGATGTTATTTTAGAATGGCCTCTATCCTGTTACATTACTGTTTCTTTGAGAATAATTAGTTTTATTTATGAACTTAGAAATAGTTGATGTTATTAATGTTTCCGGATTTAAGATTTGTTTTTATGGTTATGTATTTATGTATATTCTGCTAACATTTTGTTATGGTTCACAAGAAGAATTTCCTGTCCTTATCAAGTACTAGTATCAGTATACCGTTTTTAGTTGAAGTTAGTTTCTTTTAATTCACCATTAACAGTGTTATATCTTTCTTCCTTTGTACTATTTTTCCATGTTTTTAACGTGTTACTATTTTATTTTAACGAGCTTTTTTTATCCCGATGTTTGTTCGATACCATCTATCATCCTTCTATTTGCTCCCTTTGTAGCCAGCCGGCCAATTTGTTACTTATTTGAATTCTTCCAAACAGCGTACTGAGCTTTACTCAGCATAACCATTGGTCACCTCGTTCGACACGATTCTTATCTTTCTTAATATTATTATTATTTTTACTAGCGAACCCTTTACATTGGTTAAAAAATCACCACTTAAACGAACTGAAATAAACTTTATTCATAATGAAAAAGGACCATTAGGAGCATAAAATCTTTAGTAGAATAGAATAGAAAATAGTTTTTATTCTGGGACAGAGTCCCTTAAGAACAACTAATATGTATATTATAAAACAAGGTCATTGTGTTAATGATAAAACAAGGTTAATTGTGTTATAATATACTAACAGCTATTATAAAAGCAGTTCATCTAGCCAGATCAACATCAGAAAAATCAATAATTATTTCTTCTGACTCGCTCAGTGCTCTCGGAGCCATTTTCAATCCATTCTCAGCAAATCCTATTGTACAAGAGGTCCACTTCGCAATCAAACAGTTGGAGGATTCCTCAAAAAAAAAAAAAAAAAATTCTTTTGGATTTCCAGTCATTCCGGAATATCAGGGAACGAGGAAGTCGACAGAGCAGCAACAGAGGCACATTCACTAGAAGAAATAACACCCTCTTTTATTACAATGTTTAAGCCAATAAACGCGAAGATCATAAACGAATGACAACAGTCTTGGACTGCACTAGAAAACAATAAATTGAAAAATGTTAAACCGACCATTAGCTGCTGGGTCTCAATGTCAACTCAGTAAAGTGACTCTCACAGTAAATCATATTTTCCAGGAGTGTCCTCGTTATAGTAGGGAATTTGTAAAATGTAGCGTACCACGTAATGTCTCTGAGGCATTGAGCGATAATGATCGAGCTATCGACTGTGTCATTCAATTGTTGAAGAACATTCATTTATACCAACTCATCTAACACATTCGGGTTATTTTTCGTACTTTTTTAAATCACTCACATTTTTCTGTTTTATTTTGTGTTGCTAATCATTATGTGTGCAGTTCCGATTAGGTCATAAAGTTTATTGTCCCAATTGTTCTATTTTATTTTTATTGAGAATCGATTTTTATTTATTTTATTTTATTTTTTTTTTCATTAGTAAGTAAATCGTCTTCTGAAGATGTTTTGGGCAATAATAACCACTCGTAGTTTTTTGCCCTTAAAACCAAAACAACAACAACAACAACAAATATGTACAATTAAGGTAAACAATGTAACATATCTAGCCTAAAGAGCAAATGATCATGATTAATTCTTATTTAAAATGGTCTAAGAAGTAAGAAAAGGAAAAAACAAAACAAAGAAATATATTTATATAACAAAACAAAGGAACTGGTGGTTAGCATAACAGCTCCTATCTCCAAGGTCACGGGTTCAAACCTGCTGGTGGCCCTAGGATTTTTTAATGGGAGTAAAATATCCTTAGTTATGTCGTACTTCGGAGGGGACGTTAAAAGGTGGTCCCGAGCCTGTGCGATGTCAGGTACTCGTTAAAGATCCCTATCCTAAAAAAACCTGGATAGGCAAAATTTAGGACTCCCACCATCGCATCGTCCAATTAGCCATAGTAGCATAAAAGTGACGTTAAACGAATAAACAAAAGAAAAGAATAAAATAAATAAACTTCTTCAGACATACATTAGCTGAACAAAACTAAATTTAAAAATTAGTTAATTAACTAAGTTAGGTATAAGCAATAAATAATAGTTCTTTTTCTTATTCAAAATCTGATATTTGATATAAAATGTCAGCGTTGTTGAGCGTTTGGGAATACAGGAGGTATTGGCACAGTTGGGACTTGAATGATGATAGCAAAGAAGCATGGCGGATATGAGACGGTAGGGAATCCCAGAGATTAGCAGAGCGGACAAGAAAGGAATGATCAAAAATTGTTGTTATATGGGTAGGAATCTAAAAGTCAGAATGGCTAGCCCTTGTTTTATATTATACTGTAACTGCTTAGTAACAGATGGACATCAAGGAATGGAGTGCTACCGTCTCTAAAATTTCTATGGTACACATACCAAGGGATGAATGAAGGCGGAAGAGAACTGAAGAAGGGAATAGTGTAGGAGATATACTTTATTTTCTTATTAATATTTTCATAATAGTTTCTGTAGGTGAGATCTGTTGTTGAAGTATGTGTATTATTTTCTTGGTCCAGGTAAGAGACTAGGTGCCTTGGGTGAATATTTGTATTTTTGAGGAAATATTAAACTTTTAAGGGACAAATATTTAAATACTAAGAAGGTTATTATTGATAATTACTATAGTTAATGGGTCAATCTCATTCTACGAACATTAAATCTCGTGGAAAATGGCGATTTGAGTTTGCTGCTGCCTTTGTTCTGTGACCTAGTGAATTCTGATATTGGTTATATTTATTGAAAGGAGCATTTTTACTTTTACCTAGCTATATATGAAAATTTTTGAATTCCGGTTTACAACGGGAAAATTTTAGGGTACCCTGATTCCACAGAACCAGGTCCCGCAAAAAGTTGTGTGTGTGTGGTAAGTCTAGCACAAAATCCCAAAATCTTACGAAACCGAAAATTCGTATTTAAGACTACTATACTCCCGTGATGTTACAGCAACTGTTTCATAACAATCGGCTAGCTAGAAGAGCCGCTTTATATCATGCATATTGCACCTTTTTACGATTTTCTTAAAAAATGGCTCTAACGATTTTGAATAAACTCGTTATATCGAAGTAAAATTTGATAGGCGTTTATATCAGATCAGTTTTATTTTGATTGAAATAGTCTTACAGGGCTTAAATGTGGATTTTTAAAATTTTCTTCCTCTACAGTATCATTAATTTTTTACGTTTTAAAAAATAGGCACACCATCTTGTTATATTTGAAAAATAAATAACGGCTAAATATGCAGTTTGAGTGAATTTGATATACAACTAAAGGAGAAAAGTGAAAAAATATTTTTTTGGAGCAATGTTTGTGTTTTTGAACATAAGGATAGTTATATAGATGTCTTATATACCGTTTTTTTTTTTTTTTTCCTTACCCCTTAATTTTCAATTCTTAATTAATCGTTTTCGTTACTAAATTATTCCTTTTTCTGTAACTTGCATACATTTTAAAGAATTGCGGAGTTCTTAAAAGTTTTATAATTATTTTCAAAATGAAGTATATCTGCGACGGGGCTCGCTTCTGGCTGTTTGTTGTCCTTAAAATTACCTCTTAAGCCTATTCTATAATAACTTAATCAGATAAAACAGCATTTTGCTACCGTTTTGGGGCTGGTGGAGGTATTAAGCTAGAAACTAGCGGATTCGCAATTTGTTTTGTAGTTTCAAAAAACTTGACCTGACGTCGCATCATAAACTCTTGCACAGTTGGGATGTTCAAAATTGTATGGGCATTGAGAGTTTTTTCCCTCCAGAGTGAAGTGCTTCTGCATATTTTTTTGACCACCCCATTTTGAAATTGCTGCAATTTCTTCGCTGTGTGCTGTGTGATATGAGGAAACATAGGAGCACCCACCGTACAGCAGAGCTGGCCGGATGAAGCTGATTTATGTTAAATAAATAATGATTTACCGTTAGATAGCTATAGCTTTTATAAAAAAAAAAAAAAAATCTAATACACGGGAAGTAAAGATTAATGGATAGTGATGAAAATACTAACTGATTGCTGTAGATTTAATAAAACACATTTCTATTGAAATTCAATTCCATTAATTCCTTAACAATTTATTTTATCTCTAAATGTATTTAAAAATTCTTAAATTGATTTTAACAACGGTGGTAAGTGAAAGTCGTGTGTTGCCCGCATCAGATTTTTTTATGTGTAGTACGATAATATGTGTAAATCATAGGGGCAGTTTGTTTGTTTATTTATTTAACGTCACTTTATGCTATGGCTAATCGGACGATGCTACAGTGGGAGTTCTAAATTTTGCCTATCCAGGTTTTATTAGGATAGGGATCTTTAACGAGTACCTGACATCGCACGGCTCGGGACCACCTTTTAACGTCCCCTCCGAAGGACGGCGTAACTAAGGATTTTTTACTCCCATTAAAAAATCCTAGGACCACCTGCGGGTTTGAACCCGTGACCTATAGGAGCAGTAAGTTTCTTTGAAAATACACCCTACTTTTTCTTGTTGCAGTATAAGATAGCGTTTGAGGCCAAAAATAAACGCATGGTTGGAACTCATCTCTGATTTAACAATATTACGATGAATTCGATATTTAAGTATGTTTAGGCAATAAAACGTTGTATTATTAATGTTTCCACTACCTGAGTTAACTGTACTCCACTTAAACCCCTCCAGAGGTAGGGTGCTGAAGATGGAAGAGATAACCGGTAATCCAGGCATTAGGTGGCCGGCTGCTGTTTTAGGGCAGCCCGATGGCCCTAGCCAGGCTTAGTGCAAGACAAAGAACCCATTGATAGGGATACTACTGTCCCTAAACGTCTACCCTTTTTTTTTATCACACTCAACATATATTCCCTTATTGAGCTCACTATTTTGATTATTTAAATATTTGCGTTTATTTCGAGACCGACTTTTTCTGCCTCTCTTTTTAAGTTAGCATATTCCTCTTTGATTGACTGTCTGCTTCTTCCCAAAATCACTACATCATCTGCATAGGCCATTAATTGCAGTGATTTCTTGATGATTGTGCTATTGTCCACTACATTCACTTTCGTAATTACCTTATCAAGCACAAAATTAAACTGTAGGGGGTTTTTTCTCATACATTTTACACCTTTTTTACGATTTTCCCAAAAACGGCTTTAACGATTTTGATTTAATGCTTTAATATCATGGAGGTTTAATTCTTTTGAAATAATATTTTAAATTTGCTTCATCCAAAATACCTTTGATTTTGTAGATTCGAAAAAAATAACCATATAATTTTGTTAGCATTGATAAAAAACGGGTTGAATAAGTTGAACGTATTTGATAACCAACTAAAGGAGAAATGAGTAAAAGTATTTTTATATAGATGTACAATATACCTTTGGAAACCTAAAGATTCTAGAAAAATATAATATAGAATATAATAGTTGTAATAGGTAATGAAGAGTGATAAAATGCGGATAAAATTAAGTGATGGCAGTGGATAATAAAATAATAGATTATTGAATTGATCACATGTTCTTATCGAAACTCAATGCAATTCTTCAACCTTTTTTCATCTCTAACTTTATTTAAAAGTTCTTACATTGTTTTTAACCACGGAGATAAGGGAAAGTCGTGTGTTGCGTGTACCAAATTTTTAAAAATATAGATAGTGATAATTGAAGGGTATAAATAAATGAAATTTTTAATTTTAATAGCGACCAATAGTAGTGCACAGATACTTTTAAAGTAATTTTCCCATGTATATTTGTAGCAATACTACAAATACATTTTTACTACATACTAATACATTTCTTTCTGTACTTGTCTATCAAATTTTTAAACAAACTTCTAGGCATTGTTCAATAAATCTGAGTTGGCAAGTTGACTGTGAGGTGGGGAGAGGGGGAGGAGAAATGAGAAAGGAATGAGCCCAACTGGCTGTACTCCACCCTTCGCGATGCGGTCTGTGGTTTTCTTCATCCCTTAGGAAAAACCTATGGCTGTAGGCTGGTGTCTGCACTATATTTATAACTTTTGAAGAATTAGTGTTTTTTTTTTTTTTTATATATAGTATAGAATATATAGTAAGGGTAAATATTGCGATGGTGAAAATTTTCGAATTCCAGTTTTCTGAGGTCTGAGTGTGCCCGTTTGTCTTGAGTCTAGCACAAAACTTAAGACAACTACACACCCGAGATGTTATAGCAACTTTTTCACTAAAATAGGCTGATCGGAAGTTGTACTTTGTACAATACATTTAGCACCTTTTTACGATTTTATCAAAAATAGCTTAGATGATTTTATTTAAACTGGCTATATGGATGTAAAATTTAATGGGCTTCAATTTGATGTAGGTTCTATTTTGATTGAAATAGAAATAGAACAGGGCTTAAATGCCGCTGTTTAAAAGTTCTTCCCCTAAAGTACCTTTAATATTGTAAATTAAAAAAAATAACCAATTCATCTTGATAAATATATAAGCTGAACGAATTCGATGCCCAATAAAAGAAGTAAAGGGCAGATATTTTTTTAAATGCAATTTCTTTCTCTAAAGTACCTTTAATTTTGTAGATTACGAAAAATTAAGCATATCATCTTGTTAGCACTGATAAATATTGACTACATATAAAAGTATATTGAATTTGATAAACAACTACAGGAGAAAAGTGAAAACATATTTTTTAATATAATTTTTGTGTCTTTGAGCATAAGAATAGTAATATAGATGTATAATGTAACGTTAAAAAGCTGAAGATTTTAGACAAAATATTATCCTACCACCCTGCTAAAGCTAATCACGAATTATATGATTTTTTTCATCTCTAAGTGTATTTAAAAATTCTTAAATTAATTTCAACAACTGAGGTAAGTGCGACTTTCGAGTGTTGTGTGCACCTAATTTTTTAATATTTTAAACCAGTACTAATAGTTATCGTTGAGTTTCCCTTAAGTCTACCTAGAAGATTTAGTTTTAATGAAATGACCTAGAAACAAAAATTACTTGAAGTTTATGGGGTTTTGTCCTCTCTTAATTCTATTCTAATACTTGCTCTGTGGTAGACATTTTTAGCTTTACAATGATAATAATAATAATAGGCTTAGCGAACCCGAAGGTTCGACGCCGATACCACCAAAATCCGCCTACACAGACTCGTCCAATGTTCACCATTCAAGCCCAAGCCCCCGAGATCAGCCTTAATGCAATCCTCCCATCGACGCTTCGGCCTACCTTTCGGAAGCCTACCAGTCGGTTCAGCGAATACCAACTTTCTCGGAATCCGCTCCTCACCGAGCCCAACAACTTTACTCGCCCATTTGAGTCTCCGCGATGCAATCAGGTCAATTATATTCACAGGATACAAGTTCCATAATTCCGCGTTGTGCAACGTTCTAAACTCCCCAGTGGCTTCATCTCTCTTCGGACCAAATATTTTACGCAGTACCTTATTTTCGAAAACCTTAAGCCGTTGTTCATCCTTCAAAGTAAGCGGCCACGTTTCACATCCGTAAAGAACCGTCGGAAGAATAACAGTTTTATAAATTCTAACCTTTAAGTTTTTAGATAGAAGCCGCGAACTAAGTAACTTAGCAACTGAATAATAACACTTTTCATTTCTCAGCATTTCCCACCTTTAACCGGGACTTTATTTCTTCCTGGATTTCATTTTTTCTAGTTATAATTGAACCTAAATAGCTGAATTTCTCTACGTGTTCAAAAGTATGCCCTAATACATCAATATCCCCAAGATCGACACCATTTCTGCTACTAATCATATATCACGTCTTACAATGATACATTACAGATTTATACAACAATTAATCTTAATTCCAGAAATGCACTTTCAGAATGGAAAAATGTTTTTCTTTTTTTTCTCATTTATTTCTGTTTTTTATTCTCATTGTGTTCATAAGAGGCCTAGCCGGATAAGCATGTGACATCTGTCCCCGCGTGTATTAAAACCAAACTTAAACCATTGAGTCACACCTATGAGAAACAACCTTACGCAAATGTTTAGCCCCTTAATGCTAATGGGAGGGAAGTTAAGGGGGAGGGAGAAGAAAAAAAAAAAAATAGTTTTCTCCAGAACAGCTCAACCGACTTTCACGAAAAAAAATATATTTTATGAATTTTACAAATAGGTTTCAAAAATATTTTTTTCCACGAAAATGTTGGTCAAAAAATGTTTTTGGATTTTTCAAAAAAATATTTTCTGGTTATGATGGTTTGGTACACCTGAAATTTTTCGCTTGGAGGTTTATTGGAGGGTCCTCCGTAACATATATTTATTTCAATTTTATTGCAAGTGTACCCCATGGTGAAAAAAACTATTTTTTCTCCTGAACGGATCAACCGACTTTCACGAAAAAAATATATTTTAATGGTTTTCTAAAAGAGTTTGAAAAAACATTTTTTTTAAATTTTTCATTTCGAAAATGTGAGTCAAAATTTTCTCACCCCTGCTTCGCACTAAAAAGATCTATACGACCGATTTAGATTTTATCGCTATGGAAAATTAAGTACATCATTACGACAAGTGATATTAGCAAGAATATATGTTTACTTTATAACGTATATTATTATATATAAGACATTTTTAATGTATAAGCAAGTGAAAATAAAATGACATTAATAAGGTGTAGATTCTTTAAGTTGAAGGTCTGATTCTGTGAATAAAATTTGAGGCTGATATATAAGTTCACCACTCTTATATTAAAAATTAATGCACGACGTTTCGGTTAAAATGCAATCTTCAGGTTCAAAGGATAAACGAATAGGCAATATCCACACATGAGGCTTCTGGTTGTAAGTATCCATTCACACTAGATAAAATTGTTCCTTTGCACCTGAAGATAGCATTTTAGCCGAAACTTCGTGCATTAATTTTTAATAATAGAGTGGTGAACTTATATATAAGCCTCCAATTTTATTCATAAAATGACATTATTTATCTATTAATTTTTTTCCGGCCATATATTATTTTTGTATTAATTTAAAGTAACTTTATGCTAATAGCCACATCGGACGATACTACATTGGGAGTTCTACATTTTGCCTATCCAGGTTTAATAAGGATAGGAATCTTTAACGAGTACCTTACATAGGCACAGGCTCGGGGCTACCATTCCAAAGACGGCATAACCAAACCAAGGATGTTTTACTACCATTGAAAATTCTATTGCCATCAGCCTGGTTCGAACCCGCGACCTTGGGCATATAAGGCTGTTATGCTAATCACTTCACAACAGATTATCCCTCCACGCTATGTAGAAACCATCTATTAAATAACTAAAATAATACTGTTATTCTTTAGCCTTTGATTTTCTGTCACGTCTCTCAAAATATTTATACATTTTTCTCCTCTCCCATCAAATCTTATTCTTTCTTTGATCATATTTTCTCATAAATAGTTTAAAGTATCGTAGTTTAGAATTTTATGAACTAGTTAAAAAGAAAAAGAAGAAGATGATTGGGAACCGTATTAAAATGACTTTTAAGAGCGGGAGGGCCTTGCTTACGACGCGGCTCAAGTTAAAACTTTGGTTCTAATGACGTGATACAAAGCAGAAGACCCTTTGTGATCATCAATTCAAAGTTTCACAAAGTCTTAAAAGTCTCTAAGCCCGCCTTGGTAAGAGCCCCCTCTACCACCTTCTCAACTTAACCCTCGGGTAACTTAAACTGACCGCTAACGACTCCAATTAATTTTTGAAGCTTACATAACCGGCTCTTCAAGCTTAACTCACATGCCTTCAAAAGATCAAGTGCGAAAGATAACTAATCCTTCCTCCGTTTGAGTGTCAATTACGAGCCTTCCTTCTTTACAATAATTTCAAATGGACTTATTTGAACCATTGTACTCAAAATTAATTTAATTTTAATAATTAATAATTAAAAATAGTCTGTCCAGGATTTTTTTAGACAACCCATTCTTAACATATTTCCTAATATACTAAATTTATTATAAAATATGTTTCATTCTATTATCAGCTCGGTGCAGATCGTTTCAAGTTCGGATCTTAGACTATACCGTATTGTAGGCGAATGGAAACAAGGTGCAATTTGGTAGAATAGAATGTAGGTACGCAGATAGGAAAGTACGTACGAAATGTAGGTAGAATGGAAAATACGTACCGCATTTTAATCGGGGTGTAACGCCAATGAGTAAAATGGTAATACTTACATAAAAAGAATTAATCAGATTAAAAATATAATAGTAATAATATAATAATGATATAAAAAAAAAAAAAAAATTGTATCTTTTTTTAAAAAAATCTGTGTCTTTTTAGCCCTTATATGACCCACAATGGTGGTCGAAACGTTTTCAGAAAAATAAATAGTTGAAACTCCTTAATTGTTTTATTCACTGACCGGACTAATTCCTTTCAGTAATTCTCAACGGTCAACTAATTATGTCCACCACAATAATGTTTTTATTTTCTAATTAGTTTCAGTTATTATAATTTTCCCAACAATAGTTTTAAGCTCTTTTAAAAGCTAGGAGGCTAATATTTTGAGGGCTCATGGGGATTAATACATGTATTGTAAGAGAGGCGTTACTTTGCCCAAATGGACCGAGGTTGGAGAAGTTGGTAAATTAATCAAAAGTTTGAAATGGAAAGCGGCCCGAACAGATCATAATGTTAACGAATGACAGACGGATTAAGCCGTTCCATTATTTAGCAAAGTAAAAGTTTCAGTAAATTAGCTCCCCTAAACACAATAGCCAACAAACTCTAGCCTAAAAAAAAAGGAATGAAGATACAACTTTCTTTAATTATTTCGAAGTATCATAAACTTCTCGAACAAAAAGAAAACGAAATTCTTGGATGTATGGAATGGTCTTCAAATTATTATAAAGAATTATTCTCATTGGCTTTACATTTCTCAATACCCATATCTCATATCTCAATTCCCAAGTGCAAAAAACACAAATTTAACAAAAAAAAAAAAGAAAAAAAAAAGATCATCGATTGATACGAGGCGTAGATATCCAAAGATATTAGCATTACAAATAATCAAGAAAAAAATAGTATGGTTCAAAAACATACTTAATCTGAAAGAATCGCATGGATTAAATTGTAATTTAAATCTAACTAATTGTAATGATATTAAGTTATGGAAAAATAATCTATCAACATTAAGAGTTCAAATACAAAAAGATATTTATAGTCTAAATATTATTAAAGTTAGAAATTTCAAAACTTCCCCGTTTTATCCACATCTAACAACAGTAAATTACATTACTGACAAATGTTCACTGAAGGTGATTAGATGGGTAGTTAAAATCAGGAGTGATGTTTTAAACCTAAATTATAAAAAAAATTTCATGGAAAAAAATAATATATGTAGTTTGTGTAATGAAACTGAAGATCTCTTTCACTTTTTGGCTGCCTGTCCGATACTTTGAGAGTTTTACAAAAAAATACTTGAATTCTAAAAATCTGACTTGGGATCAAACATTAGAGTTAATAAATGGAAAAGATAGGCTGATGTTAGTTAATTATTCCAGCTTCTCCTATAGAATGATGCTCATAAAAGAATTTAACTATTAGTGAATTTTATTTTAATACATTAATAACCGAAGGGCTGATATATTGTTTCTTATTTTATTATTAATTATTTATATTGAAAGATTAAAGATTAATTTTGTCAATACACACAGACTCCTAGGCGATCAATGGACCATGTAGTGTGTCTAATTTTTACTTTCACTTAATATAAAAACACGTAGTAAGGGGAAGTATTGTGATCGTGAAATTTTCAATTCCAGTTTTCAACAGAAATACACGTTTAAGGGTCCCCTGAGTCCAAATGACCAAGTCCCGCAAAAAGGTCAGTGTGTGTGTGTGTGTGGTAACTCCCGAGGGAAACGAAAAGTCCCATGAAGCTGAAATTTCATATTTAAGACAACTATACGCCTGATATGTTACAAAAAATGTTTCATCAAAATCGGCTAACTAGAAGAGCCACTTTATACCATGCATATTGTACGTTTTTATGATTTCCTTCAAAAACGGTTTAACGAATTTTGATTAAACTTGCTATGTCGATGTAATGTTTTTATGTGCTTTAATATCATGTAGGTTTTATTCTGATTGAAATAGTCTGACAGGGCTTAAATGCCGATATTTTAAATTTTCTTCCCCTAAAGTACCTTTAATTTTGTTGATTTATAAATAAAATTACACTGATGAAAAACAGTTAATTATATAAATTGATTGAATTCGATACCCAACTAAAGGAAAAAAACTGAAAAAATATTATTTTAATGCAATTTTTGTTTTTTATTTTAAGAACAGTAAAATACGTGTATAATATACCGTTGGAAAGCTAAAGATTTTAGAAAAAATATCACCTCATACACAAGCTTCTAATAGTTAATAGAGATGATGAAAAACCGATAAAACTAAGAATTATTTTAAATAATAATATAATAGTATTTATTGATTTAAAATATCATGTTCTTTGATTCAAATAATTGAGAGTATTTTCAAAAATAATTTTTTAATAACACTGTTCTAAAATTCCTTTAATCGATTCTAGTACAACGAGTAATTGAAAGTTCGTGTGTTGCCCGCACAGATTTTGTTATTGTATTTTGTAATTTATAAACTGTTTATTTCCTAATTGCTGTAATTTTGAAAAATAAAAATACTTTTCTATCTTCTATGTTATTATAAAGAATTATTTCATTTACTTTATATATACATATCTCAATTTCCAAGTCCAAGAAACAAAACAATATCGATAATCGATAAGATAACAAAAAAAAGATTATTGATTGATACGAGGCTTTGTCCCTTAACTAGGTACCCTTAGGAAGAGGTTGTTAGGAGGCGGATTTCCTTGATCCTTTCAAGAAAACAAGCATGGTAGAAGAACCTTTTAGCGGTATTAAGGGATTCCTAAAACCGGAATACAATTTTTAGGCAACGTTCGAGGATAATAGCAGAACTAAAAATTCTGAACAATCATACCAGATAACTATGTGCTGGTAACTTCATTGCGAAAACTGTATCAAAGCGACTTTTACAGGAATATTATATGAGCTATCAGCCCTATTTGAGTTCGGTAATTCTTATTACAGGGTAGCCGTGTGGCTAGCCGTGTTTATCTGCCAAAGGTTGTCAGTTCGAACCTCAGTCATGGGTGGACTTTTTCAAACATAAATTATATGGGAAATCCAGAAAAGGATAAAATATTTACTTCTATACAATATTTAAAAAGTATATATAGATAAAGATATGTTTTGTTTCATGATTTCAATTGTCCTTTTTCATGTTTCAATCATCGTTTGAATTAGCTAATTATGATACTAAGTTTTTCTTAAGACAGTAGGACAAGTAACATGAAACAAAACCTACACAATATAAATTACAACATTAATTTAAATGTACATGCTTTGTTCTTTTGTGCCTGTATCGCTTTAGTGGTGTTTTTTTGTATTTACGAAATTCGTATTTCAATGGGTTTTCAGAAGTTGTGGTTTTGGTCAAAATATCAAAATAGGTTTTGGTTTCTATGTAGATAGACTGTTGTAATGTGGAAAGATTTAGTTCACAGAGCATTTTTGAAATTTTAGTATAATGTGGTTAGTTATTGATGATTCGCATACATGTATTTTGTATTTATTGTTTCTGTTTTTTGTAATTGGTATTGCAAGTCGAGCTTCGAGCGGGCGAGGCATAACATATCTGGGCATTTATGACTGTTTTATATAGCATGGAGCTTGGTATGAGTGCTTAAGCTGGATTCGTTATTGAAATATGGGAACATTTTATAAACACTTTTTTTGTTGTTTTTTTCGGATTTTCTACTGATATTTTCAGTAAATGTTAACGATGTGTCTAATGTTGTGCATAAGTATTTAACTGATTTGGACAAGATATTGTCGATTGAGTTTAATAAAAGGTGATGAATATATTAAAGATTATAGCTTCTGACTTGTTGGGGTTTATTTTTAATTTCCAAATATTACAAAAAAACTTTTTATTTTTTCGAATTTTAGCTGCAACCTTTTGACTAAGGGAAATTCAGCATTTAAGCTCTATCAAGAGAAGGGAACTACGTTTTAATTCTACAATGATATGAGAATTAAAATAAAATTGCTAGAGCTGTTTTCAAGAAAATGGTTAAACGGAAATTCACAGTATAAAACGGCAGTTGTCGAAATCAAATTTGGATGAAAAATTAGCTGTAAGGTCTATGCCATTAAATGTCTTAAATATGTGATATACCTGAGAATTCGTTTTTATTTTCTTAAGTGAAGTTTAGACTGAAGATACCGTAGATGTATATTGTGTTTATTTTAAACTATATTTTTTAATTTGGACTTTTTGGACAGCTTATGCATTTTATTCTCATTTTTGCATGGTTTTCTTGCTAAAGCCTTACTCTGTCATGGGTAGGGAATAATTAGGGACGTTGATTCCCTTAAGGTACTATATCTACTCTAGACAATTTTACAGGAAGCGCGAAAATCTCTCATTACTGTGAGGGGTGAGTTGGGTTGGGTTAATTAAAGATTATTTATTGAATCTTTTTTAAAGAGCGAATACGTGGCCAAAATAAAAATTCATACCATATAATACCAGTAAGTAATAAAGTTAAGAGATATAATATATATTGCATAAGGTAAAGGAGATGTTTACTGTAGGTACGCAATATTCCGACGCCTCGTATCGGAAAGTTGCCTTTTATACAGTTATTTTCATTCCCTCAGGGCTATATCAGAAGCTGGGAAATCCTCTATTGATAGCATTTAACACCTCGTTTGAGGATACAATTCTTGTAGAAAATTTTCTTCTATATGTAGGTAGGGGAGACTGGCAAAAATTGACAATGTAACCAGGGGTTGTTACATTATAATGTTATTTTCTCAGATTAGTCGTAATTATTATTTTATTACTCTAAAGAATAGATGATAAACTTTTTTTTTTTTAGTTCCACTTATCCGTGTATGAAATGTCAGTGTGGGGGTCTTCTGAGTACAAATTAAAGTCCTGCAAAAAGTTGTGTGGTATTTATAGCACAAAACGAAAAGAGGAACTGAAATTTCATATTTGAGACAACTATACAACAGAGATGTTACAGTAACCTTTTTCACTAAAATCGGCTCACCGGAAGTCCTACTTTATCCCAAGTATTTTGCACCTGTTTACAATTTTCTCAAAAACGACTCTAATGATTTTTATTAAACTCTCTATATCGGTGTAAAATTTGATGGGCTTTAATATCATGTAGGTTTCATTCTGATTGAAATAGTCTGATGGGGCTTAATGCCGATAATTTTAATTTTCTTCCTCTAAAGTACCTTTAATGATGTAGGTTTCATAAAATTAACCACATCACCTTTTTGGTATTGATAAAAAAACAGATAAATATACAAGTAGAACGAATTTGATAACCAACTAATAAAGAAAAGGATAAAAATATTCGTAATGCAATTTTTGGTCCATATAAACCATGAATATGTAGAGTTCCTAGTCCCAGAGGGTGTGAAAGCGTTTCTTAGCAACCTAAACGTTATACAGCACAGGTTGGAATCATGGCAGCTTGAATTTTTTTACGTGACGGTACTACACATAGAGGGGACAGAATGGTTGAGTGGGTTTGCGCGTGTCCCCTGCCCAGGAACTACAGGTGACCAGAAAGAGACTAAAATAAGAGTTCGCTTCTCGGTCCCGGGAACTTTTTACTCAGTACTGTTCCTCCGCCTTCCCTATCTGGCCCGAGAGTATGGTACAGCCTTCAAAGGTGATGTAATGGGTGAAACAAAAAAAAACAACAAAACAAATAATAATAAAAAAAGAGAGAAAAAGAGTAAAATCGGTTGAAGAATAATTATGACAAACTCATCATGTTTGTCATAATTAGATTAGAAAAGTATTAGATAGATAGATAAACAATATGAATATCTATTTATATACAATATACAAATATGTTTTATATCATGATTTCGGTTGTCTTTTTTTCATGATTACAGAGTTTGAATTATCATTCGAATACAATTTTTTTTTGATACAGTAGGGAAAGTAACAGAACAAATAAAAAGGAACTTACGCAATAATTATTTAAAAGTAGATGTTTCGTTATTTTTTAATGTATCACTTTGGTGGTTTGATTGTAATTATAAATTTCATGTATTAGTGGGTTTTCGGAATTTCTGATCTTGTCAAAATAGTATTTGGTTAAAGTTTAAATACACTGCTGTAATGCGTGATTTAGTGCACTGTTGAAATTTTAGTATATTCGAAGTTTACGAAAAGACTCATATATGAGGTTTTTTCAACTTTTCCTCCGCTATAAAGATAGCGAGGCATGATAATGGAGGTTGTAGGTTGCCTCTATTAATTATTGGAATTAATCAAGATTGGGAAGGAAGGCGGTCCCATCGGATTGAAGCTTAATCGAGCACTTAAGACAGCCAATAACTGCTCGAGCATCCCTTCCCATTTCCTAATCGAAGGAAGCCCTAGGTTTGAGGACATTTCCTCCCTCCAGCTAAATCTTATCAAAGCGTCAATCCAAACTTCAATTTACAGATCATCCCTATTTCCCGTAATATTAAAAATATTTTAGTTTTCTCGTTAATTATTAAAGGGAATGTGGTTGGGCTTGTTTTATATTTTAGAGTATTTTTTTTCATAGTTTCTCAGTTACCCTTCAGATATTTTGAGGAATCTCTGAACATATCGAACTGCTTCCATCTAAAAAGCTTTATGAAAATTCATATCCTGCTTTTATAACTTTGTGTTTTCTGGGTGTGATATCATATAATTTAAGATTATCGTTTCCGATTCGAATTCAGAGGACATTTTTCTGAGTGGACATATTTTATTTATTTATTTTTTTGGGGGTTAAATTTTGTTTTGGGTGTTGAGAGGGTGAGGTTTGGCGCACTTTCCAATTTCAATTAGGAAAAAAAGGCTCACTTCATTACAGTAAATTAAGAGTATTGGTACTAGTAAGTATTTTTTATTCAATTAGTTAAGTTGTAGTATTTTAAAATAGCACTCATTAGTTACCTTTTCTTACATAGGTATGAAAAAATATATGTAATAAGGGAGAACTAGAGCGAATGAGTAACTACGATTTCCAGTTTGAACAGAAAATACCTTTTGGGGTCCTATAAATCCAAAATGTGCACGTACAAAGTTGTATAATGCAATGTAGAGTGACGAAAAGTGAATAAAACTTTGTAATTTTTATAGATAATAATTTCCGTTGTACTATTATTTTATTTAAAACAAATGATTCCATCAAAGGATTAAGGAGCTTTCTCAGGAGCAGGTTGATCAGTGGGTCAAATAAAATGATCCTTTATAAAACCCCTATACGGCCAGTCCTAACTTATGGTTTAGAGACTTGGACTATCTCCATCAGATGAGCAGGCTCACTTGATTAGTGAGAGAAAAAATTTGTGATCCATTTTAGGGTGAGTCTGAGGTATGGAGAAAACAGATGGAAACAAGAGCTGTTTGAGGTGTTCAAGGGTTAAGATGTGGAAGACCATGGAAGAAGCAGTGTGTGGAACAAGAGGACAAGGCAGGCCAAAACTCAATAGGAAGGATGAAGTGGCTGAAGATACTAGGGCCCTTCTTGGTGTTCGGAATTGTATGGTCGCTGTACAGATTGGGCGGAGGCTGACCTAGGAGTCACTGAAATGAGTTGTGCACCAAGGTAGAAGTTTCCATCGAAACTTAATGCTAATCTTTTCTCAACTTTATCTTTATTCGATAGTCGTAAAATATATTTCAACAAGAGAGTAAGTGAAAGCCGTGTGCTTTTTTTCTTCGACTTTATGTTTAGGGATGACTTGTCCTCCGTGGATCCGCTGTCTAGCTAACAGTCTGCCGACTTTTAAATCCCAGTTGGTTCATTATTTCAACATATCAATATAAAGTTTCTGCCATTTCCTTGAAAAATACATGGTTACTTATAACTAAATAACCTGGCAATCCATCAACGGTTTAGAATATTGTATACCGCGCATTTGGAAGAGGAAAAATTAAATTCCTTTCAATAGAGCAGGAAGGGGTGGCAACCCTTATGAATAAAATAACAGATGCGGAAGGCGTGGGAGGGAGGAGAATATTTTCATGAACAAGAGCTGTTGACTGCACCCACTCCAGCTGCTCCCACTGTTTGCACGTCCTTGTCAACTTACCTGTCCTTCACTCTAGGTCTAAAAACTTATTTTTTTCCTTTTAAAATGAACCTTCTTTCTAAATATAATTGAGTATACTTATTTATGCATTAAGGCTTATTTTTTGCATTGAGTGGCATTTCATAAAAAAAAAAAAACCTGTACCTCTACAACATATGTGGGGTCTTTGGTTGAGTACTAGTTGAGATTGTTAATTTCTCACGACCGCATAAGGAGGTGATTAGGACCTTGATCACGGTCAGCAGCCAGGTTTCCCCACAATTTTTGGGTACCCACTTTATAATGGCCGGGTGTACCCCAGGAGGGTCTTCATACCCCAAGGTATATGGCTTCAGCTGAAATAACATAATAAATAATTCTGCCTCAGCCGGGATTCGAACTTGGGATCCGGAGAACAGTAAGGTAATGTTCTGCCTACTAGACCACGCCGCTCCCTAGGCATTTCTCGAAGTCTAATTTTTTTTTTTTTTTTTTTTTTTTTGTGTAAAAATTCCTAGTTATTTACAGTTAATATATATATATATATTTGGTTTACTCAGGATTTTTCTGGCCAAAGTGTGAGGACGGGGATTAATGATAGAGTTAAAAGCCCTTTCCCCTCCAGCACCGAGACGCCTAATTGTGATTATTTAGGAATGTAAAAAGTAATAGATTACAACTTTTTAGTTATCAGATATCCGGGCAACGTGAACGTGCGTTATCCAACAGAAGTTTATTATTTTTTTTGGTCTATCTCTACCTCACCTTTCTTGGCTATACTGGAGTTCATCTAGAACGGGGAGAAGAGCGGAGGATCAATGTCGAGTTAAAAGCTCCCCGGCACCGATAGGCGAACTCAAAATTATTTTCTTCCACTTAGCCAACCCCGCCCTAAGGTTAACAGAAGTATAACACGGATTTATTAAATATGTGCTTGATGAAAGTATAATCAATAAAAAATACAAAATAAATATTAAGTATTAAGTAAAATTGTCCTCTTTTACCATTAATAAACAGCTAAAGCAGTACATACGGGTAATTCCTAGAAGAACGTTAATTTTAGAAATTAATTTTCACCCCCGCTTCAGCTACCTCTTTAGGATCTGAACCACAGCCCAGCACATCATCACAAGGAATGACTGATGAATCGCCGTTCTTTACACCGAACCCATTTCAGATCCTCCAAAATCAAAATGAAAAAGAATCCATGGAATCTTCTCCTATATCCAGGGAACCACAACCTCCACCAATTTTTGTTAAAAATATTAAAAATTTTCAACTACTTTGTGCGCATTTAAACAAATTAACCGATCCTAATAGTTATTCATGTATAAGTAGAACCAGTGATACTAAAATATCCCCGACTACAGCCGAAAGCTATAGAAAAATAGTAAAATATCTGAGTGAGACCAAAGCTGATTTTCATACCTATCAGTTGCGCCAGGAGAGAGCTTTAAGGGTTGTAATTAGAAACCTACACCCTTCGACACCAGTGACAGCTATCAAAGAAGAACTGACGGAGATAGGCTATAAAGTGCGGCAAGTCACCAATGTCCTAAAAGATAAAATTCCAATGCCTCTATTCTTCGTGGACTTGGAACCATCAGCAGGAGTTGAAAAAGTTTACGACCTCAATAGATTGTACTATACTAGTGTAAGAGTTGAGAAACCTTACACTAAGAAAGAAATAGTGCAGTGCCATAATTGTCAGGCATATGGTCATACGAGAACTTACTGCCACCACACACCACGCTGTGTGAAATGCGGTGAGCAACATAAATCAGAAGAATGCACAAGATCAAGATCAACACCCTCTGTATGTGCTCTGTGCCTCGAGGACCACCCGGCTAACTACAAGGGATGTCAAATCTACAAGAACCTCAAAAGCAGATACCAAAAACCTCAGAATCAGGATGAAACAGCTGAGCCGATCAGAAGCAGAAGACAACCTTCAAAAACAATTGATTCCAATGTAACATTTGCCCATCTACTTGGAGGTGGGAACCATAACAAAGAGACCCTGCCGGAACAACGCATACTTAAAAATCCTGAACCCATTCCACAACCACATATTCCTCAAAATTTAACCAATCATCAAAAACCTCATCCGAATCAAATTTCTCATATTCCTCCTCCATCAAATGTCACAGACCTTACAAGTTTGATGACATCCTTCATCACTGAAATCAAATCCCTTGTTATGCCGCTAATATCACTACTTACTAATCTCGTATCAAATTTAATCCCATCCTTAAAAAAGCCTTAAATGACTACACCTAACTCCTTATCCATTCTCCTTTGGAATGCGAATGGTGTTAGAAATCACACTGACGAACTTACAGCTTTATTGCAAGACAAAAACGTTGATGTAGCACTTATTACTGAAACTAGACTAACCACTAAACAGTTCTTTAAAATACCTCAATACGTAACATACCGTACGGACCACCCAGACGGAAAAGCCCATGCCGGTACTGCTGTCATTGTGCACCAGTCACTCTCCCACCACATACTCCCACTCCCCTCCTATGATTTCCTACAATGCACCGCCATAGTAATCAAGACTTTTTCTTTTCCGATCACCCTCGCATCAGCGTACTGCCCTCCTAAACATTCCATTTCCAACATTCTATTCGAATCCTTCCTCAATTCCTTAGGAAACCACTTCATTCTGGGTGCAGACATGAATGCAAAGAACCAACAATGGGGTTCCAGGTCCACGAATTGTCGTGGACGAAACTTACAGTCTGCACTCAACTCTAGACGTTTCAACCTCCTGCCTCCTGATTCCCCTACCTACTGGCCAACTGATCCTAACCGTAATCCTGACATCCTTGACTTCTTCATCCACAGCGGATTAGGCTCCCTAAACATGTCGGTGACTCGCCTTGATGAACTGTCCTCTGACCATAGTCCATTGCTCCTTAAAGTATCCCTAATTCCTATTCCTAAACCCACACCACCGTCATTTATCAGAGGACCAGTAAACTGGGACCTTTTTCGCCAAATCCTGACCAGTGATATTGACCTCGGAGTGAAACTCAAAACTCCAGATGACCTTGACGATGCCGTAAACTCCTTCACCATCGCTATTCAACAAGCTGTTTGGACTGCCTCCTCTCCCAAGCACTCCCAGATAAGTCATAACCAAAATCATTTACCACAACACCTCATAGACCTCATCCGCACCAAACGACGATCCAGATCCTTATGGCAACGCACCCGTCACCCCACAGATCGCCGCTCCTATAACTTTTATTGTAGACAATTAAGGAGGGAGCTGGCGACCTTCCGTTCCCAATCCTTTAGTTCCTTCCTGTCTTCTCTTTCAGCTTGTGACAATTCCCTATGGAATGTCACTAAGAAAATTCTAAAATCCCACCATATTTCCCATCCCCTCCGTCGTAGTAATGGCTCCTGGGCTGCGTCTGATGAAGACAAAGCCGAGGAACTTGCCAAATACGTTTCCGAAGTCTTCACACCTCATCCAGAATCCCATCCAAACCACACTGCAGTGGTGGAAGAGTTCCTTCAGTCTCCAATCCCGCTTTCATTACCTCCTAAAGCAGTTAATCCCTCCGAGGTCAAATATCTTCTCCGAAAACTTGCACTCCGTAAATCTCCTGGATACGATCTCCTCACTCCTCAGATTCTCAGACAGCTTCCATCTAAAGCCGTTATATTTCTTACTTATATTTACAACTCCATTCTACGCACTACTCATTTTCCTCTCTTATGGAAACATTCCACTATAATTCTCTTCCTAAAACCAGGTAAACCTCCTAACACAACGACATCATATAGACCTATCAGCCTACTCCCAATCCTTTCAAAAATCTTTGAAAAAATCCTCCTCAAACGAATATTACCTTTATTAGAATCCCACACTATTCCTTCCCATCAGTTTGGATTCCGTTCCCAACATTCAACCGTTCAGCAAGGGCTCCGAGTCGTTGACCATATTTCCTCTGCCCTTGAGAACAAGGAGTACTGCTCGGGTGCATTTCTGGACATAACGCAGGCATTTGACCGGGTGTGGCACCCGGGATTACTCTTTAAGCTCAAAAACCATTTACCCCAATCCCTATACCTAGTCCTCCGATCCTATCTATCAAACCGCTCCTTCCGAGTTCGCTGTGGTGCAGAATATTCCAATTATTATCCAGTCGAATCCGGTGTTCCTCAGGGCAGTGTCCTTGGTCCTTTCCTTTACAATATATACACGGCTGATATTCCTGTTTGCCCTAATACCTTCCTAGCAACGTACGCTGATGACACAGCTATCCTATCCTCTCACTTAGATCCCGAAATTGCATCTATAGGCCTCCAAACGCACCTTTCTCAAATTGAAGACTGGTGTAACAACTGGAGAATCAAAGTTAATCAATCTAAATGCAAACATGTCACCTTTACCCTTCGAAGACAATCCTGCCCTCCAGTTCTCTTTAACTCCGTTCCGCTTCCTTTCTCCGACACAGTCCGGTATCTTGGCTTCCTTCTGGACAAAAGACTAACTTGGAACCCGCATACTAGACTTAAACGACAAGAACTTAATCGACGATTTGGACAATTATACAGACTACTGAACAGAAATTCTAAATTATCTATCGAGAACAAACTGCTAATATACAAGACAGTACTGAAACCTATCTGGACCTACGGACTTGAACTGTGGGGGACAGCCAAATTTTCTAACATCAAACGCATTCAATCCTTCCAATCAAAAGTCCTCCGAACAATAGTTGATGCTCCTTATTATGTATCCAACCATACCTTACACCGCGACCTAAATATTCCATTTATTTTAGACCTTATACCATTAAAATTCGCTAAATTCCATCGGAACCTTATCCATCACCCTAATCCCCTAGCTCAATCCTTATCCAGCTCCACACATCCTTACCATCCTCCTAGAAGGTTGAAACGGCAATGGCCTCGAGACCTCTTGTAAAATGTATATTGGAGTTCTAGCATTGGCTAGATTCTCCACTCACGTGCTGTATGCTTGTGAATTGTATATAGGTATGAGTGACTTTTGTATATATTTTATTGATTTTGTTTTGTATATATGTATATTGTATTATTATTATATAAATTTATTGTTTTGTATATATCGTGTGAATGTAGTATGAATGTTGTACTTCATCACTATTAAAAATGTCCTAAATTGGACAGATTGTAATATTGCTCAATAAAGAATTGTTTCTAAAAAAAAAAAAAAAAAATTTTCACCCAGTCGTTCAAAGCTTTAAATAGCTTCAGGATTTTACATTTAGTTTTTACCTTATAAGCTTGCTTAGCCTGCTTTTAATTAAAGTTTTTCAAAATGGCTTTAGAAGTATTCTTTAATCCCACATTTTCCCCAAAATGTTGATTATTTTTCTTTAAACAATCCAGTTACTTTTTTGTTTATGCGATGATGGTGTAACGGGTACATTATATTATATTATAGTATATTATATTACACTGTAACCATAGTAATATCATAATTCTTTAAGAGCAGTATATCTACTCTATTTTGTTGGTTTTATAATTTTAATAGCACTTCGGCATTGATAATAGTGGAATTAATCGTTGTCTCTCGAAAAAAACATAAGTCTCCTGGATGAATAATTATAAATAATGGGATGAATAATTTGATTTTGTGGTTAAGTGACGTACTTTTATCTATGTAATAAAAATGATTCAAAAAGGTTTATTAAATTAGCTTTCAAGGCAGTTAAAAATTAACCTCTGAAATGAGGTAGGGAAGTTAAAAAGTAAACCTCAGGGACTGAGATGGGCTATTGTTCTTATTTCTCTTTGCTCTAAAATTCGTTTGATCTTTAAGATTTTCTGATATTACGATATTTAAACATAAACTAATTTTTTTTTTCCAGTTTAAAGTTACTTGAAGATAATGTTTTAAAATATATTTTCTCAGTCCCATTGGAGAATTGACCTGGGTTCCACGGATTAATCGAAAACGGACTGAATTAATATTAATCAAGCCATAGTACTAAGGGTTCTCGGAATGAGTATTATGAAAATTTCTAAGAATTAAATTTTGAATAAATTATCCTTTTAAACTGAATAATCTGATTTAGAGTGAATCATTTTTCAGTTACAGTTTAAGTAAACTGAATATTTAATAAAACATTAGTTTTAATTTAAATTATATATCAACTACGTTAATTTTCAATGTTAATTTCTTTTTTATAAGTTTATATAGTTTAATTTTGGTTTATTAATTTCAATAATGAACCTTTATACTCGACCAAGAAAAAAAAAAATTACCCCCAATGAATAAAATTGAGGTCCTATATTTTCAGATACATAGAACGCAAATAAACGGGAAAAAATCCGTCTGCTATGCATAGTCCGCGGCTTTTCTCCTGACTTTTTAAACTAATGGGCCGAATTTTTCGAAGTTTGAAAAAAAAAAAATATCAGTTATCCTACGATGATCCGAACACCTCAACATTGATATCAGTCTAATAAATTTAAAATGTTTTAATTCAATAACTCAGTTATTTTTGAAGATAGAGGGAAATGTTTAGAATCGGGACATCGCTGTTATTAATAATTTTAAATTAAAAATTAATTAATTAAACTTTTACCCATGTGTTCACTCATAACTCAGTTATTTTTTAATTAAGAAAAATATCCGGTTTATCTATCTTAAGCTCTTTGTATGATTGGTAGCTATAAATATAAGTTATTTGCCTACACTATCTAAATTATTCATGATAACATTTTTTTTTTTAATATATAAACCATTGTGTAATAATTTGAATCGTTTTTAAGTTGTCCTTTTGTTACTATTTAATCAATTATTATTATATGTTTTATTATTTATTAACATTACCTTATTTGATTAGGATTGGTGAGCTATCGCTATGTTTTATAAAAAGATAACATGATTCTTGATTTCCGCGAACGGATTTTTATATGGTTTTTACTATAATTTGGAGACTTCATTAATAAAGGTTTATAAGTAAAATAAAGTACAATGGAGTTTTTCTTTAGATAGGAAAATTTAATTATTTGTAAACTAGGCATCAAAAATAGTGGATGGGCTGTATGTTTAAATGAATAGTAGACTGTATTAAATAAATGGATCTATATTGTTCTAGTATGGTTACATGAGATTATAATGAGGGTTAGTGCTTTAAATTATTATCCATTGTACATATCTAGCTGATGAGGTGGAATATTCTATTTTCTTCTGTCCGCTTCTTCGCGGCCGTGGGCAGGCCGGCTCCTATTGTTTACTCCTCCATAATGCAGTGTAAGTATTAAGGATAAAAGTGTCTAGCCCCACCGAAGGGGCACATGTGCTCCAGATCGTGAGCTCTTTCTTATCTGTCGCCCTATCCAGACCATTATTTTCCTGAACTTTTTGGCAGAGCTACATTACCCGCAGATGCCACTAGAAGGCGTCATGCGCCCTTGATTGTGTTGCCCGCTAGAGGGCAGCACTTAAAGTAGGTTAGGTGTTCCCTCAACACTCCGAATGAAATAATCTGGTGCGGACAACACACGACTTTTACTTACCTCGCCATTGCCTGCAATTTTTGGCAGGGAGTCCCTTGCCTCTGGATGGCGTTGTGCTCATGATGATGATGCTGTCTGCTAGAGAGCAACACATAAAATATGTCAAGCCCCTGTTTCCTTAACATATTTTTACACTTTTCTCTTTTAGTTGCTCATCAAATTAGCTTCACTTTCATATTTAGCTGTTATTTATCATTACTGACAAGTTGATCTGCCTAATTTTTAAATATATTTTTCAATTTTTAAAGGTACTCGAGTTAAAGAAATTGTTGAAATATCGGCATTTAAACTCTGTCAGACTATTTAAATCAGAATAAAACCTACATTATATTAAAGCTCATCAAATTTTACATCGATATAGTGAGTTTAAGCAAAATCATTAGAGCTGTTTTTGAGAAAATCGTAAAAAGGTGCAAACTCCATGGCATAAAGTGGCTCTTCTGGTGAGCTGATTTTGATGAAAACTTTACTGTAACATCTCGGGCGTATAGTTGTCTTAAATATGAAATTTCAGTTTTATACGACTTATCGTTTTTGAGCTAGACTTACCACACACACACAGACATAGACCTTTTTTCGGGACATGGCCATTTGGACTCAGGAGACCCTAAAAACGTGTATTTCTGTCGAAAACTGGAATTGGAAAATTGTCACGATCGCCATACTTTCCCTTAGATATATATTTCATATATAGGTAAGTGAAAGTAAAAAGTTACTTTCGTTGGGTGGTGGGGTACCCAGAGAGTTTGAGGGAGCTCCCCAACCGCCGATTTTTTCATGTTTTTAATAGTTCAATATATTCAAATCTATGATAAATTGTATCTTTTATTGCTTTTGAGAAAAGTAAAAAAAAAAAAAATTTTTAAGTAAAAGTTTTAGGTCGTGGGAAACATTTGAAAGTCCGTTGGGGAGTTGTATACTACACACCACGTCCATACTTGTAGGTTATACAGAAATGACACCATATTAAAAACTGCACCCGAGCGAAGTAGGTGGGACTCACTAGTTCGTAAATAAATAAATAAAGTCATTTATATAAACGTATAATAATCACCGTTCGTCCTGTCGCGGCTTTCTGATCTGTATGTAACGTCCCGTCGATCCACAGCTTTCGATAGGTCATTCTTAATCCGATCCGCATCCCTACGGAACTCCATTCCTTCCAATATCCGGGACTCCCAAACTCTATCAACATTTAAATCCCGTCTATTAAACCATTTCAATTAAAAAATAGTCCCAATTAGATGTTATGTTCAGGAAAAATAAACAAATAAAGGAGACAGATACGTTAATTTATTTATTCAATTTTCATTTTCATGGGTAAATTCAGCAGCAAATATTATTTGAAAAGATTATCTTTCCAAAGATGTAAGATTAAATCATATTTTATTTTACAAACATTCAAAAGCAGTGTGATTTCCTTTTTTTTTTTTTTAAACTGTATATTTTTAGTTTTTACTTTCACTTACCTATATATGAAATATATAGGTAAGGGAAAGTATTGCGATCGTGATCATTTTCGAATTCCAGTTTTCAACGGATGTACAATTTGGGGGACCGGTAAGTGTTTTACCACCGGGAGCCCTTTATTGTGCCTTAACAAAAAATAACTCGTTCATTTTAAAGTATTTATTGATAACAATATATAATTAATGGGTCATGTCCCTGTTAATATTTACGACTGGCGGGCGGCGTCCTCAATCTCGTCTTTCCGGAAGTTTTCGGTCCTGTTCTCGATACAGCGGCTGCTGTGTCTGGCTCGGGGCGGTGATCCGTTCAGGGCGGCTACTCTATCTGGCCCGGGATGTAGATCCGTTCAGGGCTGCTGTCAGATGAGGAAGAGAGAAACTCCGGGGCAGCCCCACAGAAGTAAATTCTGGAAATGTTGGGGCTAATTCTGTCTGGAGCGTGCATCCCGCCTTTCCTGTATGGAAACAGACACCCTGACCCGGGTAGCATTATTTGCAAAAAAATATGTGCACAATAGATATCTATATAATAATCCCGGAGGAGGTTTAAATCCGACAACGGAAATACAATTTTTAGGGTCCGTCCCCTATGTCCAAATGACCAAGTCCTGCCAAAAGGTCTGTGTCCGAGTCCGTGTGTTTGTAGTAAGTTCAGCGCAAAATCGAAAAGTCCTATAAAACTGAACCTAGATATTTAAGA
Source organism: Piezodorus guildinii (assembly GCA_023052935.1). Taxonomy (NCBI): domain Eukaryota; kingdom Metazoa; phylum Arthropoda; class Insecta; order Hemiptera; family Pentatomidae; genus Piezodorus; species Piezodorus guildinii. Next base: position 101,833,529 of record CM041296.1, on the reverse strand, counting down.
TGGCTATACGCCAGAGATGTTACAGCAACTTCTTCATTAAAATCAGCTAACCAGAAGAGCCACTTAATACCACGCATTTTGCATCTTTTTACGATTTTCTCAAAAACGTCTCTAACGATTTTGATTAAACTCGCTATATCAATGTAAAATTTAATGGGATTTAATATGATGTAGGTTTCTTTCTGATTGAAATAGTCTGACAGGGCTTAAATGGCGATATTTTAAGTTTTCTTCCTATAAAGTATCTTTAATTTAGCAGAATTAAAAAAAAATAAGGCACATCTTGTTAGAATTGATAAATAACGGCTGAATATGCAAGTTGAGCGAATTTGATAAACAACTAAAGGAGAAAAGTGCAATAGGATTTTTTTTTTTGAACATTAAAACAGAAATATAGATGTATAATATACCGTTGGAAAGCAAAAGATTTTAGAAAAAATACTATCATGTACAAAAAATTCTAAAAGTTAACGGAGGGTGATGAAAACAAACTGATTGTCGTAGATACTAATATAATTGATTATTTAATAAAACACATGTTTCTATTCAAACTTAATTTAAGTATTTCTTTAATAATTTATTTTAATCTCTAAATGTATTTAAAACTTCCAAATTGATTTTAACAACGGAGGTAAATGAAAGTCGTGTGTTACGCGCACCAGATTTTTTCAATAATGATATTATATTTTTTATTATATTGTTCTCATTTTAACGTACTTTTTTCTTGTTTAGAAGTTTCACATTATATTAGAAGTTATCTTTTGTGTTATTTTATTAGTTTAATTATATTCTTTTTAATTATTTTACTCTAAGACTCCAGTCTTAAGACCATTGTTTATATCCTTTAACATTATCCTGAAGGGACTCGTCCCAGAATAAATAAAGAATTATTATTATTATAATATATACATGCATAAAATATAATTTATATATCTATTCCAGCGGTAAGTTGTTTACGATGTGAATAACGGTAAGAGGGGTCTCATTCAAACCCGAATTGCTTAGACCTTTTTCAACTGGATTAAAATATTTATAAGGCTCCCCCTTCTTCTAACTCAACTTTTTAATTAGAAATACAGAGATTTTCCCAATATAGCGCCCCGGGGGAAAATTCTGTAACTTTGTCAGTTTTAAAATTAAGAAACGTTCTTAAAATTCTTTTATAAAATGTTGAAGTTTTTTTTTTCTAATTAGGCGATTTTAATTCATGATCCATTTAGTAAGCATTCACTGTTGAATTTATAAAATGATATTAGTTCATTACCGAGGCTTAAATAAGTACGTCTGAATTCATTAAAAGTAGTCCCACTGCGGATTTGAACGGAGTTAAACAATTTGAATGTTAAGAACGGAGCTCAATAGTAAAGTAGTTAATCCCTGGATCAGGGAGGAATCTGTAATTTCCGACACATAGGCTAAATGCTTTAAGCCATATTTCTGTAGGACTAAAGCACAAGAGATTGTCTTGCTTTATTGTCTCAATGTTTCTCTAAGCCTTTTTAGATCTCTTTGGTAACGATTGCCTGGAATTTCCTCTCCTAATTGTTTGTATTAAAATTTAAATTTAGTTTAGGAAATAAAACATTTTTTTTACTTTCGCTTACCTGTATATGAAATATATATTAATGGAAGGTATTGCGATCGAGGAAATTTTCGAATTCCAGTTTTCGACGGAAATACACGTATTAGGGTCTCTTGAGTCCAAACGACCAAGTCCCGTGGTCTGCGTGTGTGGTAAGTCTTACGTAAAAACGGAAAGTCGTTATAAAACTGAAATTTCATATTTAAGACAAATATAAGCCCGAGATGTTACAGCAACTTTTTCATCAAAATTGGCTAACCAAAAGAGCCACTTTATACTATGCATTTGCACCTTTTTACGATTTTCTCAAAAACAGCTCTAACGATTTTGATTAAACTCGCTTCATTGATGTCAAATTGGATGGGCTTTAATATATGTAGGTTTAATTCTGATTGAAATAGCCTGATAGGACTTATATGTCCATATTATAAATTTATTTCCTCTAAAGTACATTCATTTTTTAGATATTTGAAATTAACCATATCATTTGATTAGCTATTTAAAGCATGCAACGAAAATGAATAAACGTTTTATTAAAATCAACTTAATATATATTTATCAAATTGAAGTATATTTAATAGTTTTTAAATTGATTTTAATAGTTCGAGGTAAGTAAAAGTCGTATGTTGCCCGCACCAGAGTTTTTCTATTGTATTAAAAAGAATATCTTGAGAGTAGAAGCAACACCAGAGAAGAATATTTGAATTAAAAACGAAATTAATATTTTAAGGACTCTTTTTATTTCTCTTAATATGTTTAAGGACCATCGGTTTCCATCCACAACGTATTTATAATTAATTAAAATTAGTCCAAAAATTTAGTCAGTATAAGGCTGTCAATGTACTCCACAATTTTGTTAAAACTCCATCCTCGTGTAACAACTAAAATTTTCTAAAAGGACATACAAAATATTTTTGGTGTAAATAACACATTTTAAAATATTCTTGATACAAATTTTCTAAAATAAAATAAAAAATCTGGTGCGTGGAACACACGACTTTCACTTATAGTCCACTAAAATGAGGCGTAATTTCGAAGTTTGTGGGAAAAACTCCTATCTCCGTTATCCGTCCTAAAAAAAAGTAATCTGAGCTTGCATATTTCTCCAAACTTTTGGAAGCGTGTAGAGGAAAATCGATAAAAAAATATATTTTTTAAAGGTTAGAATCAACCAAATTTGAAATTTAGAGACACTTAAAGACTTGAAATTTCATGCTCTAGAACTTCGATTCCATGAATTTTTTCGATTTGGATAGTTGTTTCAATGTTACAGCTGTCTCTTAGGGACCAAATTGGGTTTTTCATAAAAAAATGGAAATATCTGCCTATTTCTAACGAACGTTTGCAGAAATTTTACTAAACCAAATTCAATATTGCTAAACATTCGAGGTTTTTCGACTCCGAAAAGTTAAGCCCACCTCCTGTACAAACCGGAATACTTTTATTCAGATTAATTTATATTTTATAATAAAAACAGGTCTAAGGGAAGATTGCAATTGATATAATTAAAATAGTAGGTTTCTAATATCTTCCAAAAAAAGGTTTTTTACAGAAAAACTTAAACGAGTCAAAGTTTCGGGGGCCTTCCCCATCATCAGTACTCACTGAGTTGTCTGACAAGTTAAGAATCCATTTTTATAATTTAAAAATGTTGTCAAAAAAGTCTTCAAAATAAAATTATATTGCACAGGGATCAATTATCCCACCTCACATATTCTTTGGCCTCTTATGAGTTGACACACTGGGGAAGGCCCCCGAAACGTTGACTCGTTAAATTTTTTCTGTAAAAACTTTTTTAGGAAGATAATAGAAACCTACTATTTTAATTATATATATTTAGGACCATTAAGAGGTATTAAACCGATTTCCAGCTTTGTCCGAATTTATGCCCACAAGAACCCTTATTTTACTGGGCTATTACCTCCGTTGTTAATAAAATTAATTTAAGAACATCTAAATAAAGTTAAAACTAAAAAAAGGTTAAGAGGATTAGTTTTTATTTTCGATTATGAGTTTCGATGGTAACGTGTGTATAAGATTAAATAATCTAAAGAAATTATTATTATCTATATTATAAATTATTATCTACAACAATCATTTATTTTTATACTCTTTATTATATCTCTTCGTTGCCTTTAAAACTTTAGCTTTCTAATTTTACATCTTTGTTACTAGAAAAAAAATACTTAAAAAATAACTTTACTTTTTTCTCCTATGTCGATATTCAAATTCGTTTAACTTGTATATTTATCTGGGTTTTTTTTTATCAATGGTATCAAAATGATATGGTTATGTTTTTTTGAATCTATAAAATTAAAGGTAATTTAAAATCAGAGTATAAAATGTAAGTTTGAAAGCCAATGACCCACAAGAGTAGAGGCGTCATAAATAAATTTAAAATATCGGCATTTAAGTCCTGTCAGACTATTCGATCAGAATGAAACCTACATCATATTAAAGTCCATTAAATTTTACATCGATTAAGCGGGTTTAATTATAATCTTTATTCCCCATTTCACACAGTCTAGAGGAATAAATATCACTTTTTTTGGAAAGTTAAGATGTTGAAGTTGACTCTGATAAAAAGAGAACCAAAATTACTTATTATCATTGAGCTGTAAACAGATGCATTAAAAATATGGTGAAATTTAGGATGTGGAAAAATAAAATACCTCAAAATAACCAAAGGTTTAATTTTTTAACACCAACTTTCAACTGATAATTTGAAATGATTGATTTATGTCAAACAAGTTCAACGTTTTCTAAAAGATTAATGGTTGAGTTCATAAATTAACATTTCAAATATTCAATCTGTACAAACAAACAAAAATTGATGGCAGTATATTAGGCAAGTGACGTTGAACTCTATTTAGAAGATCCTTATTAAACGAATAAGCACAACAAAAAACATTTAGTAGTTTTTGTATACTTTGGGTATCTACTTTCATTTTTTTTATAACATCAAGTTTATAAAAAAAAAGGTAATTATATCACTTTATCTATTTATGCCTAATGTAAGGATAACTATATTCTTATGTTACATCATTATTTGAAATTGCTCATATCGTTTTTAATGTTTAATAAATTAAGAAACAAAATTGGGCATATTTGTATTCATAATTACGAATCCTCTTCTCTTCATTAGCTATTTATTTTAATAATTTTGAGTCTGGCGATAGTAGAAGATTATTTTTGGCCATTCTTCCTTCGGCATTTTATTTTTTAAATTTTTTTTTAAAATTTTTGTGATAATATACACAGACACATGTTATTTACAGGATTCAATGAAAATACTTATGTATTATTATTATGTTTTCGACGTAAATACATTAATTTTTATATTTATGGGTAACCTTGTGTATGGGATTCATATTTACGAATACATATATGCTCAGCTCTGATCTGAAATAATTCAAAATTAAATATTTTTCAACAATTATTCACAGGATTGCCAATAAAAAATTCTTGGTGAAATACTATTTAACATAAACAATTCAACAGTCCATTATTACAAATGGATTATTTGTTTAAAATATTAAAACTGCTTTTTTTTTTTTTTTTTTTTTTTTTTTTCAATGCCTCACCTTTACTCTAGGTTTTACGTTATTGTGATGTAAACCACTTGATCAGTAAGATGAACAAATAAAAAAATGCAGGCATAAGAATAAAAATAAAGTGATTTTGGTTAATACATTTGTTTCTTATTTTTAAAATACATTATTATTTTATGTCACCATAACAACCACAAAATTATTGAGGGTAAACAATTAAGAGAATACTCCACCCAGACTTGAGGAGCCATTGTTTCACTGATCTATTGGCAACCCTATTCGGTCATCGATTCTACAGTTTTCTGAAATATTTAAAAAAATATTGTAACAATACGCCTTCAAGTATGTCGATGAAGAAAGGCTAGTACATTACATGTTAATGTTATGACCTCATTGTGCTAAAAGAATAAATAGATCTGGAAATCTATTCAATCTCTATTGGTAAAAAAAGTGATAGAGATCGAATAGGTACACGATTTATATTAAATTATGTATTTAATGTTTTTACCAAAATGTAACTACAGAAAACGCCTTGTATTTTATGATACTAGGATCAATCAAGGGCATTTTATGAATTGCAACTGTACACTATTTACACATACAACAGCATGACATATTTTAGAAAAAAAATATAATGTTTATGCAATTTTGAATCAAGAGTACTCAACTTTCATATCACACCCCTCAGCGTAGGTATGATCAAATTTAAGATAATTATAATAAAACTCGACAAAGTGTTCAAAATATAATAATAACAGTTGTGATTTAGAACATTAAATTGTACCAGTAATAACTGATTTTTCACTTTAGTACTCAAGATTACTTTAACTAAGGTAATGTAAATGTTATAATAAAAAATATAAGTAATAAAAACAAATATATTTAAGGTTCAATCAATTAGAAATCGTCCAAATTTCCTCAATTTTGCCGCTCAACATTTTAGCTTTTAACGATTTTTTAAACAGTTATTCTCTACCTTTTCTTGATTAAAAAACCGTAGATAAATATTTTTATTATTATATATATATATAATATATATTTTTTTTTATGGCAAACACTTTTAGTGTTGCAGCCGTTTTAAGGTGGCTTCGCGACTGAATTAGCCCAAGTTAATAAGTTTCAGTTGATATAAATTTTCGTGAATTTTTAAAACAATTTTCTTGGCTATTTAGGAAATATGCTGTAAGGACCAAAACTGTATAAAGTACTCTCATCAACACTATAGTTTTTGTTTCGCTCTGAACCATGTAAAAGTACAGGAGTTTATTATGTTAGTTTCATAATTTTTCAATCAGTCCCTTTTGAGATATTTCCCTGTAAACTTCGCGAAAAACAAGTTTTTGCCATTTTTTGTAAATTTATAAAAACAAAGGACCATGTTCTCAAGATCGAAATTTTTACAGCAAGTAGTGCTGTGATTAAGTTATGAATAAAAAAATATTCAAAGATGAGTATCTATTCGTTTATAGACTTTTAACTCGCTAAAAGCCTCATTTTTTATTAATTTTCGAAAATATTTTAAGCACTTTCTTTACTTTTAAGGTAATGAGTTGTAAGAGCAAATCATATAAAGCATTTCCTTACCTTATTGTTAATTTTTGTTTTACCTGGATATCTGCAAGATGACCGGAATTAGAAAGATTTTCCCAACACATGTTTTCAGTCGCGATGCTACCTTAAAATGGCCGCAACACTAAAAGTATTTGCCAGAAAAAAAAAACAAATTATCCACTGTTTTTTATTCATGAAAGGACAAAGAATAATAGGTAAAAAATCATTAAAATCAAAAATGTTAAACAATGTCTGCACGATTCCAAATGGATTGACCCTCAAACGATTTGGTAGGATTTTATGATCAGCAATGTAGGGCATGATTCATTCTAAAAAATATTTTTAGAATATTGAGAACTCTTGATTTTAAATTACAGGAAATTGAAAAATTCAAATTCAATGCCAATGAGTCCCTAAGAGGATTTTCTTTTCACAAATACCTCTTTTTTTTTTTTTTCCTATATTTCCGAAATCAAATTCTCAACTTCACAAAAGTAAAGTGTTATATGCTTTAAAAATGAAATAAAGATTATAAACTTAAATATTTAAAATAAACCTTGATTCAAGAAAAAAAAAATTTCATTGGCTATTGGAGGACTAATCCAAATAAAAAAAAACTTACAACACACACAAAAAAAAAAAAAAAAATGTAAACAATGTTACTTATGCCATTAACAGTTGTGAAACTTTATTACATAGGTATATAATACATACATTTTTTTCTAATGCTTAACCATACAATTATTTGTTCATATATATTTATTATACAATTATTTGAGCTTACAGTTCCATGCACGTGGCAATATAAACATCAGATTAATTTTAATTTTTTTTTTTTATACATATTTACACATTTTAAATATAGAAATCAAATACAATTTACAAGTATTCTATGCTTTTGGAAGCCTTAATTATGGCATCTAAAAATATATTAGTCTGTTTTCCATAGCACAGTTAATAACTCATTTGTAATCAACTGTTAATAATTATTAAGAATGTTCATAATCTTTATGGTTTGATTCGTTTAACTGAAAAAAAAAAAGTTTTTAGTCTCTCAAATTTGACAGAGGAGTGCCAACTTATAAAACACATATGAAATAGAAGATCTGCCCAGAGTATTGTTTAACTTAAATTATATTGCTTAAATTTGTATTCACTTATTTAATAAAAGACTATAATCAATCAAATCTTTAAAAAAATCCATTTTTCAGAGATTATAGACTCATTAAAGATATAGCAAATATATATTAGTCAATCTAGATAATCATTATCAACAAATGATTTACTTTTATTTTTTATGGATTGGTAATCGTCATGAGGTATTTTAGATGACATTTTAAGCCAAGTCTACTGGGATTTAGAAAAGATCCCATACTGCTTCTGTAGTTGAAATTATATTTATGCTTCATCCAAAGTAAATGTCTCTGTGATTCGAGAAAGGGTAATCAAAATAAAAGAGAAATTAGTGCTTGGTACATGTTTTTCATTTAATATCATTTTTCCTTACCTTTTCCTATTCCATCAAAGATATCAAATTGTCAAATAATTCCTGTGTTTTGTGATTGTCCAAAATTTATTCACTTATTTATTTGAGCTTGTAAAACTGACTCCGATAATTGAACAAATATTTTCCTTTAACATTGATAAAATTTTAACATTAGTAGTAACATTGAAATAGTAGTAGGGGATTAGTTTCTTTTTACCCTCTAACAGTATTTAACAGATAACATTCACAATAACACAACCATGGTTCTAATTATTTCATAATTACCTACAAAATACCAACAACTAGAGAAAGAAACTTTTCCAATAAAAAAATTTCATTAAACAGAGTAACCAAGAAATGAACAGGTAAATTTTAATCTGTTCAATTTCATAAAATTAAATCAGGAGTGATATTTATTTCATTAGAAAACTTTCTTTGGCCAATATAATAAACAGTTAATGTCATAAAAATATATATAAATACGTTTTTTATAAATTTCAAGAAAATATAGCATTAATCCGAGATCCAATAGCGTGTCACTAAAAGTGTGACTTCAAGATTTGGGCATATAAAATGAATATTTTCATCTGAATCTGAAAATTAACGTTTGCTAGACTAAACCTGACAAAATAAACAATAGGGGTACTCACTACGTTTGCTATAGCATGCTATTTGTGTTATTTTGCTAAACCCGTCGAGTTTCTACAGTTATTTCCTGTATAAAATTGATGGGTTTAGCACAATAGCACAAATAGCATGCTATAGCAAACGTAGTGAGTACCCCTAATGACTCCTATTTGACTACCGTAGTTTTTATATGAAAATGAAACATTCCATCCTTTTGCATATAATAAGTCCTTTTTTCATGGAAAAAACATTGTGTTTCTTGACCACCACTTAATCTAGGCTTTTTCAGTTCAGATCTTTTATTTTGATATGCCCAAATATTAGCATGAAATGAGTGTTTTGACTTGAGTTCCCTGACTTATAATTTCTTGAAATTCGGACTTGTATTTCTCTGAAGACGTGAAGTCCCAACATTTTAGAGGATTTATTTCACGAAGGGTTATGAAAATTTCACTGCACATTGAGCACTTCACTGATTGTTTATGTACAAAAATTGTCTTTATTGAGTTCTACCCATCCTATGTCCCCGGCCTTTAATATCTGAAAAAAAAAAAATTACAAGTAGATAAAAATTTTATATAAATATTGATAGAAGGCGTTTTAGTAATTTATAAAAATTCAATTAAATATTTGAAATCGGTATACATATATTTAAAAAAAATATTTTATCATATCATAAATAAAATTTTACCATATTCTTCAAGTTTTGTAAAAGTATCTAATTTTAACAAGTATAGGTGAACTATGCGAGACTTCTCATTTTTAACCTTATTTTCTTTTAATACCAGTTTTTGACGTTCCAGTGTTGTTGTTTTTTAACATCTAAATAATTTCATTCACATTATATAAGGGCAATATTATGTAACATATTAAACAATATATTATCGAATGCAAAATCGAACTTTTTCTAATTATTCACATAACGTGAACAATATAATATTAAACAAAAATACCTTATGAAGTGAGAATGGTTGACTGTGTGTATATATGGAAGAAGTCAGTTCAGGGTGCAGTCAAATGAACGAAGTAAAGACTTAATTTAATGGTGCCGATGTTTCGGCCTAAATTATAAGCCTTGAATCGCCCTGAAGAAGTCCTATAATTTAGGCCGAAACGTCGGCACCATTAAATAAAGTTTATACTTAATTGTGTGTTCATTTGACTGCACCCTCAACTAACCTCTCCCCAAAAAAAACAAAAAAACCTTGGTTTATATAAATCATATATTGATGTAATATAAAAGAAATATTTTGTTGATAGAAAAACAGCCCCGAAACGTCAAAAAATGATGAAAGTAAAAAAACAAAAAACATATTCAACTAGTTTTACAAGTTTTTTAATATTTATCAGTATAACGTAGAGGGTTTTAAAAGGTGATCCATAGGTGATGAAAAAAAAAAAATTCAAGCTTTAGCGTTAAATAAAAATAGCTTTGCTCAAAGAGTTAGGGGATCGGCGTGGTCTAGTGGATAGAGCGCTAGTCTACTGTTCTTCGGTTCCTGGGTTCGAGTCCTGGCTGTGGCAAAATATTATTTATTCTGTTTATTCAGCCGAGGGGCCACCCTAGGGTATGGAGACCCTCCTGGGACGGACCCAGCCTCTTTAAAGTGGGGAAAAAATCTGGTGGGAAAAAAAACAGCGAACACAGCCTAATCACCTTCTTGCACGACCGTTGGCCAAGAAACAGTACGAATCTCTATATGTACTGGAACTTCATGGATTATAGAGGTACAGATTTTGTTTTTTTTTCCTCAAGGAGTTAACTTTTGCGGAATAGATATACCGTAAAGTATATAGGTATGTATATGCGACACGTCATAAATGACACTGAACAAATATCTGTGACTATTTGCTAACTTTTTAGAAAAAAAGGCCTCAAAGGACATATTAATGCATTAAGTTCGCAACAATAAATGGGTGTATAATCTACTAATAGAAAAAGAAATGTTTAACACAGTAATATATATAAAAAAAAAAAAAAACCTGTACCACTACAACCCATGAAGGGTCTTGGGCTCAGTACATATAGAGATTCGTACTGTTTCTAGGCCAACGGCTGTGCAATGAGGTGATTAGGCCTTAATCACGCTCAGCCGCCAGGTTTTTCCCCAATTAATTTGGGTACCCACTTTATAGAGGCTGGGTCTGCCCCAGGAGGGTCTCCATACCCTAGGGTCGCCCCCCGACTGAATTAACAGAATAAATAATATTCTGCCACAGCCGGGATTCGAACCCAGGACCCGGAGCACAGCAGACTAGTGCTCTATCCACTAGACCACGCCGCTCCCCAACACAGTAATATATACAGTAATAAAATAATATAGAGCAGAGTCGCTTTTTTTAATGATATTTATTTTTCTTTATTTTATTCTAATTAAATGTGAGAGTTTATGAAAATTATTCTGTGATTTGTACCTATATAGTTGTGGAAATAGGGCAGTTGGTGATTAGGCTAGTGTCAAAAGCTATTTAGGAGAGAAGACAAATTTTAGAATTTATAGGATAGAGGATGGGGGGTCCTATAAAAGTTTTTGGAGCCACTTACCTCTGGTATATTTATTCGAAACCTGATTGGACGTGATGGCTGATGATCAAAGGTAAGACTGCTTTGGTTCGAATCCAGCCTAAGCTAGTTGAATTATATTTCTTCGCGACTTATATAAATAATTTATTTTCTCTTTAGTTATTGATCGAGGTAAAATTATTGTTGTTTTATAAGCAAACAAAAAAATAAAAAATGTGAAGTAAAGATAAAGATTATATTTACCGGTAGAAATACGTCCTGTAGGCCGGGGAGGGCGGGGGCTAGCTGGGCCCAGGCTCCCCCGGGCCAGGCCCGGCTCAGGTCTCCATCTGCGCCAGCCGGTCCGGGGCCAAGCTGAGGAGGAAGCAGGCCACCAGGAGGGAGACCGCGCCCGTCAGCAAGTGCAGCGAGTACCACAGCTCGCAGGAACCTGCAACCGTTTCTCTTTAGTACATAACCATATCTTACAGCATCACATTTATACAAAGACATACACAGAAATACCAAATATTCCAAAAAAAGCGTTGAGATTTAGTCAACGCTACCGAAAGTGATGGTCAAAAATAGATCGGTCGGTATACTGTAGAACAGTGGTCCGCCGATCGCTGAGGGTTCGCGAGAAGTCATTGAAAACTATTTTAATCTCAAAATATAATCTCTCGTCTTTCATTTCCACCTTAAAACTCCTAAATTACCTTCGTCACCTTCTCCCATTTGAAACCCGTAGGCTTTTGGTTAGTTCCTTAATATTCCCCCACTTTGACTACTGCTGTACGGTGTATGGGGGTGTCTCTGGGGATCTCCAGGCAAAACTAAAACCATTATTTAACTTCTTTATCCGCTTCGTCTTTGGGGTATCCAGGGACACCTCTGTCACCCGATTTTACGAGGAGATGAAGTGGTTTTACCCTTCCTACCGTTGTATGTACTTTCTGAAATTCTTTCTCTTTAAGACTTATGAAATGCCCAGGGGCTCCAGTGTCTCTGACAGGTATGCCGAGTTGAAGTGGCTCAATCCAGTTTCCCGGCGACAGTATTTCCTGGGATTATTCCAATTTCGCACTTTCAATACGAAAATCCATCCTATATTCTTGACCTACTCATTCCTTGATCATCAGTCTAGATTCTCCACTCACGTGCTGTATGTTTCAAGGTTCTATATAGGTATGAGTGACTTCTAGACTTTGTAAATATTGTATTAATTCTTTATTATATATTATTTTATAGTTTTATTGATATTGTATGAATGTTGTACTTGATCACTTTTATAAATGTCCTAATTACGACAGATTGTAATATCATTCAATAAACAGAATATATATTTAAGTATATACGGAAATTTATTTTATATATTTACTATTTTCTCTAGCACTATAGAGCACTCATTTTCCGCTCCATGGTTTCATCTTACAGACATTTTTTTTTCACAGTCAGCTAAGAGGGAGATCACCCAACCTCATATTGCAGTGCACCATGTTTTTCATGACCAGTCCCTTTGAGACCAATCTAGAAGCGTCCTTCCATTCGACTCTCTCGGGTACTTGGACAGTGACAGATTGGTCGAGATCCATGAATTATGGCTGTTCGGGGTCAGCAGGCTCACGAGGACCTACATTTCTTTCTTCGCAACAACCTGGGCTATTTTATATTCTGGGCTATTTATTATAAAGGTACAGAGGATTGGGTAGTTAATCCTACGCTATTTTCAATGAATGATGTATATATAGATGAACATTTTGGGTGCTCTAATTATAAGTATTGGGTTGATGCAAAATAAATGCAGGTTTCCTCTATTGCAATATCTTAATTCCAATTGTGTAAACAAAGCTAATCCTAACATTGATCATTATTATACCAAAACAAACCTTATCTAATACCCTATCTTTCACCATGAATTTGTTTAGTAAAATCGTTTTGTTCAGTGTGTTCAAAGGTCTTGAATCGAAAATGTCAAAGTGCGATTTTCGTCAAATTTATTTTTACGAATTTAAATTAGGGCGCAGCGCTGCGCAAACGGCTCGTAATATTAATGAAGTGTGGGGTCAGGGGGCTATTAATGAGTGCACGGTGCAGCGTTGGTTCCAGAAGTTTCGCAGAGGAGATTTCGACCTCGAAGACAAGGAAGGTCGGGGCCGTCATCTTGCTCTGGACAACGACCAGCTGAGGTCAAAAGTGGAAGAAGACCCAACCAAAACCACACGAGAAATGGCGGCGAAACAGCATTGATGAATCGGAAGGGGCCGATCCTGCTCCACGATAACGCCAGACCACACGTTGCACCACCAACGCTTCGACGACTGCACGAGTTGGGCTACGAAGTTCTCCAACATCCGCCTTATTCACCTGACCTCTCTCCTACAGACTTCCACTTTTTCAGGCATCTGGACAACTTTTTGAGGGAGAAAAAATTTCAAAACCAGGACGACATTGAAAATTCTTTTCGTGATTTCATTGAGTCCAGGGATTCGGATTTTTTTTCTGGTGGAATAAGAAAGCTTGTTGAACGTTGGCAAAAGTGCATTGATTCAGATGGAAATTATTTTGATTAAATATATATGGTTAAAGTAAAGATATGGCATATTTACAATACCTACTAAAAACCTGCATTAATTTTGCATCAACCCAATAAATTTCCAAGAAGTTCCTAATTAGTCGATAAATTGATAGACTTATGGCTTTTAAATAGATCTTTAACTGTTATTTCCCACTAAGCCCTGTCTGGTTTCCAATAAGGTATTAGTTAATGATATGAAGTAATAATTTATGATATATTAGTCAAAAGATTTAGGAAGTTGTTCTCTTAGCAAATACGGCCAGAGCAAGTTGTAACTTAGTTTATGACAACAGCTTTAAATAGAAAGGAAGTTTACAGAATTAAAAAGGTTTGTTCATTGTGCCTAATATTTAAAGCTACAAAAGGTGAACAAGATCAAATAATTGTTGTATTTTTGGAATATTTTTGTACCTTTGGATTATCTTAAACGTTGTATTATAAGTTAGCAGTACACTAGCGTTTTTTTTTTAATTGTTTCGTTTTACTTAGATTCATCTTTCCAGGAAATATTTTACTTTTGAGAAGACTGAAGACTCTGGAGACTTGGCTAATCTAATAAATAGTGGAAGTCAATGAATATGAACGTGGTATTGTGTAGAAAATCGGTGGGAGTAGCAGGATCGACATTCTTGTAAGAGTTGAGCTTTCATCTGTGTTGACTGCAAGGTGATAATTGAGATTGCACATGCCCTTGGTTCAATCTAGTGTGAGAATTCCGAGTAATACCTCTGTCAAAATGCAGTCCAAGGTACCTTTACCTACGGATTGAACTGAGGCGAGTGGAATATTGTCAAAGGATATTGTGGGACAGGCAGACATATGTTTGCGGCGAAGGTTAGAGGTAATTTGGTGGGATTTAGTAGGATTGATTTTGATCCTCCACTTTTTGCACCTTTCTTCTATGGAAGCAATGTGAGACTGAAGGATTCGGAAGCAATAGTCGGGTCATTGTTGACAGATAACACACATCATCGGCGTAAGTAGTGAGGGCAGTACTAGGATGAATTGGAATATCAGCTGTATATATGGTATAAAGGATTGGACCCAAGATTCCACCTAGGGATACACAGGCAGACTGAAAAATGTTGATTAAAGTAAAGTAATATTTTAATAATTCTGAATTGTTTCTAGTATTATATTATGAGCTTTCTAATTGCTAGTCGTATTTTTATATAATGTTTTTAATGAAACTACATCATCTGAAAAAAACAGGTATTGAAAGAAAACTTGTTGTATGTAGTTTGGATTCGGTGAAGATATTTCAATCAGGATAAAGATTCTTTTGAGAGAGTAAAAGCTAAAAAGGTTGGTTTGTTGCGGATGCTAATGAGAGCTTTGTTGATGAGCTGCTACAAGGGCTAATCTCAGCAACAGAGCTCCTCAGTATGGATTTCTGTCAGCTTTCAGGAATTTCTTCTGGTTACCGCTCTCCATTTTCATGATATTGTAATGGATAGATAATCACATTTATTGATAAATAATAAGTATCATAATTTTTTTTCGATAAATATAGGGAGGATTAATTTGGAATATTGAGAAACGCTACAAACTTATTTTTTTTTTTTAAATTCTTTTATTGGTATTTACAACTGTATACAGTACAACAAGTAAATGAGCTATTTACAGGACATTGGCTTGGAAAAGTCTTGAGAAGAATCTACCCAGTGGTAGCACTTCAGAGTTTATTTGGTAAGCAGGTCACGAGGCCACCGGCTTTTCAGACGCCTCGGAGGATTATCGGGAAAAGATGCCGATGAGAGGATACGGACAAGCGGGTTTGTATGGGCTGGTAATTTGGAATGAAAGGAGGAGTATCTTTTTCGGGCAATTTCTGCAACAAGTGGGATATTCAGGTCTCTATGGATGAGTTTGTTGGTAACAAAGTAAGGAGCGTCTAGGATTTGTCGAAGGATTTTGGATTGGAAGGATTGGATGCGGGGGAATTCGATGGTTTAGTGGAGCCCCATAGCTCTATGCCATAAATCCAGATAGGTCTAATTATGGTTGTGTAAATCAGTTTTTTGAAGTATAGAGAGAGTTTTGATCGTTTGTCAAGTAAGTGTTTTAATATTCGATATCTACGAGCAGTTTCTTGTCGGCAAACTTATTTTACAACCTAATACAATTAACCCTGAGTGTAAATACTACTTAAGATAGGTGCAATATCAAAACATATATAAAGATAATGGTTGACTGTGTGTACGAGTGTATATAGAGGTTAGTTGAAGGTGCAGTCAAATGAACACACAACAGTTTTGCGACTCTCACTCCTTCAATCTTCCTGAAGAAGGCCTATTGTTTGGTAAATAATGTTAATAAATTGGGTATGTGCGTTGGTTATATATTGCATGTGAAATAAATACGCCACACTATGTATAAAAGAAAATGTTTAATTAAAATTAATAATACAAAGTAAAATAATAAAATGAATGCAAAATTCTAATGTGGTAAAGTAATAGCTCTGATTGAACTTAAATATTATAATTGTTAAATTAGTAGTCTTTCAATGTTGTATTAATATTAAACGTAAGCTTATCTGCTGTCCCCCTGTGGGACTTGTCTTCTTTTCGATTATGAGTCTCTGCTGTCCCCCTGTGGGACTAGATGGTCACCCTGTGTGACGCGATGGAAGTCCTGTAGTACGTACTCACTCACGACTCGACTACGACTCGACTGGGACTAGACTTCGACTGGGACTCGACTTCGACTCAACTGCGACATTTTAATTCCCGGCACTGTAATGCTCGGTAATGCGCATGCGCGCCCTTCTGGTAACCGCACTATTATATCAAGTTAATCAGCACTATTACTTCGTATTTTTAAAAACAAATAAACCTCAAATAACTAATATAAATTTATATAAACCATAATTATCATAGAATCACCAACATCCCGCCCACCTAAAACCGTATGGTTTTACAAGGAACGATATCATGAAATGTTGTTTAAAAAGGCAATGGGGATAATTTTGTGAACGGATCGTTTATGGCATCCTCGCTGATCCTTTATGGTAACTACTCTAGTAATATTGTCGTTTCCTGGATGGACCTGTTCTATTTTGGCTAACTTCCAATTTAATGGGCTAGTAGAAGCATCAGGTAGTAATACAAGATCCCCAATTTGTGTTGGTTGTTTGGCTGATACCACTTAATTCGTTTTTGTAAGGTATGTAGGTATTCTACATGCCATCTTCTCCAAAATTGTTGCACAGTTTGTGACACAAGTTGCCATCTAGAGAGTTGATTTATGTTTATATTTGTCAAATCTTCTTCTGGAACACTTAAAAGAGGAGCACCAATGAGGAAATGACCTGGTGTAAGAAAATTCCCATGTTTTGGATCGTCATCACTTAGCGATGTAATAGGGCAAGAGTTTAGAATTGCCTCGATTCTTGTGAATAATGTCATTAGTTCTTCCAAATAAAATACCTGGTTCTTTGTTATTCTATGAAGATGGTTCTTGGCTGATTTCACAGCTGCCTCCCATATTCCTCCCGTATGGGGTGCATATGGTGGATTAAAATGCCATTCAAATCCCTGATTGACAGCATGATTTTGTAATTCCTGTTGTGTTTCTTCTTGCCTGAGATGAGTAAACAGTTCTTGTAAATGCCGAGCCGCTCCTATGAAATTTGTTCCGCAGTCTGAGTATATAGCAGCCGGCAGTCCCCTGCGAGATACAAACCTATCCAGCGTGGCTAGAAAGGCTTCTGTGGATAATGAAGTAACAACTTCCAAATGCAACGCCTTCGTTGCCATACATATGAAGACTGCAAGATATGCCTTAGAGATTGGTGAATTGCGTCTTCGATTTTTCTCTTTGATAAAAAATGGGCCACCGTAGTCGACACCAACAGATGTGAAAGGCCTGCTTGGACGAACTCTATAGGCTGGTAGGTTCCCCATAATTGGATGACTAGGGCGAGCTCGCATTCTAATACAAGTCATACACTTATAAATTCTGCCTTTCACAGCTTGCCGCAAGCGAAATACCCAATATTGTTGTCGAATTAAGGCTTGTAACGCTTGTTGACCCAAGTGGAAATGAACATGATGTAGGTGGTCTATCAATAATGTCATAAGGTGGCATTTTCCCGGGAGAATAATAGGTGACTTCATTTCCTGTGGTAAAAATGAATTTTGTAGGCGACCTCCGACTCTCATGATTCCTCGGTCATCTAAGAATGCATCTAGAATTAGAAGGCGCTTCGAAGACGGTCTATTTTCTTTCCAAGAAAATTCTTCTTCAAACTCATACCGTTGAGTAGCAATTATGAGTACTTCTCGAGATCTGTTAAGCTCCTGTAGCTTTAGTGCACCGTGAAATCTTATGATCGGATTCCTGATGTTATGTATAAATCTTAGAATATAGGCCAGGGTTCTGACCACTTTATTATAATGTGAATGATGATTCATCCAGTTTAGGATCATAAGATGATTACCGTCTGGTCGGTTATTGTGGACTGTATGTGTTAATATAGAACCAGGTTTTATTTCCGGTGCCTGATGTTTGTAAATATCTGGCTGCTGTGGTAGTACGAGTGGATGCGTCTGTAGCCATGGGGGACCCGCCCACCATAGGCTGTCATCTTTTAGCAATTCTGGAGCAATCCCACGAGATGCCAAGTCAGCGGGATTTTCTTGAGATCTCACATGCAACCAATCAGCTTCTGATGTGTGTGTCGTAATGTAGGCCACTCTGTTGGCTATGAAAGTCGGCAACGACTGTGGTGATATCTTAAGCCATGCTAGTACAATGGTTGAATCTGAAAACAATAAGCGCTCTGTAATCGCTTGAATTTCAGCGAAGGATTGAACCGACTGCATTACCTTCACTAAGAGCTGAGCACCACACAATTCTAGCCGCGGTATTGTGATGGTCTTGATTGGAGCCAGCTTGGTTTTAGACTTCAGCAATGTGACCTTCACCTCTCCAGACTCCGATACTATGCGTAGGTAGATAGTAGCCGCAAAGCCCCTTTCGGATGCGTCACAAAATCCTATCAGTTGTTTAATCTTAATATGGTCGAGTAAGACGTATCTTTTAAATCTCATCTGGAAGAAGAAGGAGATTCCCAGAGACTGGGAAATAGCGGTAGTTGTGCCCATTCACAAAAAGGGGGACAATCGAGAGTGCAGTAACCATAGGGGAATATCACTCCTCAGTGTGCCGGCAAAAGTCTACTCTAGAATTCTAGAATCAAGATTGAGGAAAATAGTAGATTGCCAACTAGGAGAAGAACAGTATGGCTTTAGGAATCAGAGAAGCACGCAGGATCTCATCTTCACGATGAGACAAATAACAGAAAAGACTGTTGAGAAGGACAAAGAGCTCTCCGTCTGTTTCGTTGATCTCCAGAAGGCTTTTGACAGAGTGAAGAAAGAAGATATAGAGAGGGCACTGTCTGAGCGAGGTGTAGACCGTGGAACAACCTTGGCAGTGACGAGTCTCTATAAAAAGATGAGGAATGTGATTAGGACCAGAAATCACATTTCAAAAGAATTTGAGACTACACTGGGTATCCGACAGGGCTGTAGCCTGAGTCCTTTGCTCTTCATCATGGTTCTGGACTTGGCACTAAGGAGAACTAAGCCTATAATGAGGAAATTCCAGCTGGGGCACAGGAACTTGCACCCTACCAGATATTCCCTGATGGCCTTCGCTGACGACATTGTCTTGCTGGCTGCCAACGATCGAGACCTCCAACACAACATAAATGTCCTCCAAGAGGAATTATCCGCAATAAATATGAAGATCAATCCGGGGAAGACGAAATGCATGCGTATTGGAAAGAAACCCCGAAGGATAATGAGAGTAATACGGGTTGGAGGAGAGAGATTAGAGCAGGTTGACAGTTTTAAATATCTGGGAGCTCATCTCAATGAGAGTGGCTACATAGACGAGGAAGTGGCCCAAAGAATTGGAGCAGCAGGCAAGATGTTCTGTATGGTCAGACGAGGTTTCCTTGGGAGAAGAGAAGTGACAAAGCGGACCAAGCTGGCAGTCTATAAATCGACATTCCTCCCTATTCTATCGTACTCCTCAGAATCGTGGACCCTCACCACAAAACACAGGAGTCAGATACAAGCGATGGAAATGAGGTATCTACGAAAAATTGAGAGGAAAACAAGAAGAGATAGAATAAGGAACGCCACCATACGGGCTAATCTCGATGTCAAACCGGCAGAGACCATACTGGAGGAGCAAAAACTGAGGTGGTTTGGACATCTTCTTAGGATGGATCCAGACAGAAATGCCAGGAAGACCTACGAGACCCGCACGGAAGGAAAAAGACCCAGAGGAAGGCCGCGCATCTCCTGGGAGGATAGTGTAAAGGAAGCATTCAGGAAACGAGGAATAAATTGGGACAGGAGAGCAGAGTTGGTGCAGGAGAGAGACAACTGGACCAGGCTCTATAAGCAGGACCCTCACACCGAACAGCGGTAGAAGGGGGAATGATTATGATGATGATGATGAAGACGTATCTTGGAATTTTTATGTACTGAAGGCAAGTAAGATTAGTCACGAAAACAATCCATTCCTGCTGCAGCCCATCTTCAATAGAATCATCCCAGTCTATCTTCAATTTCCAAAGTCCCTGAAGAAAGGATTTCGCTTTAAATATCACTGGGCTAAGGAAGCCCATTGGATCGTATAATCGTGCAACCGTAGATAAGATGGCTCGCTTTGAGACAACCTTTGAAATAGTCTTGACAGAATAAGAGAAGCAATCATTAATTGGATCCCAAGACATGCCAAGAATCTTTGTAACGCACGAATCAGTCTCTGGTGACAGCTGAACGTTCTTTGTGTCTGAATTAGGTTGAAGTTTATTCATTAGCTCAGAGCAATTACTATTCCACTTGTGTATGGTAAATTGACCTTTGCTCAATAGGCCAATCAGTTGTTCAACAAGTCCAACTGCTTCATCAAACGAATCGGACCCTGCCACTACATCGTCCACATAAATATAATTGTTTAGCACATTAGCTGCAAGGGGAAAGGCAGCACCTTCGTCAATACACAATTGTTTCACCACGCGATTTGCAAGAAATGGAGCTGATGCAGTACCATAAGTGACCGTGTTTAGTTCATATTTTTGAATTTCATCTTCACTTTTAGCTCGCCATAAGATATGTTGAAAACGTCGATGCTCCGGAACAACAAGAATCTGCCTGTACATTTTTATTAGATCAGCAGTTATTGCGATTTTGTATCGTCTAAAATTTAAGATGATGTCGGCTATGTCTCTTTGAAGCTTTGGACCAACGTAGAGCTTGCTGTTTAGCGATCCCTTATCGGTTGTAGCAGAAGCGTCAAATACAACGCGAATTTTCGCTTGACGATCATCAGTCCGAAATACTGGATGATGAGGTATAACATAACCTGAAGTTGACGATGTTTTACTTATATGGCCTAATTGCTCATACTCGTTCATAAAGTCTACGTATTTACCTTGCAAGGTATGGTTGCGTTTGAATCTATTTTCAATTCCTCTAAAACGAGCATAAGCAAGAATTTCAGCTTCTGGTATATCTTCAGGAGTTTCTTTGAATGGAAGGGCCACAATATATCTGCCAGTAGCATCACGATTGTATGTTTTCAAGAAATGTTCTTCACAAGGATCACGTTGGGCATAATCAACTGAACCTTCTACTTCTTCGATGGACCAGAATTTGGATAGTATGTCTTCATTAATCGGTGATTCTAGCACACAGTGGCAGCTTAAGTTCGAAATGGAATCTATATTGGCGCTTCCCATGACGATAAGTCCAAAATATGTTGGAAGAGCCGTATAATTATTTTCTAGAATGACTGGACTGCCAGTTATCATTTGAATAAAACAGTCGTTTCCAAGGAGCATGTCGATTTCACGAGGTTCCCAAAATAGTGGATCAGCGAAAGGTTTTTCAGAAGACCCTTGTATAGGTTGAATTGCCGAAGTAGGTAGATCTCCCGTTAAATAGTCAACAATCAAAGGCCCGACCTCCAAATATTTCTCTCGATTGATCCTGGAATAAATGCGGCACTCCACCTTTCCTTTGACCTTAGGTACTGGAACACCTCCTGCTCCAAGTGGTTTGTGAGTAGTTGCATGCCAAGAGAGACCTAACCTTCTAGCGCATTTCGTTGTCATGAGAGACAATTGAGATCCACAGTCGACCAAGAAGCGAACAGGTTGAAGTATGTTGTCTGAATTGTGAATGAGACCAATGGCAGTGCCTAGAAGTACCTGTGCAGGTCCCGTCACACTACCAACCAGCTTTGATGTTCCTGATTCTACCTTAGAACCTCTTTGCTCAGAGGCAGATGAAATACCTTGGCTATTCACAACTGGAGAAGAGTTCTGATTAACTGGAGGGTGTACATTTGATCCCCTATTTACATGAAGCCACGTATGATGTTTACCCTGACAAATTTGACAGCGACCTAATGCTAGACATACAGATGTTCGATGACCTAGTTTGAAGCAATTGAAGCAAACGTTTTTATCCTTTAAGAAAGATATGCGTTGAGCAGGCGTTTTAGATCGAAAAATAGGACATTGAATTAAGATATGAGACTGTTTACACGAGCATACTTGTGATTTGGATTGATTGGAAGGTGTAGATGTAGCTGCAAAAATGTTCGCCTTAGGTCTTTGTTTAACAGAATTAGGAATCTTGGGATCGGAGAGCTGCATGACACGACTCCTTCCCTGCACGAAATCTACAAGTTGTTTAAAGGTGGGCCATTCAGTCGTTACTACCTCCACTTCAAAATTATGTCTGGTTTCTTGATCAAGTTTTTTCAGTGCTAAAGTCAACCACAAGAAATCAGCTTGGTCAGGCATATCTATTGATCGAAAAGCTGCTATACTTTCAGCTACCACCCTTATAAAGGACTGGAGGGATTGAACTGTTGGCGCTCCCTTATGAGAAGAAAATTCCAGAATTTGATCTATATATGCTGTGGCAAGTAATCGTTTATTATTGTATCTGTCCGTTAAGGCATCCCAAGCCTTTTGATAGTTTGGTTCATCCAAACTGAAAGGAGCTATAAGAGCTAACGCTTCACCCTGGACTGATGTATTCAAATAATGGAATTTTTCAATAGTCGGGATATCATCATTTGTATGAATCATGCTAACGAACAGTTGTTTGAATTTAGGCCAGTCTTGAATTTTGCCGTCAAATTTTGGTAATTCTATCCGAGGTAATCTTCGATTGCTACACACTCTAGAAGAAACATTTTCAAATTTTGAATTATCTCCCTCATGTCTCGATTGTTGGAGTTCTATAATTTTGTAATAAAGAGCGTTAATTTCCCCTCTCTCTTTTATATCATCATCCGTCGGAAACAAGCTATCTTTTTCCGAAGTAATAGCTAAGAGTTGACATTCCTCAAACTTTTTAAATAATTAGATTTGATCGATTCAGAAGTTGGAGCCATAGCCTTAAAAGTATTTGCCATCCCCTCTTGTTGTGACATGCCTACATTATAAATCTGAGCAAGATCTTTACGCAATAGTTTAAGAGCAGCCCGAATGCCTTTAATTTGTAATTCTGGGGAAGCCATGTTGGTGAAACTTCACAAATTATAATCAATATCGACTAACAGTTTCCAATTGATTAATGAAAATTAAATGTTAATAATTAATTTGATTATTAATTTTCATCTAATAATTAATTATTCAATAAATCAAAAAAAATAACCATCTATAAAATAAAACTCTAAAATAACAATCCTTTCAAAATATTGTATTTAGAAAATTTATAGTGCAACTGTAATCCTAAATATATAATGTAATTAATAAGAAAAGAAATGCCTGTGTAAAAAATAAATTAAATGATAATACTCTATGTACAATAATCTAATAAGTACATGGATTAAAAATTAAAAATAAAACACAAAATCAATCTAAAACTAACATTTTAAATTAATTTTTAAACCTCTAAATAATTAGTTAAAATAATCAAAAAAAGGTTCTTTATATTAGTGGAAATAAACAATTCATAAATTAAAAATAAATGTTTCTTAACATAAGTATAAACAACTATAGTGTTGGGTATTCAGTATTACTGTTATCATGTTGATATCGACTTAATGTTTAAAACTTAATACTCTAGTATAGATTATTCGGTATTGTTTCTGCACCTGCGTCTGTTTACATCCAATGTTTACATCAATTGTTACAGGCAATATTTAACACACGCACATAACCATTGCAATAAAACTGATTATTAATTTTAATTTTCATCCGGTCCGGAGATTGACCAAAAAATGTTTGTTAAATAATGTTAATAAATTGGGTATGTGCGTTGGTTATATATTGCATGTGAAATAAATACGCCACACTATGTATAAAAGAAAATGTTTAATTAAAATTAATAATACAAAGTAAAATAATAAAAAGAATGCAAAATTCTAATGTGGTAAAGTAATAGCTCTGATTGAACTTAAATATTATAATTGTTAAATTAGTAGTCTTTCAATGTTGTATTAATATTAAACGTAAGCTTATCTGCTGTCCCCCTGTGGGACTTGTCTTCTTCTCGATTATGAGTCTCTGCTGTCCCCCTGTGGGACTAGATGGTCACCCTGTGTGACTGGATGGAAGTCCTGTAGTACGTACTCACTCACGACTCGACTACGACTCGACTGGGACTAGACTTCGACTGGGACTCGACTTCGACTCAACTGCGACATTTTAATTCCCGGCACTGTAATGCTCGGCAATGCGCATGCGCGCCCTTCTGGTAACCGCACTATTATATCAAGTTAATCAGCACTATTACTTCGTATTTTTAAAAACAAATAAACCTCAAATAACTAATATAAATTTATATAAACCATAATTATCATAGAATCACCAACACCTATTATTTAGGTCGAAACGTCGATACCATTAAATTAAGTTTATACTTAATTAAGTGTTCATTTGACTGCACCCTCAACGAACTTCTCCCGAAAACTTGGTAACTTTTTATATTCAAACTAAAATAGCATCTAAACGATAGGCCCTAGCAACAAACGTAAAATAAATTGTTTCTGAAATGATATTCTCTATTAATTTCTGACACGAATTTCAGTCGTCAAAATTTGGATTCAAGAAACAACTGAGAGAAACGCCGCAAATTATTAAACAATGGTTTATTATTTCCAAATAACTAACTATATTCTCTATAAAGTATTATTGTCAATAATAACCGAATAATCTGGGAGTCACATCTCTAAGTTGTATCTTGACCATATAATTTTTTTTTCTTCTCTTTGTTCATCGCGTTGTCTTAAGCACAAAAGTCTTTTCGCTTTTTCTCTATCTTCGATAATAACCGAGTATTGGTGGAAATACAGCTATTATAATTTGTGTAGAATTTATAAATCATTTTTTTATTTTTTTTATTGCGCTTTACTGAATCTAAAACTCCATACTTATTTTTCTCTACATTCAAGAATAACCAAGTTATAGGCGGATTTATGGGTAAAATTTGAATTAAAAAAAAAAACATTATTCGCAGTTTTATAGTTAAAAATGTTATAATATTAGAGAAAAAATGTTATAAATATTAGAGAAAAAATTGGAATACAACGGTGTAGTCCGTCAACTTTATATCGATTTTAAAAAGGCTTATGATTCAATAGACCGTCAGAAGCTATATAATATCATGATTGAACAGGGAATACCTAGAAAGTTAGTAAACCTAGTAGAGATGTGTTTGTCGGAAACATTCCATAAAGTTAGAATCGGTCATAATTACTCCGAGAGATTTGAGGTGCGATCGGGTTTGAAACAGGGTGACTCCCTTTCACCTGTGTTATTTAATTTAGCTTTAGAATATGTCATAGAAAAGGTGATGTGTACCGAGAAAGGCTTAAATATGGGTGACAAGATTCCGGTTTTGGGGTATGCCGATGATCTGGTACTGCTAGGTGAAGACACGGAAACCATACAACTAAATACAAGTGTGTTAATAAAAACCGGTAAAGAAATAGGACTCGAATTAAATACCGATAAGACGAAGTATATGATTAGTAGCCGAAACGGTGTCGATCTTGGTGATATTGATATATCAGGGCATACTTTTGAACACGTAGAGAAATTCAATTATTTAGGTTCAATTATAACTAGAAAAAATGAAATCCAGGAAGAAATAAAGTCCCGGTTAAAGGTGGGAAATGCTTGTTATTATTCAGTTGCTAAGTTACTTAGTTCGCGGCTTCTATCTAAAAACTTAAAGATTAGAATTTAAAAAACTATTATTCTTCCGACAGTTCTTTACGCATGTGAAACGTGGCCGCTTACTTTGAAGGATGAACAACGGCTTAAGGTTTTCGAAAATAAGGTATTGCGTAAAATATTTGGTCCAAAGAGAGATGAGGCCACTGGGGAGTTTAGAAGGTTGCACAACGCGGAATTGCGGAACTTGCATTCTGTGAATATAATTGAGCTGATCGCATCGCGGAGACTCAAATGGGCGAGTAAAGTTGTTGGGCTTGATGACGAGCGGATTCCGAGAAAGTTGGTATTTGCTGATCCGACTGGTAGGCGTCCGAAAGGTAGGCCGAAGCGGAGATGGGAGGATTGCGTTAAGGCTGATCTCGGGGGCTTGGGCTTGAATGGTGAACAATGGACGAGTCTGTGTAGGCGGAATTTGGTGGTATCGGCATCGAACCTTCGGGTTCGCTAAGCCTATTATTATTATTATATTATTATTTATAGTTAAAAATAATAATAAACTTTTTCTCTATCTTCGAAAATAACGGCGTTACAATCGTATACATATAAAAGTGAGATTTCAATTTTTTTTCTTTTTCTTTTTATTCATCGTACTTTGCTGATTGTAAAACTCTATACATATTTTCTTCTATATTCAAAAATAACTGAGTTATGATCTGCACTATTTTTTTCAAATATCCAACTATTCATTCTTGGATAAGTTCACCTTTACATCTTCCATTATGTATTCATGAATATTCGATGAGGTTATTGTTGCCCTGTTAAGACGAGCGGTAGCTGACACCAAAGGGTGGTGCCCCCAGTAATTTGGGGTAGCTCCGGGATAACTTTAAGTAATCACTTAACCAGCTCCATGGTAATCCCTAACATTTAATCTCCTTACACTAATTACACAACTCGCTGGAAGATAAACCGAACGGTCCAGCATTATTTACAACTATCAGTACAGATATCTTCGAGGTTATAGTTTTTTTATTCTTATTCGATACAGATTCAATGCATAAGCAACTTAATATTTGTATTTACTTTTGCTGATACTTTATAACATAAAAGCTCAACAAGATGTTTAGAAGATTTCGACAAGTATTTTTAAAGAAGAACTTCATTTTATGTTTATAATTACATTAGATATGCATATATATTTACATTATCATTTAGTATAATCACCCCGGTGCCTTGGTGAACTTCGGTGTATATGTTATGTCAGTAATTAAATTCTCAATTCAAGTCCAAAGCAACTGTGAAAGTCTCTACGTGCTTTCAATGCCAGTGAAGTTATTGGTACGTTAGTATCATATATTTATTTCTTTATTAACTCTATAAATTCATGTCAATATAATAGGAATAAAATCTTTTAGGTAGGTATATTTCATCTTGATAACATTTCCTAATTTTTGTCCTTGATAGAGCCAGAAAACAATTGTATTTGAAAAAAGTAAAAAGTAATAATTTAAAATATTTGTTTATTCAATATATTAGTTTTGATGGATCCCTCTCTTCGGTACTATTTTTTTTAAACTCATATGATAAGGGATGAAACTAAGAATTATTAGTTCTAAGATGAATTTTAACTTTGCTAGCCAACTAAGTGTCCTAAGCTACCTCTTTTTGTAGTATGACAACGTTAATAGTAATTAGTACCACAGTATTATTCTCATTCATAGTCATACATGGATGGCATTGTGAAAAGAGAGTCAAGTTTAGCTAATATTAATAATAATGTCATTAATTAAAACCTGTTTTCAAAATTTTCGGAAAAATCGGAGACTCAAGGCTGAGACAAGGGGATTCATTAGCACCTTTACTGTTCAACATAGTCCTAAATGTGGTTATAAAAAGATCAGGGCTGATGTCACAAGCAACGATCTTTAATAAGATGACACAAGTCATGGCATATGCATACATTATTGTCATAGCAGGAAGGACAAAAAAATGCCTAAAAGAAGTATTTACAGTGATTGAAACAGAAGGAAGAAGAATGGGCCTTCAGCTTAATGAAGACAAGACAAAAATCCTAATTTTGAGGAAGAAAAAGCCAGCTCGCCCACAGAGACACTACATAGTTGGGAACTATAGATTTGAATGTGTCAACAGTTTTAAATGCTTAGGATCGATGATCAATGCTGCCTTGAGGAAAGAAGAAATAAAGCTCAGGATAATGACAGCAAATTGTTTCTATTTCAGCCTATCTAAACTTTTTAAAAGTAGACTGTTCAGTCGAATAACCAAGATCAGAGTGCTCGTCCGGCCCGTGTTAACATATGCATCTGAAACCTGGACTTTGAGCAAAGGATCAGCTGACCGAATTGACAGGTTCGAAAGATAGATTCTTAGGCGTATTTACGGGTCTGTAGAGGAGAATGGTGTGTATCGACTTCGAAAAAACAGAGAGCTGTTCACACTTTATGATGAGCTGAGTGTTTCCCAGTCTGTAAGGGTGCAGCGGATTAGGTGGTTGGGCCACATAATCAGAATGGTTGAAGAAAGGAAAGTGAGAAAGCTCGAAGGAAGAAGGCCTCGTGAAAGACCGAAGGGGAGGTGGAAGGTCGGCGTCTCTGAAGAAAGCGGGAGTATCTGTGAGGCCTGCTACCAACAGGGAGGACTGGGGAAGAGAAGTTGAGCTGGCCAGGGACCGCTTTATGCGTCTGTCGTGCCGATAATAAATTAAAACCTGTTGATCATTCAATTTTTCAATACATGCCACCTAATACTATAGTGAGATTGGTAAATGCGACACCCTTGGAATGGAACTCTAATGGTTTCAGATAATACAAACAAATATATAATATAATTGAAAATAAATACATAAAATATATTAATTGATTAGTACTTCTCATAGCTGCAAGTACCCGTATTGCCTCAAGGCAGGGGAGGGTAATAAATAAATAAATGATTACAAAACATTCAGGCAGTCATAGGGACTCCCGATAGAAGTGAAAACGTTTTTTGAATTCGCAATTTGCACTGGAATTTCGTTAGAAAGAAGAGAACGTTTGTAAAAGTAGATTATGATGAGAATGTATTTTTTGTTATTCATATTTCATTTCATTGTAAAACATCATCACCTTGTAGAGGTATATCATCTTGAATTATGCCATCGTAATCTAAATGTGACTGTATGAGTTGGTGGTACACATAGCAAATCTTTTTTGATGAACCTGCCATTTGTATCATGAAAATTGGGACATTTAGGAATATGTTATAACTGTTTCAAAAGATTGATCTATCTATGAAAGAATATAGATGCAAAGAGAATTGTGATGTTTGTGGATTCACAGGCGGCCATCATAGCAGCTACGCAGCCAAATGCATCTCAAGAAAATGACGTTGTGAACTGCCAATTAAAAATTGAACAGCTGCTTCAACAAGGTAAACAGGTGGTTTGCCAATGGGTACCCGGCCACTTGGTATCCATGGGAATGAAGTAGCCGACAAGCTTGCAAAAGAAGGTACAACTTCGGAACAGTTGGACAATCGAATATCCTATCGTAGAGCTAGGGATGAAGTTAAGAGGGCATATTATGCTCTACTAACGGACTCCCAAAGGTTCGATCAACAAGCACTGGCCTACAAGGAGTTCTTATAGAAGGAGAAAGAATACCATTAGATTTGAAGAGAAAAGATGCTGTTGCACAGTTCCGAATGATTACTGACCATGACTACCTCGCAAAACACTTGCATCGGATCGGAGTGGTAGGGTCTCCAATTTGCTGCCTTTGTCATGCAAATTTGAAATGGATGCAGCACATCTAGAAGTATGTCCCCGATTACAAAAAATAATAGGTGAAACCCCATCCAGATCGGAGTGGTACTGGGCTGCCAGATCCCTTATGGCGGAAGTCGAAATGGGAAGGCATAATTAAAAAAAAAAAAAAAAATGAAAGAATTAATTCAGTCGATCTTTTTTTTTTTTTTTAATGTTTTGCCTGTATTGATATTAACGACGCTTAATTTCCTAACCGTCACCGTGGTACCGAAATCAAAGCTTTTACCCATACCAAAAATCACATAACGAGCGTAAAAATTATTTCACTTTAAAAGTAAGAGAAAGTAAAATATATTAGTTATAACCACACGTTTTTATTTGATGCTAAATAATATCAAATGCACAATTTTCCAGTTGTGAGAATCGTGAAATCTCCGATAAAACCTTCCGATTGGCCGTGAATAAACCGGGCCCTGTTTCTAAGCGTCACCAAGGCATTGATCAAATTTTCGGTTGCTAGGAAGAAAGAAAATGGGCTAAAAATCTAATATGGCTGATAGAGTAGAGCGGCCTGCTCCTGACTAGGAGGTAGTGAAGCATTGATCAGCGCGTCTTCCCCTCCAGAATAACAAATTACACGAGGCAATGTCCTTCCTCAGGGCCTTCATACATTTACATCAAACCCTTATAACATTCTGGGCAGCATCTTGGCAGCTTAGGCAGCTCTCAAGTCCTGTACTCGTTTTTTTAGTTGATCCTTCAAGGTCGGTCTTAATGCATTTACGAAGCAATGTTGGTAATGTAAGGGTAAACGTGATTTATATTACAAACAGTTAACTTTCTACCAGAAAATAACACTTACACATACCATACAGTGTGGCACTGATGGAAAAACTCAGTTGAAACTCTATTCTTTATACCATGAATTTAGCACCTTTTTACAATTTTCTCAAAAACGGCTAGAACGATTTTGATTAAACTCTAAATATCGATGCAAAATTGAATGTGCTTCAATATAATGTAGGTTTCATTCTGATTGAAATAGTATGACAAGGCTTAAATGCCGATATTTTGAATTTTCTTCCTCTAAAGTACCTTTAATTTAGCAGATTTAAAAAAAATAAGACACATCTTGTTAGAATTGATAAATAACGGCTAAATATGCAAGTTGAGCGAATTTGATAAACAACTAAAGGAGAAAAGTGCAAAAGTATTTTTTTATGTAATTTTTGTGTTTTTGAACACAAGAATAGAAATATAGATGTATAATATGCCGTTGGATAGCTAAAGATTTTAGAAAAAATATTATCTAATACATGTAATTTAAAAAATAAAATAAAATAAACTTATTTTATAAAAACAAGTGACTCACCTGTGATGCACGTCGCCCCATGGGATAGTTAAGCGTGACCCACCCGTGAGTCACCTCGCCCCACGGAACAGACAAGTATGACCCACCGGTGGGTTTAGCGTGAGTGAGTGAACGTGTTAAATTACTTATTAATTTGTTTTCTTTTTTACTTTGATTCTTATTTATTAAGTTTTTTTTAATACTATATATATATATATATATATATATATATATATATATATATATATATATATATATATTCTATTCAATATCTACATCAATGACCTTCCTAATTCAATCCACCGCTGTTCCTACCACCTCTATTTCTCCTTCCCTCCCTCCAAGTTATCTGTAGCATTTGCCAGTATTCAGGAAGACCTAGATGGAATCAGTGCCTGGGCAAACCTGAATAACCTATGGCTTAATCCTATAAAAACTCAGGCTATCCTTATTGGTTCCAAATCCCTCCTCCGATCTATCACCACCCTTCCTCCGCTTTTGCTTAGTGTTCACCCTATTGTTTTTAGTTCCTCTGTTAAAAATCTTGGCATCATCATCGACCAAAACCTATCCTGAAAACCCCAAATTTCCCGTCGATCGATTAGTGCCTTGAAATTATTCCACCGATCCCGCCACCTCCTACCACAATCTACCCGCAAACTCCTAGTTTCATCACTCATTTTCCCCCACATTGACTATGGTTGTGTGGCATGTGGCGGCCTCTCGAAGGTGCTCGAGGACAGATTGAGAAGGATTATGAATTGCTTTCTAAGATTTGTGTTCGGTACCTGGAGACGGTCGCATGTATTCCACCTCTACAACGAGTTGAAGTGGTTATCACCAACCTTTCGAAGACAATATTTCCTTGGATCATTCCTTTATCAAATCATAAACTCCCACCATCCATTTTATGTTTATAGTCTCCTAGATTTCTAATCCTCAACCCATCACCAGGAAACAAGATCCTGCCTGTCCGACCTCCACACTCCTTTTCATAAAACCATAAAATACGATTGCTCCTTTTAGCCCGTTACACTGCCTTATGGAATACTCTCCCTTCAAACATCCGTCATGCTCCTTCCCTATCATCGTTCAAATCCCTCCTCTTTTAATACTTCCTTTCTCTTCAGACAGATTTAAGCTAAGTTTTATTATGCCAACTTATGTAAGGTGAATTTTACTGTAATGCACTTACTTTAATGAGATGTAAAAGTTAAATTTTATGTTTATTCTTATTAATTTATTTCTAGAGTTTGTAAATAGAGATGGTACTATATCCTTTTTTCTTTTTTTTCATTCTTGTGTTATTTAATTGTAGTTATATATTGTTTTTGGCCAGTTATAATTTATTATTTTTTCCATAATTGTTATTCTTAAAGGACATTGTCCCAGAATAAAGTTTTTTTTTCTATTATATATATATATATATATGAAGTTTTTTCCTACTGTTTAGCCTAAAGTATTTAGTAAACATAAGTTAGTAAACTTAAGTGTTGGGTTGTAAAATAAGTTTGTATCGTTTTTTAGTGGTGGTTTCAGTAAAAACTTCAGATTCTTGTAAATATTTTTAATCAACCATATATGTTCCAACGTGATACATGTTTTCATCTTACAGGCAATTTTTGGAATTTGGTCATCATTAACAGTTGGACGAGCGCTTTGCGTCTTCCATGTGAAAATTTTCGTTTCTGAACCGAGCAAACTACTTCCGGACGGTGCTTAGGTTAAGAGAGTCACAAAAATGATAATAATCTAATAAATAAAAATAACCTATAAGTTCTTTAATTTTGTCTAACTAAGTTTTGGTTTTCTTTACCATCTTCAGCTTAAATCGACAATAAATATTGAAAAAAAAAAAACATTATCAAAATATATATACTTTGTATTATTATTTTTAAATGTAATATTATGTATATATTGTATGCATGTGCTAATGTAGCACTGTTATCACTGTCCTGATTAAGACTATTTGTAACATTACCGAATAAAGTTGTTTGAATAAAAAAAAAAAAAAATAAAAAAAAATATATATATATATATATATATATATATATATATATATATATATAACTTAAAAATTATTAAAGACAATATTTTATTTTTTTTTCAGGTGTATTCCGTAAATAAAGAAAACCTAGAAGCTTTGTGTGGTGAAATAAAGAAGATTTAAAGGAATTACAATAGATATTGATATTTCATCAATTAATTTATAATACATCATTAATCTTCCAATTTAAAAGCATTGGGAGATTAATTAGTGATCGACAAACATCAAATTAAATAATCTAATGTAATATTTTTCTTATTCTTTTTTTTTATCTAATAATTTATATATATATATATATATATATATATATATATATATATATATATATATGTATATATTATCACAGCCTATCCAAAATAATTCACTTTAATTTTCATTTCCAAGTCAGATCTGGAGGCGAGAACCACGGTACCACAAAGCGGGTAAAAATGTTTTCAATTTTGAAAAAATGTTTCATGAATAGTTTTCTAAAAAAGGTTTAATAATAAAAAAATGATTGATTTTAGTAATAAAATTAAATATGAGAAACAAAATTTAAATATAGTTTTAACACAGAGATGGTAAGCTGATGATACCGCTGATGAAGCAGTCGAAATTTTTTTATGACTATATAAATGCATAATAAATAAGCCTTTAAAATTGTAAAAACTATAAATTAATTGAACTATAAATCTGGTATAATAAAAGTGATGACATGTATATTAATACTAACAATTTAAAGGCCGAAAAGTTGCCTTTTTTTAAATGGAAATTAAAGTAAATATTATTGGAATGACTTGAAATAAAAATATATATATATATTTTTTAAGATAAAATTAGATTATTTGCGAAAAAGAAATTCGTGATAAATCATGATAAAAATAAATATAAAAGATTTATTTTTAACTGATCGGACATTAATTGAATTATCATACTTCAAAAGAGAAACCAAGGTACGATAAATTGGAATCAAAAAGGAGATTTACTGTCATTTAACGGAGTCCGCATTGATTCTATTCCCGTTTTCATAAATAAATATTCTAAAACATTAAGAAGGGAAAGAAAAGAGAAGAAAGGCGAATTATATAAAAAGCAGGATTAGAGTGTTTTCGATATCAGCTGTCAAAGAAAATAAAACAGTTGAGGAAATTACAGGGGCGCTGTCATTTGATCTCGAGTTTGAAAGGCCTACATCGGTTTAAGGTGACTTTTATTTTTTCCTTTTTATTTCAAAGTCTCTTATATAAGCTGATTATATAAAAATTATTAAGCTTTTCAACAAAGTTATTGTTATTTTCTTTTTTTTATGTACTGGGAACAGGAAGAAGGTTTTCAGTAATACTCCATTAAGCTTTTCAATTCATAAGAAAAATAGATAAATATAACATCATTGACAAACAAATTACTCATTATTCATCATTACATAACTCATTATCCAATGAAATATTTCTGTAAAAGATTTTTTTACTAGTTTGAATCATTCATAATTCACTATTATTCTATCAAGATTCCTTACCAATAATAAACACCAATAAAATAAAATAAAAAAAATATATGAGATATATATACACAAATATACAAACATAAATGTAATCGAAAATCCATATTATTGTTAAAATATTAAGTATGTTATTAATTTAAACAAATCTAGAATAGTAGGAAAATATTATAAATACTAACATTTATATAAAACATAGTGAATGAATGCAAACTAGGTGGACAGAATTATGTTTTTAGCCAATACATAGGTTCGATCACAGCTTTTATTTTATAGAATAAATTATTGTGAATTTTGGAATATAAGTTTTTTCAAATATATATATAATAAATATATCTTACCTATTTTGTATGAGTCAGATTCTCCACATGCGTCTCTAACTTCCTTGGCACCCCAGCCAAGTGGGTATATAGCCCAACCGGTGCATACCAAGAGTGCTAAAAAAAAAAATAAAATAAATAAATATATTAACATTAATAATAATAACAATAATTAATATTTTAATATTTTGTATTTAATTCAAACTCATTTTATTTTTTAAAAAATGGTGTTTTGCAGACAGTAAAAAAAAATTATAATCAATATTTGTCAAAAGTCTTAAAAAAAAAAAAATCTCAAGAGTTCCATTTTAATGTTTAAATTATATTAAACCTTTTTTTTTATATATATTAAGAAAAAAATCTTAATCCAATGGTCAAAAATATTGTTTACCACTAATAATTTAATATATTTTACATTATCATTCTATTGTTTTATCTAAAGAGCATATAATATATAAAATATCTGGTGGGCGCAACACACGATGTTCACTTACCTCCGTTAGAGTTTAAGTATTGTCAAATACAATTAGAGATGAAATATATATATAGAAAAGTGAAAGTACGTGTTAATGAATTAATTAAATTATGTTTGTTATAGAAACATGTGTTTTATCGAATTAATCTATTACAGTAAAGCAGTTAGTTTTATCGGTTTTTTATCACTCCCCATTACCTTTTAAAATACCTTGTATAAGATGATATTTTTTCATCATGAGCTTTTTAACGGCATATTAAACATCCAAATTAATGTTCTTATTTCAAAAACACAAAAATTGCATAAAAAATTATTTTTTTTTGGTCTTTTCTCATTTATTTGGGTACTGAATGCGTTCACCTTAAATATTTATCAATGCTAAAAAGATGATATGTTTGCCTTTATAAAATATGAAAATGTTACCTTCGAACCTACAAAATCAATGGTACTTTAGAGGAAGGAAAATTAAAATATCGGCATTTAAACTCTATCAGATATTCAATCAGAATAAAACCTATATTATATTAAAGCCCATCTAATTTTACATCGATATAGTGAGTTTGATCAAAAGTGCCGTTTTTGAGAAAATAGTAAAAAGGTGCAAAATGGATGGTATAAAGTGTCTATTTTGATGAAGTTGCTCTAACATCGCGTGCGTATAGTCAGTCATCTTAAATATGAATTGTTTGTTTCAAGACCTTTTTACGGGACTTGGTCATTTAGAGGGACCCTAAAACTTGCATTTCTGTTTGAAATCGGAATTCGAAAATTTTCGCGATCGCAATACTTTCCTTTAATACACATTTCATATATAAGTATGAGAGTGTAAAACTATTTTCATTAGAGTTATTTTTTTAATAGTCAAAATACATTTTTTCAGTCAATTATCTGTATTTGATGAGTATTACATTAGCATTTTATGTACTACCTGCTATATAATATAATACCTCTCTTACCTGCTCATTATTGTAAGGTATTATATTTTCAGAGGTTTCTTGTAGAATGGAATACGAATGCAACTCAGAAATCACACGTGCACAATACGAAGTAATATTTACTTTAGTAATATAAAAATGATTTTTTAGCAAACGTGCTGTACAAATCGAGATCAGGAATGGTAGGCATAGGGAAGGAAAGTGCTCAGCAGCACCCCTTCCATGGCTTTAATTTAGCAGAGAAGGTATCACATTCAGCTTCTCTTTAGCCTTCTTCTGACTGGCATTTCAGCTATTGACATGTCGTTAATCAGTCTATTGTCGTGTCCGTTAAGTTTACTGTGAAAACGAGTATAGAGTGTTGTTGTATGTTGGTCAACTGCTGGTTGTTGTAAGTCCGTATGTAGGGCTTTGTTGTTTACGTACCAAGGAGCTGTAGTTATCAGTCTTAAAATTTTTGATAGAAATGAATGCAGTTTTTTTATGTGAGTCTTTTGTGCTGAACCAAAAAATCTGTTAAGCGTAAGTCCATTTTGGCCTAAGTAGGTATGTGTATGTATTCAATTTCTGTAGAATTTTTAATTTTGATGATTTAGATAAAAGAGAATATAATACTTTCAGTTGTTGGTTGAGAGTCTGTCTTCTCATCTTGACATGTCTGCCCCAAGTGTTCCTTCGACCGAGAGTCAGTCCTAGGTAATGTACAGGGTTGGTCTGAGGAATTTGGTTGTTGTCGATAAAAAATTGGTGGACAAGTATTTTGTCGTAGTGTGAACGTTACGTGTTTTGATTTGTCGTGATTTAAACGAATTATCCAAAGAGTGTACCAATTTTGTAGTAGCATTAATTGGTTTTCTAGAGTCAGTGATGCCAGTATAGGATCGCCGCTTGATGTTAAAATTGCAGTATCGTCTAGTAGCAGTCAATATGGTGGGGTGGGCTGGGTTTGGGTTAATTAAAAATTATTTGTTGAATCTTTTTTAAAGAGCAAATAGTTGGTCAAAATAAAAATTCATATACCGGTAAGTAATAAAGTTAAGAGATGTAATATATATTGCATAAGGTAAAGGAGATGTTTACTGTAGGTACGCAATATTCCGAGCCCTCGTATCGGAAAGTTGCCTTTTATACAGTTATTTTCATTCCCTCAGGGCTATATCAGAAGCTGGGAAATCCTCTATTGATAGCATTGAACACCTTGCTTGAGGATACAATTCTTGTAGAAAATTTTCTTCTATATGTAGGTAGGGGAGACTGGCAAAAATTGACAATGTAACATCTTTGTAAAAATATATCTCAAAAATAGGGGTTGTTACTTTATAACGTTATTTTCTCAGATTAGTCCTAATTATTATTTTTATTACTCTAAAGAATAAATGATACAACTTTTTTTTTAGTTCTACTTATCTGTATATGAAATATACAGTAAGGGAATGTATTGCGATCGTGAAAGTTTTCACCGAAGATGC
The DNA here is from genome assembly GCA_023052935.1 of Piezodorus guildinii. Lineage (NCBI taxonomy): Eukaryota > Metazoa > Arthropoda > Insecta > Hemiptera > Pentatomidae > Piezodorus > Piezodorus guildinii. The sequence goes on along the minus strand of CM041296.1, from coordinate 101,795,654 downwards.
ACATTGTGAGGGTCTTCTTGAGTACAAATTAAAGTCCCGCAAAAACGTGTGTGTGGTAATTATAGTACGAAAACGAAAAGATGTAAGGAACTGACATTTCATATTTGAGGCAACTATATAACCGAGATGTTACAGTAACTTTTTCACTAAGATTGGGTAAATGGAAGAGCTACTTTATACAATGCATTTCGCTTCTTTTTACGATTTTCTCAAAAACGGCTTTAACGATTTTGAATAAACTCCCTTTATCGATGTAAAATTTAATGGGCTTTAATATGATGTAGGTTTCTTTCAGATTGAAATATTCTGAAAGGGCTTTAATACCGATATTTAAAAATTTCTTCTTCTGAAGTACCTTTAATTTTGTATTTTAATATTTTCAATTTTATCGCAAGTGTACCCCATGGTGTAAAAAAAACATTCAACCGACTTTCAATAAAAAAATATATGTTAATCTAAAAGAGACCCAAAAAACATTTTCTTGATTTTTTTATTTTCCGCTAGGTCCTTTATTTGAGGATACAATTCTTGTAGAAAATTTTCTTCTATATGTAGGTAGGGGAGACTGGCGAAAATTGACAATGTAACATCTTTGTAAAAATATATTTCAAAAATAGGGGTTGTTACTTTATAACGTTATTTTCTCAGATTAGTCTAAAGTAAGGGAAAGTAAAATTTAATGGGCTTTAATATGGTGTAGGTTTCTTTCAGATTGAAATATTCTGACAGGGCTTTAATGCTGATATTTAAGAATTTCTTCTTCGAAAGTACCTTTAATTTTGTAGATTCGAAAAAAAGAGGTTTAAAAGCACCTTTCATACTCTAGACCAGTAATTAATGTTTGAATTTTCTTACAAAAGATCAATTTAAACAATATTGGTGACGGTCGAAGCCTTCAAAACCTTATATTTATTCAATATAAATGTAATTTTCTTTAACGTTTGATAATTTTTGTTTATTTTCCTTTATACAGACCGTTTTCATTTTGTAAAAAGGATTCAAATGTTAATTATCCAGCTATTAAATGAAAGTTAATTAGTCTTTGCCTTATATGTACTGAATTCAAGAGCCATCATGGGCTGCAGGTTTTTTTCACATATAAAATTAACATTAAATTAAATAAAATTAGCTTTAAACGCTAATTGTTGATATATATTTAGTAAAGAGCAACCGAAACCTACATAATCAGTATTTGATCTAGTTCATGTTTAGAACTCACAATGGTGCTCTGTGTGAGTTGCATTGTGGAAATCCTTTTCTCATCAGCTATTCCTGGATGTAAATTTTACTACAATTGTTCCTTTATCCCAAGTACTAGCAATAATCCTAACCTCTCTCCTCTGCGGGTAGGAATCTCATGAAGGATTTATGTATCTATATAATAAACGAATATTTGCTTAAATCAATGTTGAATTCTCCGACAGATATATTCGCTGGTTATAGTTGTTTCCTAGGATAGGGATGATAATTCTCCACTATCTGAGGGATGTTGGATAGTTGATAAGAGGAGCTCCATGTCGCAGTTTGCCAATTAACTTGGCTATCTAATTGGATATTGGGCTAACGATAAGGAGTTCTCGCACGTGGGGCTTCAGCTCATTCTCTTAGTCTCTTCATTAAAAGCGACTTTTCCTTACAGGGTCGCGGAGCTCGGAACCCCTCGTTAAATACTAAATTAATCATCGTTACTCAGAATATAACGGGGATTCCATTAGCATGTACATCATGTGATAAACATGGACGGACCTTTACATTAAAACGAATAGAAGTTTCTTAATTATGATTAGTAAATGGACCCGATGGAGTAAGGAATTTCGAGTAGTGTCGGAAAAATGCCCCGGACGGCAGACGGTATACGATGGACGGCGGATTTTTTTTTATTCATGATTCGTGTTCTACGTATCTTGAAACGTAAGCCTTCTTATTTTGAAGGGGAGGAGGAGTAATTTTTGTGTTCTCGATTAAAAAGATTCATTATTAAAAATAACAAACCAATCGATAGGATAATTATTGTAGAATTTTTAGAACTCTTTAATTTTTTTTCTTATTACAATACTAGCGGTAAACGTTATGCTTTTTGAGATATTTACGAAAACCCTGCTAAAAACAAAACAACAAAAAAAAAAAAGGTTTTCTCAACTTCTTTGCGTTCTCACTCCTGAAAACCGACTATCTCCTGTATCTAAAAGTAACTATCTCCTACCCAATCCATCCCTATTCTATCGAAGGCTTCCCTTGCACATACCTCTTAGGTCTTCTTCCATCAACTATACCTTCCAGTGTGATTTTGGCTTCACTTTTTTCTGTCATTGAGGTGTCATGACAAAACCATATGAGATTTTTCTTTCGGATTTTCTCGTCGTGGGAATTCTTAGAGAAACACTCTTTTTCCTTCTATTCTAAGTAAATGGACCCGATGGAGTAAGGAAGGTCAATATTAATAAAGCATGGTGAGAAGAATGGAGTTTTTAAGGAACCGAACTTTTCTGTCAGGCTCCTGAGGGAGTTTATAGTGTTCACGATAAAGGAGGAAGTCTGTGGTGCACTAAAGGTCATTTGGAACTTATTTTATTTTCTTTATAACAAATATTTTTGCCAATATCATTACAAAATCCAAGTAATGATAATAACGTTAAGAAATATATAAAAGGCCTAGGGAAATAAGCATGTGAAATCTACTCCCTGAAATGCATTAGAACGAAATTTTTTTTAGCCCCTTAATCCTCGTAGGAGTGAAATTATGGAGGGGGAGAAGAAAAAACAAAATAATTGTTTTCTCCTGAATCACTCAGCCGATTTTTTACAAAAAAAATATATGTCGTGGATTAAAAAAAAAAAATTTCCATGAAAATGTTAGTCAAAAATTTTTTGAATTTTCGAAAAAAATATTTTTAGGTTAAAATGGTTTGGTACACCTCCAATTTGTCGCTACTTTATTGGAGGGTCCTTCGTAATATATATATATATATATATATATGTATATATATATATTTTTTCAATTTTATCGCAAGTGTACCCCATGGTGTAAAAAAAACATTCAACCGACTTTCAATAAAAAAAATATATGTTAATCTAAAAGAGACCCAAAAAACATTTTCTTGATTTTTTTATTTTCCGCTAGGTCCATTATTTGAGGATACAATTCTTGTAGAAAATTTTCTTCTATATGTAGGTAGGGGAGACTGGCAAAAATTGACAATGTGACATCTTTGTAAAAATATATCTCAAAAATAGGGGTTGTTACTTTATAACGTTATTTTCTCAGATTAGTCTAAAGTGAGGGAAAGTATTCCGATCGTGAAAGTTTTCACCGAAGATGCACATTGTGAGGGTCTTCTTGAGTACAAATTAAAGTCCCGTAAAAACGTGTGTGTGGTAATTATAGTACGAAAACGAAAAGATGTAAGGAACTGAAATTTCATATTTGTGACAACTATACAACCGAGATGTTACAGTAACGTTTTCACTAAGATTGGGTGGACGGAAGTGCTACTTTATACAATGCATTTCGCTCCTTTTTACTATTTTCTCAAAAACAGCTCTAACGATTTTGAATAAACTCGCTTTATCGATGTAAAATTTAATGGGCTTTAATTTGGTGTACGTTTCTTTCAGATTGGAATATTCTGATAGGGCTTTGTACCCCATGTTGTAAAAAAAATATTCAATAAAAAAAATATATGTTAATAATTATCTAAAAGAGACCCAAAAAACATTTTCTTGGAGTTTTCCGGCAATATATTTTTTAACTGTTAGGGATTGTCACAACTGTCAAACTTTTTACTTTTATTTACCTACATATGGAATATATAGGAAAGGAAAATATTCCGATCGAATTCGAGTTTTCATCGAAAACACAAGATTTAGGCCCTCCTGGGTACAAGCGACCAAGTCCTACAAACAGATATGTATGTTTATATGATCTATATTGTACGAAAACGATAAGTTTTATATAACTGAAATTTAAAGTTTTAGAACCGTATATGCATGAAATGATATTCCAATGTGGCTACTTGCTTCTGGCATGTTATTGTAGCTTTCAATAGATAAAATGAAAACCTAGCACTAAATAATTACTCTGTTTTTTGTACTGTACGTTAAAAATAATTTGGTGCGCGCAACACACGACTTTCACTTACCTCCATTATTTATATCAATTCAAGAATTTTTAAACAAATTTATAAACGAAAATAAATTGTTAAAGAATTATTTAAATTGGATTTTAATAGAAACACGTGTTTTATTAAATAATCTATTTTATTATTATCTACGACAATTATTTTGTTTTATCGGCTTTTCATCACTCTCCGTTAACTTTTACAATAGTATGTATAAGATAATATTTTTTCTAAAATCTTTAGCATTCCAACGGTATATTATACATGTATATTACTGTTCCTAAGGTTAAAAACAAAAAAATGCATTAAAAAATATGTTTGCAGTTTTCTCGATTAGTTGGATATCGAATTAGTTCAACTTAAATATTTACCTGTTTTTTACCAATACTAATCAGACGATATGGTTAACTTTTTCAAATCCACAAAATTGAAGGTACTTTAGAGGAAGAAAATTTGAACTATCGGCATTTAAGCCCTGACAGACTATTTCAATCAGAATGAAACCTACATGATATTAAAGCCCGTTTAATTTTACGTCGATATAGCGAGTTTAATTAAATCGTTAGAGCTGTTTTTAAAGAAATCGTAAAGAGCTACAAAATGAATAGTATAAAGTGGCTCTTCTGGTTAGCTGATTTTGATGAAAAAGATTCTGCAAAATCTCGGGCGTATAGTTGTCATAAATATGAAATTTCAGTTTCATAGCACTTTTAGTTTTCGCCCGAGAGTTACCACACACACACACACAGAACTTTTTGCGGACTTAGTCATTTGGACTCAGGGGACCCTAAAACGCATATTTCCGTTGAAATCTGGAATTCAAAAATTTTCACGAAGTATTTCAATTTTAGGTAAGTGAAAGTAATAATTTAAAGTAACTGATCTAACGATAGCGAAGTTATGAATATCATAGTTACCCTTATTATAGACTATAAATATAAATTAACGCAAAACGAAATATTCACAGGTCACTGCTAGTATATACATATATATGTAACCACAAACGAACTCTTGATAAAAGGTCTACATCTGATAGTTTATCTTTCGAACACGGATTCTTCTCCAGAAATAAATCAGATCCACTGCTGAGGAGAAATATGTAACGTGAGAGAGCTTTTTAAAACGAAAACAAGCCAGTATTTCCCCGCCTCCGGGCCCCAACTTATACATTCAAATGCGGTTGTTATGTTTGATGGTTCGAAACTAAGTTGAACTATTATTTATCTTAAATCCGGTGTAGGTTTATTTTATACGCCTGGTAACTTTACCACTTAGCTATGCTCTGTCACACTAAACAATTTTTTTTTGGGTTTAAGAAAAATGTATAATAATTTATTTCCACTCGATATTGTATTTTTTATGTACTCGGAAGTGTTGTATTAATTTCACAGCTGATGGCCCTTCTACAGCGTCTTATACCCTAAAAGCTACCACATAGCTTCAAAAATTTACTCAACTAAGATTCAATTGTGGTGGCCTTTGCCAATAATTATTAACTAATTCGTAAGATGCCAAGCGTAGCGTAAGAGTCAATTGTATGTTATAATCACTTATTTAAATTGAATTTCCCTTTAAATCAGTAATCTAATAATAATATGGAATCTGTACTTACACCTGCTCTTAGGACAGTCAACAAACGCTAATTAATATATATTACTCCAATTCACTCCTTGTATTATCTCTTAAAAATCCATATATTGTTAAAATATTAATTCTAAAAAAATCTAGAATATCAGCAAAAAATTATATAAAATATAGCAAATAAATGACATACTATGTGGGGAAATTATGCTTTAAGCCAATACATAAATTCAATCCCAGCTTTTTTTTTTTTTTTTTTTTTTTTTTTTTTTTTTTTTTTTTTTTTTCCTCAGTGTTTTTAATTGCAACATTTATTTTTAGACTAAATTATTGTAAAATTAGGAATATATATATATATATATATATATATATTTAAATATCATGTTCATTAATTTTGTAAGATATATCTTCTTTTATCATTCCCATGGCGGGGTTACTCCAGGAGTTTAATTTAGTTATAATTTGGTTTATTGTAAGTTTCGTCTATTCAAAAAAACTTCTTTTCAGTTTTATAAGAAAGTTGTGCTTTTATTCATTTTTAATTTATCGTAGAATCTAGATATTTTAACTGGCTGCTAAGGTGTTCTTTTACAATATTTCTCAATATACCGTTTTGACTTGTTTGTACTCACTTTTTTTTTTGTCACTTAACATTTAATTTATACCTGTAAAAAATATTACAATAAGCAAATGTGCTAAAATCTATGGAAACATGGCGTGGGCAGGCATGAGGGAGACAGCACCCAGGGGTGCATCCTCCTGACATTAAGCACAACTATATTTTCAGGTCAGGAGGTCCCTCATCCAACTCCTTTTCAGCCTACGCCGAGTGATGGATGGTATGTCGGTTGTAGCCATGTTTTGTACAAGTTTGTTTATGTGTCGATTTAGTTTGTCGTGAAATCGTTTGTAAGTCGATCGAATGTGGTTTGTTGTAATACGTAAATCAGTAGGAAGGGTATCGTTTGAAACGTATGGTGGTGAGTTCGTTGCCAGTCTTAAAAATTGTGATTGAAAGGTTTGTATTTTACGTTATTTTGTATGTGTGTCTTTTTAGCAGGTCCGTATATTTGGCAAGCGTAAGTCCATATTGGTTTTAATAAATATGTGTATACGTTATTTTGTGTCTGATGGGTAATTTAGAATGTCTATAAAGTATCGAATACAATAGTCTCAGTCGAAAATTTAGTCTTGACGTGTGGGCCCCATGTCAACCTTTTGTCAAAAATAAGTCCCAAGTACGTTACTGTGTTTGATTGTGGAATCTGGTAGTTTTCTATGTAAACTGGAGGGCAGGACCTGTACTCACTTTTAAGGTGATTTTAATTGTTGGAGGATTTTCCATTTCTGATAAAATAAATTTTAAGGAGAATCTAAGAATGTCGAAATCTATTAATTTTAAAAGTGTTTGTTTCTGTATTATACATTTTAACTATAAATATTAGACTTTTTAATTTTATTTCTGTTTCAGCTGTGGCCAATTTATGAAATTATAAATAAATAGGTAGCATCTATTATAATTATCATTAAATTACCAAAATACATATTTTATTTGTTATATTTATGTAATACAATCACCACTTTATCGATTACTTTCGAAAGAATATTAAACCTTTATGAATGTTGAATCCTATTAATTTCAACAATTTACATTTCTATATTATATATTTTAATTATAAATATTTATCTTTTTAATTCGACTTTCTGTTTTAACTGCGGCCAATTTATAAAATTATAAAAAAATAGTAAGCATCTATTATAATTATCATTAAATTACCAAAATACATATTTTATTTGTTATATTTATATAATACAATCACCACTGTATCGATTACTTCCGAAAGGATATTAAATCTTTATTTAATGTTGAAAAACACAGAAATTAAAATGTCATGCACGTATAATATTATGCATTAAAAAAGAAAAAAAAAGTCATTGCCTGTAATGGTTCCTTTACATAATCAGCAAAAGAAAGGACTAGAGCTCCCCCTCCCCTAAGAGTATTGACAGCTTGATGGATGGGCTTTTCTTTAATCTAATTATCTCTAAGTGCGCTGAGAAAGGTAGATGGGCTTCTCATGCTTAGAGCTCAGCTAAACCAGCGGCGAAATCTAGTCCTAACTTTTTATTCTCTATCGTAAATTAAAAATATTAATCAAAGTTTTTGAATTCCTGTGGCAATGATTTTTTTTCCTCAGTCCATTAAATAAATTATTAGAACTTTTGGTAATTATCGAGTAAAAATGATTATTACTTTGGTTATTATTTACTAAAATAAATGACTATCAAATCGTACATTAATAATTTTTTTTTTATTATGGACAGTAAATTAATATTTACTTAAATTGAATATTGAATTAATATTTATAGAGATGAAAAAAAGAAGGGTTATGAAGACACAGGACGGCGTTAGATACCTACCCTACCCGCAACACAGCACCGCAAAGCAGGAGAGGTGTCTTAATTTTACCGGCACTTCCTATATCAAAGGATTTATATTGTGACTATTTATTAGTTGTAAAATTGTTAATTTGTAAATTTTTTTTAAAGATATCAAGAAATTTTAGTGAATTTAAAATAAATATTTTTTATAATCTACTATCAATTAGTTAAAAATGAGAACTTTTCATTCTATAAAAATTATATTACTTTGACTGTAGGTCTGGAATATTTCTCATAAATATTGTTATACTGTCTGAAATGTTGCTTAATTAATAAACTAAGTAAATATTATTATTATTATTATATTGATCACAAAAATATACTCTTTATACATGGATATTCAACATTCTGCAAAACATTTTAGAAACATACAAATGTGTCCAATAATAATAGATGAATAAAGGTACTAAAATATTATGTATATCCAACTTTTAGTTTGATGTCTGATAATTATCAAATGATAATATGTGACAAAACATTTGGAAAATATGGACCCTTGTCATGAGAATAGCTAAATAATCTAACAGTATAGTCTATCTCAAAATTTCAGGTCAAGAAATGTAATTGTTTTTTGGACAGCTTCTTATTTGTAAGTCCAATAGGATGACTTAATAATTTATAAAACTACTAAACTAGTACTTTGAATTTTACTATTTTAGTAAATGAATAATATTAGCAATTTTTCAAAGAAAAGTTTAGTTTACATTTTTAGTTCATCTTCATGCACGGTGTCGGTTTTCATTTTTATTGTAACTATCTGTAATATTAAACATAAGTATGCAATTACAGATTAATTTACGAATCCTTCAAGTGAGTATAATACGTTTAAAAGAGAGCATTGTAATTTACTGTTATCTAATTTATTTTATTTTTTTTATTATATTTTATTGAAATTTACAACTGTATAGGAATACATCAAGTAAATGTGCTGATTAAAGATAGTGTACTTGAAAAACCTGAAGAGAAACTGCCCATTGGCAGCACTCTAGGAATTAATCTAAACAAGAAGGTCTCGAGGCCATCTTCTTTTCAGACGCCTCGGAGGATTATCGGGAATTGGAGAGGAAGCAAGGATTGAAACTAGTGGGTTAGAGTGGGATTGGAGTTTGTCATGGAAGGATCGATACCTGGTTCGGGCCAAATCAGCTACAAAGGGAATATTAAGGTCTTTATGGATAAGCTTATTCGTGACAAAATAAGGAGCGTTTAGGATTTTTCGAAGGATTTTGGATTGTAAGGATTGGATACGGGAAGAATTTGATGGTTTAGTGGAGCCCCATAGCTCAACTCCGTAAGTCCAGATAGGTCTTATGATGGTCATGTAGAGGAGTCTTTTGTAGTTAAGTGAAAGTTTAGAGCGTTTGTCTAGTAAGTGTTGAAGTAACCGAAAGCGGCGAGCAGTTTCTTGTCGTTTCAGTCTAGTGTGCGGATTCCATGTTAAACGTTTGTCAAGTAGAAGCCCTAGGTAGCGGATTTGTTCAACTGGAACGAGCGGAATGTTATTAAAGGATACTGTAGGGCAGGATGTCATAGGTTTACGACGTAGGGTGAAGGTAATTTGGTGGGATTTGTTGGAATTTATTTTAATTCTCCAATTCTGACACCATACCTCAAGGTCTCTGATGTGGGATGGGATTGAGAGGCAACAGTGGGATCATTATTGACTGTTCCCTAATTTAAAATGTTAAAAACACGGTTTATATTTGTAGTGTGAGGAGAGAAATTCCTTCAGTTGAAAATTCATCCCAAATTTCGCAAATAATAAAAGGGTTGAATAATCTTATCTAGCCCCTTTTGAGCATTCTCCAAGACCTCGCTAAGGTAACTAAAGCTATGAACTCTCTGAATGGCCCCTAATAAATAAAATAATGATAGACTGATGAACACCACGTAAAAGCCTTTAATTAAGTAAAACAGCATGTCCAGCATACACTAAAAAAAGCTGACGAGAAGACGTGCTGCTGGGTTCTGTCCTTCCTCATGCCTGACGTGTTATTATTTTGTTTATTTTTTTTATCCCAGTTTCTAGTTGTCACAATTATGCTGACAGGAGTGAATTAATAAATGACGTGGAAAACAACAACAGGTGCAAATAGAAAATATGAAGTAAAAAAAAAAGAAAAAAATCAGAGCAAGGATTTGATACGGCAAGATTGGATAGAAAAAGATAATGACATATATGTTACCAACAGAAATAGAATAGTATTTTATTTGGATCATAAGGAAGGATATTTCACTAATATAAAAAAGAAAATGACATTTCACCTCACTTTATGAATTGGATATATAATTAATAATAATAATATATCCATTCTTCACTCTCCTTCATAAACTGTTAATAAAAAAATAAATCAAATGGCAAAAAAATATTAAATTGAAAATAATATCTAGAAACAATATAATACAAAGAAAGCCCTCTATGACTGGCCATAAATATAGCATTAAATTGTATGCTTTTAAAACAGAAACAAATTATTTAGAGCAGAAAGTACAACATATACATTGGAAATAAAATAAAAAATTATAATATAGCCTTAAGTTGGATTGGTTAGAAATATTGTATTTTAATGTACAATGGTACTTAAATTGCATCGATAATTAATTTTATAGCTTGCTCAAACATGCATAAAATATGAAAAAAAACTACATGAAAATCTGGTCTTTCGAAATAATATTTCGTCCTTTTTATCAAGGCCAGACATAGGGTTAACCTTTAGCAGTACGACGGCTCGGAATAAGCTTGGGTTTGGTGTAATCCTAGAGGTAGAAGGTTAGTGTTATTGTTTTGAGTTGCACAGCTGCCATCCCTAGGGAAATCTACACCGGCCCTTTTTGAAAAATGCCAGCCAAAGAGGTGAATAAACCATTCTTCTCTCCTCTAACGGCTAACACTCATCCCCGGGCATTTGTCAGTCCTGCCAACCCCTCCAACTGTAATTCCCCCACATTCCAAGACGTTCCCTCTCCCAGTTAAAAATGCCCTCACATATCCCCATATCCGTGATGTTTAATCATATCTCCTATCATCCCTTGCCATATTGCTGGGATCATCTTCTAAGCCCCATCCGTTTTAAATTCGGAACGTTCGTGAGTCATATAGATTAAAATAAATAATTTTTTACAGCATAGGTTTATGCATTTTAGCATTATATTTCCACTGTTGGATAATTCAATGTTATTTTTTTTTTAATCAAAGAATCTTATTTTTTTTTCAGAAATTTTTTTAAAATTTGATTTATTAAGAGATAATACAATCTGCCACCTTCTGGGGCAATGATTATTACAGTTAGAAGAAATCGTTTATCCTATATGTACATAGTAAATAAAAAATAATATATAATATTTATATATATATATATATATATATATATATATATATATATATATATATATATATATATATATATAAAGAACATAATAACAAACTTGATCCCATTTATACCTATGGTTAAAAATTAATTTTTTTTTTTCAACTAAGAAATTTACAGATTAAGCGATATCTTTTTCTAATATTATTCTTAAGTTTTATGGTTTTAATGCGTCCAAGAGAAGAGATTTACATATATATAAGTCGTTTTATTTGTTCTCTCTTTCATAGTCACCTTTTGTAAATAGTATACTATGTACAACCAATATTCAGTGATTAAAACAGTAATAAAAACTTTTCTCGGGCAAGAAAAGACAATAGAAAAAAGTTAAATCGCTGGATCTCAACTTCTATAAATAAAGTTATATACGTACTTGGCATTTTTTGTTTTGTTCAATTGTCTACTTGGCTCTTTTACATATTCTTATTTTCCGCGCTTAAAGCCAGTTTCAAAAGTTTCTTGTAGTAGTCATATAACTACTGGCTATAATTCGTGGAGACAGTTTTAATAAAATAGGCTAAACTTTAGTTAAATAAGAATATTAAAAGTTGCAAGTCAAAAAATAAGAATACCAAAATTGTGACTTGACTATTTTTTTAATACCTCCTATTTCTTAACGGTAAAATAAGTCTCGGTCAAGTAAGAAATTAAAATAATAGAACTACTTTTTTTTTAAACTTATTAATCTTTGTTTATAATGATGGAGTTTTTGTTGACCGTTGAGAATTAGATGAGGAAGATGGTTGGGGGTGCGGTCATTAAACAGAAACACACATTAAACTGGTGATACGAATGATAAAAAATAATTTTATTTTTACATGAAAGCCTGTACCTTAATCTACTTTTCTACATAATTTCCATAAATTTTGAGGCACTCGTCATAACGCGGCACCAGTTTTTGAATACCCTCCTCAAAAGATTCTGCCGCCTGACTTGTTAACCACTGCATCACAAATGTTTTGACTTCGTTATCGTCTAGAAGACGCCGACCGCCCAGGTGTTTCTTCGAGTGCAGGAACAAATGGTAGACGCTGGGCGCCAGATCAGGGCTGTATGGAGGATGATCTAGAGTTTCCTATTTAAATGATTTGATGAGATCTTTGGTCCGATTCGCCACATGTGGACGGGCATTGTCATGCAGCAAAACGATACCCATACTCAAATTGCCACGTCTTTTGTTCTGGATTGCACGACGCAGATTTTTCAATGTCTCACAATAAGACGCTTTATTGATTGTCTCATCACGAGGCAGAAACTCCACTAGCAATACGGACGCCCACTCCGTTCTTCATCATGCACATTTGTGCGGCCATCTTTAAATGCTCTCACCCATTTCCTTACCATTCCATCCCTCATAATGTTTTATCCGTAAACTTTAACGATCTCACCATCGTTCCATCCATCCATCCATCCATCCACCATCTCACCATATTCATCAATATCGATCGGTTTTACGCCTTTAGCACTAGGAAATCGTACAACAGCCCGTACTTCACAATCAGCGGGACTCACGATTGTCGGAGGCATCTTAAACACTCAGTAAACAACCTATAAAATGAAGAAAATTCATGGAAATTATGTAGAAAAGTAGATTAAGGTACAGGCTTTCATGTAAAAATGAAATTATTGCGATATCTTCGCACGACTTTTTTAATTCCAAAACGGTACTTACTTAAAAAACATGCTTCGTATTTTAATCTGGTGATACTCTGAGACGCTGTCTAAAGAACTCTGTGATATTTTAATTATGTGCCGACGTTTCGGCTACATTATGGGCCTTCATCAGGGTTGACGCTGAGACGGTGTCTAAAGAAGTGCTCTGTTTGTTTAAAATAGAGCGTTGATTATAATAGTTTGGAATTCGCTGAGTTTATGAACTGAATCTGAAATTAGGTATTTTTTTTCCAGGATTTTGGCAAACCCTCGATCATCTAGTAAATAGGTAGTTCTAGTAAAAAGCATCGTGAAAAGACTGGACGGACATTCTATGTGACAGACTTTGGTAAAATGGACTGAATACCGTACTCGTGGTAAGTCGGGACTTAAAGTGACTCGACGAGACAGTAATGTGCTGCTCAGATATGGCTTATCAACATATAACCATTTATTGTATATTAAATGATTTAGTTTTATAAACGTTACAGCTAGAATGATTTTTATTTGTATTTATGGTCACACTAAAAAAAAACATTGGGATTTCTCTGACTATATTTCAATCACAATAAACACGTTCGCTATGTCTCTAGTGGTACCTTCTTTACTCTTAGGAGACAATGTCGTCTACTTTTATTTCAAATTATTAAAGTTCTAATAAACTCCTGTTTTATGAAGTAAAACTTTACGGTTACGGAGGACCTCTTCGCGACAGTAAAACTTTCGATGATTCATTTTATCTCATCCTAATCGAATTTTATCTCTTCTTTATTCATCGTAACAGTGCCCTTTCACTTTTAAATCCGGCATTTCACATCACATCCTTCAATTCCTAAAGATAGGCGATAGAGTTTCCTTAAATATAATAATTATTTATCAATAGGTCGGTATATCTTATGATTTAAATTATTTTATTTTTATTTTAAGGAATATTTCATCATGATAATATCTAATGTTTACCTATTTTATAAAAATGAGCAGAGAAGGGGCACACCTTTTGGTTTGTGTTGGACTTACAAAACAAAACTAAACATAAAATTAAAACTTTAAACAGTGTTTGCCACCGTTGAGGTTTTCCCAGAAGGAAGAGTTACTGTGTTGGAATTGTCAATGAGTTTTAAGATTAAAAAACTTGTTTACTTCTATCATTTAAGTAATCACCATTTTTGCCTTTTTTAATTCTTTGTAGACCATTGCCGTACTCGCTCGTTGGAATGACGTTTCTTTCACAGTTTAAATGAAATGCCATTTGAAAAAATTGAAATCGGTTTCTGGTTGGCTTTGCCATGTGCGATTATAGAGAGGCGCTATATAATAATCTAGGACTTATGATAGATTATCGATAATGAAGGTCATTCGGCGCGAACCTCTAGAATTTAAGATCTCAGATATTTATAAAATTTGTCAATGCTTATTCTTTCCTAAAGTTATAATGATTTACAAAATTTTACTATTCAATCTTAACTATTAGCATTGAGCTATGGGGCTCTGCAAAACATCAAATTTTCCCGCATCCAATCCTTTGCAATCCAAAATCCTACGAAAAATCCTAAATGCTCCTTATTTTGTTACTAATAAAATAATCCATAGAGACCTCATATAATACTAGTTGCAGACTTAGCCCAAAATCGACACGACACACCTCCTTTCATTCCAAACTACCAGCCCACACGAACCCGCTTGTCCGTAACCTCTCATCAACATATTCCTCAAATCCTCCAAGGTGCCTGAAAAGAAGATGGCCTCGAGACCTGCTAATAAAATAAACATTACAGTGTTACCTGTTACTTCACAAGACTATTTCATGCTATATTTGTAATTTTAGCCCTTTACTTGTTTTATATATTGTATATACAGTTGTAAAAATCAAAAAATATAATGAACAAAAAAACTTCACTAGTTTTCAATATACACCCACCCAAACTTTGGCGTTTTAATAACCTCGCGCTCCCAGTGAAGCAAGGTTACTCGAAGAAATACAATTTTACTTTTTGTGTTTTTCAATCAAACATCATGAAAATTCAGATTATTATGAAATAAACTATGGACTGTTATAGGACGAATGAATAATTAATCCATATACACCTATATTATGGACAAATTATAAAAATAAAAAGCAAATGAATAGTTTAATAAAAAATATTATGATGCGGTACGTCAATTGAAAAAATAAAATTTTATAAGACGTACTATATAATAGCTACTAGGCGCATTTTAAAAATGATAATATTTACTAAAAACCTGTACCACTACAACCATGAAGGGTCTGAGCTTAGTACATATAGAGGTTCGTACTGTTTCTAGGCCAACGGCAGTGCAATGAGGTGATTTGCCTTAATCACGCTCAGCCGCCAGGTTTTTAACAAATTATTTTCGGTACCATTTATAGGGGCTGAGTCTGCCCAAGGAGGGTCTCCAACCATAGGATTGCCCCCGACTGAATTAACAGAATAAATAATATTCTGCCACAGCCGGGATTCGAACCAGGACCCGGAGCACAGCAGATTAGCGTTCTATCCACAGACCACGCGCTCCCCTTTTTTTTCTTTCTTCTTTAAGCAGTAAAATCTTACTTTATTGCTTAATAAAAAAAAAAATATTGCTTTACAAAAGAAAAAAAATTACTTTCGATTACAATTTTCTAATGTGGGTTTTTTTTTAATTTAGAAGGGTCCTTGCCAATGTACTGATTGGAGGAACGGGTCCGCAATTTGTTTTAGGGAACCATTGATCTAAAGGAACTACTGGATTGTATTACGAGTTTATTATGATTGCTTATTTCGAAAGTTACTAATGAACTCTTTTACTGTGCCTTCCAATTAATCATAGCTCATTTATTTTCTGCCAAAACTATTTTCTTCGGGCGTGCGATTTATTCATCGCCAAATTGGATCGTAAAAGAAGCTGACAAGCCTGGAAAGGGTTGATTACAGAAACGGGAGGGAAGACGAATGGCAGGGAAGGTTTCAATCAGGCTCAGCTGGTTTCGGAAACATATTAACGACAGCCCTCCGTCCCTAAATATGGGGACATTTGTCAAGGACTGAGGCCGGCCACCATATTCTGCCATCGCTGAGTTATCGTCATCGGAAAATAATTGGTCCGTTTTGTTCGTCCTTACAAAAACATGAATTTTCCCCATCGTCCACTGTAGATCAGCCTTTATTTCATATACAGCTTTCCCATTCACATAAACAGGACTCATACACAGGACGAAACAATATACGGTCCCGCCCGCCCCATAAATCTTCCATCAAATACAATGCGGTTGAAAAATAATTAAGATAAACCCGATATTCCGTTACTTTCCGTCAAGCGTAATGTAGGGTTCGCTTCTATAACGATTTTAATAATATTTTTGATCCGCTGAATGATGCTTTTTTCTTTCATATTTTGTTTAGTAAATCATAAGATCGAAGATATGGTATCCGACCCTAGAATGCAGAATAGCAGGCAATTTAATTTAGGTATTATCGTGAATATTTAAATGTCATTTAATGTATCGAAAAAAATAAAAAAGAATTTTAAACAATGAATTAATGCCTAAGTGCCTTGCTGATAAATATTTAGGGTGGGTCATAGACTTTGGTCTGATTTTATAGACATTATGAGATTGTTGGAATGGTGGCGGCTGTAAACTATCTATGTATCTATCAGACCTTATAATAAAATTCAAGAATAAAATACTGTTTTTCACTCTTCAAATATCAAAATGAACGATGGTTAATTAAGCTATGGTGAAAGATCAGAATACAGTAGCATGACTTCCAGACTTATGTTACTAATTTTGGTTCATTGATTGAGGAAGAAAATTTCTCTTGTATTTCGTTTCATTTTAACATCTGATCCTCCTGTTATTGAAGTTCCAAGATCTAAAGTCCAAGATGAAGAACTAAGTCTATCTGAGGAATATGACTGTTTTCGATGTTAGCTGGAGAATAGGTATTTCTAAGGGCTTTAGTCGCATTTTCACCAATTTTAAAAAAACTTGTACATAAGTTTCTTCCTCACCCATCATATCCTCCCGACTTGTCTCCAACAGATTACCAAACCTGTTAAGGAATTTAGACAACTTGTCAAAGAAAGCTTTTTTGAAAATGATGATCAGTGAAAAGTGCGTTTTCAGATTTTGTTTCACTTCAAAGCTCAGAGTTTTTCAGTACGGGGAATAAAATAGTTGGTGTAGATGGGAAAATGTGTAGAAAAAGGGAGGTAAATCTCTTCGAATAAAAATATCTGTTTTCAATCGTATTTCAAAAAAATCCCTTTAAAACCTGAAAACGGACATTTCAAGTGACACAACCTAATAGATATAAATATGAATATTCACACCCTTTTTTAATAATTTTAATCGTCTTCCAAAACTGGAACTCTACTTTTCCTCAAAGAATAGATGTAATATGAATTACATGCATACAGATTTACATACTTCAGCAGTAACTGCTAAAAATAAAATCGAAAGCTTTGAGATGTTATAAAAGCTCATTTTAAGATACAACAATATCCTTCAGCCGACGACGATCGCACTATATAATACTTGTCAAAATGTTAAAGCATTTGTCGGCCTCAAAGGAGATTTAAAAGATCCGCTTATAAAAGCAGATAAAGCAAAGCGTTTCTACACTCCCAGGAAAGGAGGCTCATAGAAAAGTGTCGAGAGATTGTATTTTAGTTAATTTACCAAGCTATATCCACGGAACAGCTCAAAACAGTCCATGTTAAAGCTCTCATTTTTCTCTCTTTTTTTTTTCTGTGTTTTTCAGATTCAATTTCACCTATATAAAGGCCAAAAGAAACGTCTGTCGGACTGCTCAAACCATTGAGGCCGTATTAACCGAACCTTCAAAGAGATTAGATTTGTGTGCTCAGCCACCAAAGCAATCGTTGAATCGATTGTAAACAGAAAACTTCCCCCCAGCTTTACTTTCTTTTTAAGAATTACTTAGGCCAAAGTATATGGATAAAAAGGAAGGAGTTTGGAAGCAGCTGGAGGGCAGGAAGTTGCCCGACGGCGGAGGCTAAGCCCAGTTTAATGCGGCAAAAACTGATAGCACTTGTGATGCACAACTTGCCCAATTTAACGAGGAAACAGTTTACTTAACGGCAACTTGTTCTTGAGGAGAGCCCAAACATAATCTTGATCTTGGAATAATTTGTCATAAAATTTGCTATGAAATGACACATTAATTAGTGGTTATACAATTATACAAAGAAACTAAATTTGATAAATACAAAGCATGATCGAAATATCTCAATTAAAATCCTATACGAGTTCATAGAAAGAAATATCAATAAATTTAGATGATAAAATGTGTTTTAAAATATTTTTATAAAATTCACAGCTATTAGCCGATAGTTTCGTTAACCTCGATTTTGTGTTATTTTATATATAAACATAATCCTAACGAAATAATGCACGTTTATATTTTTTTTTCTTCATTCATACCTGTCAGAAGCAAATATGCTGCATAAAAAGTGAGATCAAAAGTGGTAGGCATGGGGAAGGAGAATGATCAGCAGCACCCCTTCCTAGGCTTTAATTTAGTGGAGGAGGTCTCGCATCCAGCTTCTCTTTGGCCTTCTTCTAACTGGCATTTCAGCTATTGGCATGTTGCTAATTAGCCTATGCCGTGTCCGTGTGAAAACGAGAATAGAGTGATCGTATATGTTGGACAACTGTTGGTTTTTCTAAGGCCGTATGTAGAGTTTTGTTGTCGTTATGAGTCTAGTATTTTTGTAAAGAATTAAAAAAAAATTTCGAGTAGTGTCGGAAAAATGCCTCGGACGGCAGACGGTATACGATGGACGGCGGACTTTTTTCTATTCATGATTCGTGTTCTACGTATCTTGAAACGTAAGCCTTCTTATTTTGAAGGGGAGGAGGAGTAATTTTTCTGTTCTCGATTAAAAAGATTCATTATTAAAAATAACAAACCAATCGATAGGATAATTATTGTAGAATTTTTAGAACTCTTTAATTGTTTTTTCTTATTACAATACTAGCGGTAAACGTTATGCTTTTTGAGATATTTACGAAAACCCTGCTAAAAACAAAACAACAAAAAAAAAAAAAAAGGTTTTCTCAACTTCTTTGCGTTCTCACTCCTGAAAACCGACTATCTCCTGTATCTAAAAGTAACTATCTCCTACCCAATCCATCCCTATTCTATCGAAGGCTTCCCTTACACATACCTCTTAGGTCTTCTTCCATCAACTATACCTTTCAGTGTGATTTTGGCTTCACGTTTTTCTATCATTGAGGTGTCATGACAAAACCATATGAGATTTTTCTTTCGGATGTTCTTGTCGTGGAAATTCTTAGAAAAACACTCTTTTTCCTTCTATTCTGAGCAGGAATCTCATCTTTATTACGGGCGTTTATGCTTGGCGGTTAGGTTCCACGACTCACTGCAATAGGTCATTATAGAGAAGTATTTGTTTTAGAAGGTGGTAGTTTGTACTTTTTACGAAGACATTATTGTTCAGAAATCACTTTTTGATGGCATTGAGGCATCTTACAGTCGACTTTGTCCAGTATATTTTTTATTTCTTTGTAAATCTAGCCGTCTTCGTTTTTGAAACCTTTCAGGTACTTTCAATTTACAAATAAAACAGATTTAACAGAAACATTATTTTATATTACATCTTTACTTAGATGGCAAAAAGATATTAGTCACTTCTAGTAGAAATGAATGTTTTTTCACATTTTGGAGTGCCATTCATTCATGTTTAAATGGTGAGTTCTTTTATTTGCCCAGCTGTTTACTCATAAACTGAAATAGACATTTTTGCACCTTCGCAACATGAACAAATAACACTCCAGAATGTAAAAACTTTTATTTCTAAAGTTACGTTACTATTTTTCCAGCTGAGCACAGACATGTTAAATTATGTTAAATATAAGTTATTTTCAACAATAATAACTTAAGATTATGAGCATTTCCTTACTTTGCATTCTTTCAAAAGAAGTGGTAATGGTAAATCTTGTTTCTAAAATGTTCAGCATACCATTTATCATTACTATAACTAATGTTAAAATGGGATCACTTGTAGCTGGGTGGTTAGCATAACAGCCTCCTATACCAAAAGTCATGGGTTCGAACCCGCAGGTGGTCCTAGGATTTTTTAATGGGAATAAAAAATCCTTAGTTATGCCGTCCTTCGGAGGGGACGTTAAGAGGTGGTCCCGAGCCTATGCGATGTCAGGTACTCGTTAAAGATCCCTATTCTAACAAAACCTGGATAGGCAAAATTTAGGACTCCTACTGTAGCATCGTTCGATTAGCCACAGTTGCATAAAGTGACGTTAAATGAATAAACAAACAAACTAATGTTAAAAAAAAACAGATTTACATTTATCCTTTGTTCTTCTTTTGGTTGATTGGTTAATTCTTTCACAGTTTATTTGTATATTTTATATTTATGTCAATAACAATGTGAGAAATCTCATTATAGCAAATTTTTAAACATAGAAACAATTCTTTATTGAGCAATATTATAATCTGTCCAATTTAGGACATTTTTAATAATGATGAAGTACAACATTCACACGATATATACAAAACAATAAATTTATATAATAATACAATATACATATATACAAAACAAAATCAATAAAAATATATACAAAAGTCACTCATTATAGCAAATTAAAGATACTTCCGATTAACCAAATATTAAGCTAAAAACAGTTTTAGGTAAATAAATAAAGATCATGAAAGTAATATTTTTGAACACTTATTTGTTCAAATGACCTGTGAAAAACTATTTTGGTTAATTTTTGTATGAAAAGTTAAGTACGGTGTAAACAGTGAACTACCATTAATTTATAACGAAAGTCGAGGAATAATTAATAAGCTATAATGTTTTGTTCATTACAATTGAAAATACCTGCTTTTTGCAGCGGAGTTATTACATGAGTTATATTAATTATCACGTTAATAAGTATATTTAAAAACAGCCAGTACTGGTTAAATTGTTATTTTTTTAATTCCAAACAAAAACTCATTTTAAATGAATATTAATTCAACAGATCGTTCTCTTTTTCTAGTAACGGAAATACCATTCAGTTCTCTGAATTAATTAAAGGATGTTCTCACTTTTTTTCAGAAAAAAAAAGCAAAACAAACTTGTGATTTATATTTTTCAAATTATCTTTTTTTAACATTTAGTATAAGGAAAGTTCCTCGTTATTTCGTCCAGACTTATTTTTTTTACATAATTACGTCATTTTCTGACGATCATAAGAATTATAGAATGAGTAAATTTATTGATACCTCGATATTATTGTCAAAACGACTACAAAATTGAATTCACATTTCATTGAAATAAAATAATTATCAGTTATTCACTATCTTATAATTTTTCAGTATTTATTGCTAATAATCATATCTTTTCTGTATTTATAACATCTTATAAACCTATAATTGCATGTATTTTCTTTTAGCCATGCTATAATGATAATCATCAAATATAAATTGAGATTTTGTTAAGTGAATATAAGTAAATCATTAAATCTGCGCTCAGGTGTAAAAAATGGTAAAAGTTGCTTTTTCTAGAAATGAGAGTTTTTCACATTCTGGGATGTCATTCGCTTATGTTTAAAAGGTGTCAAAATGTCATAACTATTTCTCTTTCAGTTTACAAGTAAGGAACTCTTATAAAAATAAATCTTATACAAATAAACCAATTGCTTCTGCCTAATTCATGGCTTTTTTAGTATTAAAAATTCCAGTGATGACTTGAAAAAGTCATATACTTCAGCAAACACAGTTACTTTGAGAGAATTTTGGCACTTCTTCTGAATTATCCAGTGTGTAAAGAACAGGAAATATGACAGATTCTTGAGACACTAACTAGTTTAAACAGGGCTTCATGTATTATCAAGATCAACAGAGCTTGTAATCCTACACTTGGAAAAATATTTGTACAGGAAATGGGACATCGTATTTAATTTAGCTCACTCCAACCTTAAGTTCTATGTCTAACATTTTTTTTCCCCGATCCCCATTAGGTATAATTTTTGTTGATTTTTATTTGTTCCACTTTATGTATCCTCCTTAAATTTTAAGGAATTGAGGAGCAGAACCATTAATTTTTAAAATTATTATTTAAATGCTATAATACCAAAGACGAGGCTCAACTCTGGCTTCATGGTATCGTTAATATTACGAATTAGGATTATCTTAATCTATTTATTATCTAATCAGATGCAACAGTATTTTGCTACCGTTTTATGGCTGATGGAAGTATTAAACTAAAAACTAGCGGATTAGCAACTTGTTTTTATAGTTTCAGAAACCTCACCTGACGCCGCCTAATGAATCCTTCCAGTGTTGGTATTTCAAAAACTGTATAGGCATTAAGAGCTTTTTCGTTCCTTAGTGAACCGTTACTCCACATTGGGTTATCTTTTAGATTTTAAGATGACTACTACTCATGGGGAGCCCGTGGCTGAGTGGCTAGCGCGCTAGTCTCTCATGCTACAGATTCTGAGTTCGAATCCCAGTCCCGGCGGGGCTTTTATAAGTAAAAAAATGGAGATTCACTCACAACCTCTCCCCCGGGTATGTGAGACCCGTCAGCTAAAGGGTGGCCACTCACAAAATTAGTCGTAGGGAGTGATGACACTACACTAAAAATTGTATCGTGAAACGTGAGTGTAAACTCGTAAGAGTTTACACCGCGAGGCCTAGAGCCTACACGGCCTGTCGCACCACTGGAAGACTACTCATAATGGCTTATTTATCATTTTCACTTACTTATATATGAAATATATAGTAAGAGAAAGTAATGCGATCGTAAAATTTTCGAATTTCAGTTTTCGACTGAAACACGCGTTTTAGGGTCCCCTGAGTCCAAATAACCAAATCTCGCAAAATCTTGGGACAGGGTGGCTGAGTAGGTTTACAATGCGCGTTGCCTAGTAACAGAGAACCAAAACTTGAAACCAAAAAATTACGAGCTCCAATCTCGGTCTTTTATCTCGGAATTATTCCCGTCCTCACCCCCTAGCCCTGAAAAAACCCCGTATGGCCTTCAAAGGCGAGATAGGGATTAATAAAAAAAAAAAAAAAATCTGTGTCTGGTAAGTCTAGCACAAAAACGAAAAATCCTAAGAAATTTTATATTATCAACTATTCGTCCGAGATTTCACAGCAACATTTCATCCATCAAACCTGTGAACCAGACTTTGTACAACGAATTTTGCACGTTTTTCATGATTTAGTCAAAATGGCTCAAACGTTGTTGATCAAACTTGCTAAATCGATGTAAAATTTAAGGGGCTTTAATATCATGTAGGTTTCATTTAAATCGAAAACTATGACAGGGCTTAAATGCTGATATTTTAAATTTACTTTATCTGAAGTACCTTATTTGAGGATGTTTAGTGGACTGTTGGAATTATCGTAGGTAGAAATAATTGGGAGTCAATCGTTTGTTTGAATATTTTAATTTTGCAAACGTTTCAGGTTAAACTTGTCAGCTATCATCAGGGTCAAGCATAAACTCCGAACAGTATCGTGTGTTTCGTGCACCATAATTTTTTTCCATAATACAATTTATTATTAAATTATATGTCTGTTTCCTATTGCCTACACACTTTTCTTACACTATAATTAAGTAAAAATCAACAATAAACGAATATTCGTAGATAAATGGAGGAATAAAAAGATATAAAACCATAGGAATATATTTAAAAAAGAAAAATGACCGGCAAATTCCCGAAATGTAGTAGATACATCAAAAGCCCGGAGGTTTTGTTCGGGGGTTAGAATTATAATACGGGGCGGAGGCGTAAAAAGCCGAGCGGAATCTACGGGCAGGTTGTTCACTGTCGAGAAACAGCTTAAAGAAATAAATTACAGGGTAAAGCCATTCCGTATTAAATTGCGTTCCGATAAATTTGCTCGCTGTAATAACGGCCCGTAGCGTATGCCCACCTCCGATACACCTTAATGCTTTATGCCATTTATATATAAAGGTTACAACGCTTTACCTCCATTGCCATATTCCCAGAGTCTTCTCAATATAAGCTAAAATATTTCCATGGCGATCATACCTGTTGTGGACTGGGGTGATAGCAATAAACACTATAATTTGGCTATAACTGAAAATCTATGTAAAGAATATTTATTTAATACACAAAACAATATTTAGGAGAGTCACTAATATAACGGTATAAAAGAACATAACAGCCTTCTACGTTCAAACTCGCGAGTTCAAGCCCGACAGATGGCTATGGGAGTTTTTAAAGGTAAAATAAAATTCCTTAGTCATCGAAGGCTGGCGGACAGGAGTTTCGTCGAAGAGTGAAGGTTACGTGTTTGCATTTGGCTTCGTTCACCTTTATGCGCCAAAGCATTACACCAGTCTTCGATAAGAGAAAGGTGTCTTTGCAGGTTTAAGGATGCTGTTTCAGGATTGGAACTGGATGATAAGATGGCGGCGTCGTCTGCAAAAGTTTCCAGAAAGGTATCAGGATGTGTAGGAATATCAGCAGTGTAAAGGATGTAGAGGACGGGTCCCAAGACGCTGCCTTGAGGAACACCGGCCTCAACGGGATAAAGGTTAGAAAATTCTACACCACAGCGAACGCGGAAGGAACGGTTTGAGAGATAGGATCGGAGAATGAGGTATAGAGACTGGGGTAACTGGGTTTTCAGCTTGAAGAGTAATCCAGTGTGCCATACCCGGTCAAAAGCTTGCGCAATGTCCAGAAACGCACCAGAACAATACTCTTTGCATTCAAGAGCTGAGGAAATATGGTCTACTACTCGAAGTCCTTGTTGAACTGTGGAATGCTGAGGACGGAATCCAAACTGATGGGAAGGAAGATTTTGAGATTCTAATATAGGTAGGATACGTTTAAGAAGAAGCCTTTCGAAGATTTTTGAGAGGATGGGGAGTAGACTAATAGGCCTGTAGGATGAAGTGTTGTTGGAAGGTTTGCCTGGTTTTAGAAAAAGAATGATAGTGGAATGTTTCCATAACAGAGGAAAATAGGTGGTGCGTAGCATGCAGTTGTAAATATAAGTAAGGAATATAATAGCTTTCTGCGGAAGTTGTCGGAGGATCTGGGGAGTAAGGAGATCGTGCCCAGGAGATTTACGGAGGGTCAGTTTTTGGAGAAGATATTTGACCTCAGAGGGATTAATAGCTTTAGGAGGTAGGGAAAGTGGAATTGGTGACATAAGAAAGTCTTGCACTGTTGCGGTGTGATTGGCGTGGGATTCCGGGTGAGGAGTGAAAACTTTGGAGAGGTGTGTGGCGGATTCCTCGGCTTTATCTTCATCAGACGCAGCCCAGGAGTCATCACAACGTCGGAGAGGATGGGAAACTTGATGGTATTTTAGGATCTTTTTCGTGATATTCCACAGGGAATTATCACGAGCTGATAGAGAGGAGAGGTAGGAATTAAAGGACTGGGAACGGAAGGTCGCAAACTCCCTCTTCAATTATCTACAATAGAAGTTATAGGAGCGGCGATCTGTTGGGTGTCGGGTGCGCTGCCATAATGATCTTGCTCGGCATTTGGTATGGATGAGGTCTATAATATGTTGTGGAAAATGATTTTGGTGAGGATTTATATTGGAGTGTTTAGGAGAGGAGGCAGTCCAGACAGCTTGTTGGATGGCGGTGGTAAAGGAATAGACGGAATTATCTAGGTCATCTGGGGAAAGAAGTCGAGGATGTCAGGATTGCGGTTAGGATCGGTTGGCCAGTAGGTAGGGGAGTCAGGAGGCAGGATATTAAAATTTCGGGAGTTGAGTGCAGACAGCAAATTTCGTCCCCGAGAATTCGTGGTTCTGGAACCCCACTGCTGATGCTTGGCGTTTAAGTCTGCACCCAGAATGAAGCGATTTCCTAAGGAATCCAGGAAGGATACAAATTCAGAATTGGAAATGGAATGTTTAGGAGGGCAATATGCAGATGTGAGGGTTACCGGAAAGGAAAAAGTCTTGATTACTATGGCTGTGGCTTGTAAGAAATCATAGGTGGGAAGTGGGAGTAAATGATGAGAGAGGGATTGGTGGACAATGATAGCAGAACCGGCATGGGCTTTGCCGTCTGGGTGGTCAGTACGGTATGTCATGTACTGCGGTATTTTGAAGTACTGTTTAGTGGTTAGTCTTGTTTCAGTTATAAGTGCAACATCGATTGTTTTGTCTTGCAACAACGCTGTCAGTTCGTCAGTATGATTTCTAACACCATTCGCATTCCAAAGGAGAATGGATAAGGAGTTAGGTGAATTCATTTAAGGATTTTTCAAGGCAGGGATTAAATTTGATACTAGATTTGTAAGGAGTGATATAAGCGGCATAACAAGAGATTTCATTTCGGAGATGAACGATGTCATTAGACTGGTAAGATCTGTGACGTTTGATGGTGAAGGGATATGAGGAATTTGATGTTGAGGAGTTTTTTGAAGATTAGGTAAACTTTGAGAAGTAGATTGTTGTACAATAGATTGAGATTGTTGAGGAAAACGTTGTTCCGGCAGTGCCTCGACTTCATGATTCTGGTTTCCACCTCCAAGCAAGTTGGCAAATGACACGTTAGAATTTACAAGTTTAGATGGTTCTCTTCTGCTTCTGGTTGGTGCAGCTGTTTCATTCGTATCCTGTGGTTTTTGGTATCTGGTTCGGAGTTTCTTGTAGATTTCACATCCCTTGTAGTTAGCCGGGTGGTCCTTAAGGCACAGAGCACATACAGCGGGTGTAGATCTTGATCTTGTACATTCTTCTGTTTTATGCTGTTCACAGCATTTCACACAGCGTGGTATGTGATGGCAATAACTTCTGGTATGACCATATGCCTGACAGTTATGGCACTGAACAATGTCTTTCTTTGTGTAAGGTTTTTCAACCTTTACACGAGTATAGTAGAGTCTACTGAGGTCATGAATATTTTCGACTCCTGCTGATGGTTCCAAGTCCACGAAGAATAGAGGCAGTGGACTTTTATCTTTTAGAACGTTGGTGACTTGCCTCACTTGGAATCCTAGTTCTGTCAGTTCTTCTTTGATAGCTTCAACGGGTGTTGAGGAATGTAGGTTTCTGATTACGACCCTTAATGCTCTCTCCTGGCGCAGCTGATAAGTATGAAAGTCAGCTTTGGTCTCAGTCAGATATTTCACAATCTTTCTGTAGGTTTCAGCAGTAGTCGGAGATATTTTAGTATCATTGGTTCTACTTATACAATAATAACTATTAGGATCAGTTACTTTGTTTAAATGCGCACACATAAGTTTAAAATTTTTAATATTCTTAACAAATATTGGTGGAGGTAGTGGTTCCCTGGGTATAGGAGAAGATTCCATGGTTTCTTTTTCATTTTGGAGGATTTGAAATGGATGCGGTGTAAAAAACGGGGATTCATCAGTTATTTCTTGTGATGATGTGCTGGGCTGTGGTTCAGATCCTAATGAGGTAGCTGACGTGGTCGCTGGTGGAATCATTTTTTTATTTTGTTCACGGCGGGGTCTCTGTTTTGTGGGAGACGAGTTTGAACCTGCAGATCTAGATCTTTTACTTGCAGACTTTGAGGACATGACTTGATGAAAATATCTCATTGATTAAGAAAATAATAATAATAATAAATAAATAATGAGATAAGAATTAAAGATAAAAGAAAGATAAGTAAAAGAAAAGCAAGCCCTAGCTTGCCGAGCTAGCGGCAATCAGCTGATCAGTGACCCTCCTTTCACTTTTTCGTGATTGTACAAAGTAAATTATAACTTTGCTTACCGAAATTTCTCCAATATTCACTGCCGTAGTATTCCTGAGGTCTAGTGATGTTCTCCAGACCGAATTCAAGCGAATTCCTACTGAAAAAAGCAAAAATCTGAGAGACGATGTAACGTATGACTGTTATCATCGAGCGCATCAGCTGATTATGATTTCATATATAGGTAAGTAAAAGTGGTAATCACTGTAATCAATTTACTGCTTGTTATTTTAGATCTGGTAGAATTAAACTTTGTAAATAGGAGTTTGTGTTTAATATAGTACTTAGCAATAACATTGTTTCCTGACTGAATAGTATTTTTTTTTTCCGAGCTCCCAAATATATATTTTAGACACTACTTATTCGGTAGAACTTTATGGAATTTTCCTAGAAGTTAAGAGAGTGAGAAGAACTGTTCCCGATTTGTCCCCTCTTTATCTCCACAACTTCACTCACTCTCAGTGGCTATGATAAATGTGTAAAGTCCGCATGTGATGGTGTATTGACAGTAGGTGTGGATCTGGATTGCTTTGCTTAAAATTAGATACAGTTGTTTAGGTTTTGGCCTATCAATGTTTGTCAATTTTAAGTAATTCTACCAAAAATCGGTTATTATTGAAAATAGATAAAAATCGAAAACGTTTGAGATAAAAAAAACGCGATAAATAAAGAGAAGGAGAAAAAGAAATTTATATGGTCAAGCCACAACTGATAAGAGATGTGACTCCCTGATAACTCGGTTATTATTAAAGAAAAAGACCATTGTTTATTAATTTGTCAGATTTATTTAAATTATTGCTACATTTACAAATATTGAAACTTATCTCTGAGATTACTGCAGTATCACAGCGAATAGTTTGAGCTCTTATATTCTCTTGGGTTTGTAATGAAGATTGTGCTACTTGAGTAAGGATTCGTATGTCGTGGGGCTTTGAAGGCAGAAGGGCAGAGATCAAAGAGAGGGTTTCTTGTTTGCAGATGGATTGACTCTTGACACACGTTGGAGCGCCGAGCCAACCAAGTTAAATATCACAGTGAGAGCTAGTACTGGCCAATTCCAGGGGTGGTGCAATATTACTACAAAAGGAGTGAATTTGAAAGAAAGGTTGCAAAAGGGATTTCTAATTTTTTTATTTTATTTTTTTATTCTTTTCTACCGAATTAAATTATTGAACCCCAGGTTACAGTTGGAATTTTTTAAAGTTCTTATTCATCAGTAAACGCTAAGAATAATTCAAAGAAGAAAATCTTTGCTTAGATCACATATTTAATTATATAAAGTCACGTTTAATGGTCATTCGAGTTACACAAAAATTGATTATTTCGTATGGTAATGCGATCATCAAATAAAAATTATTTTCAAATCCTTCATATAACTGCAAGAATAAAGACGCTCAGCAGCAAGAGTAAACCTCGAAGTGAATTATACCATGCTTCAAGTGAATGGGAAATATCCTGCTTTAGATAGCCCAACTTAATGTAATGGTGTGCAATTTTTATTTATTTTGTCTCAAATAAGGTAATGCCAGGATTAACACTTGTAAAAAATATACTTGGATCGGTTAAACCGAAATTTTTACAATATTTAAGTATTGCCTAAAGTTAGTTAATAAAGAATGTTTAAATTAATCAAGGTAGTTGAGTTGGTGGTCCTAATTGAAATTCACAATTGATACGTTGATATCCAAACGAAACGGCAGTGGCCCCGCGACGTTTTGTAAACATTTACATTGGAGTTCTGACACTGGCCAGATCCTTCACTCATGTACTGTATGTTTGTGGCTATTGCGCCCTTACTCAGCCTCCACTGGCTTACACCAGTGATGCGGCTGAGAGAGAGGCGCCGGGATCTCTTGGATTGGGACCCCCCGCGTGGGTCCCTTTAGCAGATTGTATATATATTGTATATAGTTTAGTTTGTTTGTATCAATAAAATAATAATTATATATAAAAGAGTTATAAAAAAGATATTGCATAAACAAATTTTAATATGCCCGAGTGTGATAGCTTTAATTATTTCCAAACTTGTATTTATCTCTACTACAGGTTGTTGTTTTGATTTGTTTTTTGTTTTTTTAATTTTTATTAATTGTTATTTTTTTGTATATATTTGAATTTATTTATTTCCGATTTTATGTAATTTGCCTTCATCATTATTTTCTGTATATATTGTATGAATGTGTATCACATCACTATTACTACTGTTCATTATGAAACAAATTGTAATATATCTCAATAAAAAAAATATTTCCAAAACGTACTGTATCTATTTTAGGAGAATTTACAGGAAGCGCGAAAATCATTCATTACTTTATTATTAAACCAATTTATTTGATTCCTTTCGCATTAAACTCTATAATTATTTTTTTTACTATATTATTAACATTATATTATATTATAAGTTATGGAATGAAATGTTTTAGTATGAAACTAAATGTGTAAGAAGTACAAAAATGAGATCAGACATGGTAGGCATGAGGAAGGAAAGTACCCAGCAGCACCCCTTCCTAGGCTTTAATTTAGCAGAGGAGGTCTTTCATCCAGCTTCTTTTTAGCCTTCTTCTGATTGGAAATTCAACTATTGACATATTATTAATCAGTCTATCACCGTGTCAGGTTAAATTTACTTTAAAAACGAGAATAGATTGTTCGTATATGTTGGTCAACTGCATTTCCAAATCGCGTTTTTGAAGGACTTGAGTGTTCATTAGATAAAATCAAATATAAGATTTAGATAAAAATAAATGATGATAAAAAACACATGTCAAAATATCAATTCTAAGAAAAATGTCCTTATTACCATTTGTAAATCAACCAACATCTTTTAAAAATTCATGAAATATATTGATTGGGTAATTGTTTAGTGTAAGATATGTATCATGGAGAAGTCGATTGCTAGTGCGGTCATCAAGCAATAACACAGTAATTAGGAAAACTTATCATGTCCGTGTGCCGACGTTTCGACCTAAATTGTAGGCCTTCATCAGAGCGACTAGTTGAAAAAATGTTCAATCAGTCTGGTCAAACCTACTTTAAAATCTTTCTCACGGGATAAGCATTTCTTCTAGACAGAGGAAAGTTTACAGGAAGCTCAAAAATCTTCCATTACTTTATAATTAAACCAACTTATTTGTTTTTTTTCGCATTAAAATCGAGGATAATTTTTTTTCTTCACTTTTTTAATTTTTGTGGAAGTTTTCTTAATTGGAACATTCAATAAAGCACCCACTACCTTCCATTCATCTTCCAATTACTTTATTTCCTAAGTCTTTTAACACTTTTTTTTTATTCCAGCTTAGTCGACGTTTCGGGGTTGTTTCCCCATTTTCAAGACTGAAACTTATTTCTTGCTACAACATTTTTCATTATTCATTACATCTTATAGCACACTGCTACAGTGAGCCAATAGACAAGTAGCAGTGTGCTATAAGATGTAATGAATAATGAAAAATGTTGTAGCAAGGAATAAGTTTCAGTCTTGAAAATGGGGAAACAACCCCGAAACGTCGACTAATATGGAATAAAAAAAAGGTGTTAAAAGACTTAGGAAATAAAGTAATTGGAAGATGAATGGAAGGTAGTGGGTGCTTTATTGAATGTTATAATTTTTTTTCTATATTAATGGCACTATATTAAAGTTATTAAATGAAACTTTTAGTCATTAAGAAATTAATAATACAATTTGTCAAAAAAAAGACGATTACAGATTTTAATACGAAAAAACTCTCAAATCCCACTCCAGATTGAGAGATCTGGTGTCCGAATTGGAGAATTAAAATAAATTCTAATGAATTCCACCAAATAACCTTTACCCTTTGTCGTAAACCTATGACATCCTGCCCTACATTGTCCTTCAATAACTTTCCACTAGTTCCAGATCCGATATCTAGGACTTCACCTTGACGAACGCCTTACTTGGAACCTTCATACAAGACTGAAACGAGAAGAAACTGCTAGACGTTTTCGACTACTCCAACACTTACAAGACAAACATTCTAATCTTCCGCTTAACTAAAAAAGGCTCATTTACATGACTATCATACGGCCGATTATATATGAAATTACAAATAAAAATGAATAATAATGTAAAATCAAGAAAAATCTTTAAATAATAATTTTACGGAATAGAGCTTTAGGGCTCTATTAAACCATCAAATTCTTCCCGCATCCAATCCCCAAAATCCTTCGTAAAATCCTCAATGCTCCTTACTTTGTAACTAATAAACTGATCGATAAAGACCTTAATATTCCATAAGTTGCTGATTTGGTCCGAACCAGATATCATTCTTTTCATGACAAATTCCATAGAAGAATAAGTATAGTACAGTATAGATTCCTATTTTTCATTTATCTACTTCTTTTTTTCTTACAGTTTATGTTTGTTTATTTATTTAACGCCACTTTATGCTACTATGGCTAATCGGACGATGCAACAGGGGAGTCCTAAATTTTGCCTATCCAGGTTTTATTAGGATAGGGATCTTTAACGAGTGCCTGACATCGCACAGGCTCGGGACCACCTTTTAACGTCCCCTCCGAAGGACGGCGTAACTAAGGATTTTTTACTCCCATTAAAAAATCCTAGGACCACCTGCGGTTTGAACCCGTTCTTACAGTTTATACATCTAACTAATGTCAAATATCCACATTCTAGGAGTTGTAAAATCATCTTATAATTTATTAAATTTACTCTTAGAGCTACCCAAACTCCTTAACCGTTCTTTCTTTGTAAAGAATAAGCTCATACATAAAGACCTTAATATCCATATGTTACCGAATTATCCCGAACCAAGTATAATCATTCCATGACAAACTCCACTCCCACTTTAACCCACTAGTTTCAATCCTAGCTTCCTCTTCCATTCCTGACAATCCTCCGTGCGTCTGAATAGAAGATGACCTCGAGACCTTTAGTTTAGATTACCTAGTTGAGTGCGGCCGATGGGATATTCTCTTCATGCCTTTTCATGTATATTATCCATATATATTATCAGCTAATTTACTTGATTTATTTACTAATACTGTTGTAAATTTCAATAAATAAAAAATTATATTGTAATGAGGGATTCGTGAGTTATTTGCCAGATAATACATAATACATAATTATCAAAATGTCCCATAATCTCTATTGATTTGTGCTCATTTATTTAGCTGCCATTTTACTTACATTGAGATGTATATTTCTTTCCTTTAAAGAGAGTGTGAACTGGAGGTCTTTGGACCGCGATTCGACGGACGGACTACCTTGGCACTACTACATCTCAGCAGTGGCCCAACCCCTGACAACTCAATTCGTCATTGTCCTTCCTATGGAAGGGAAAATCCATACCCTTTCGGTTCCGATGACAAACTGGCCTACATCAATAAATCTTGCCGATTTATCGAAGTGGAGTCGAGAAGCCCTAAAAAATTGGTGTGTCCTTTTTTTGCAAAACCAACACCTCAGCGCCACTTGAACTTTTTAAATCCTCTCAAGATGGTATCAGATTGAGAGGATATTTAAGCCAACAGCTTCTGTGCCAAATCCGTGGAAAATGATGTAATTTTTCGGGTCGTCAACCATGCGAGTAATGACATGTGGTAACGACCCTTGTGGCTATAACATGTCTTAAGGCTATAATCTTTGAAAAAAATATATGATCTTTATGATCCCGTGCAAGTTTTTATAAGAAGTTTAAACACTGTAATTCTCCATCCTTTGGGGATTAAAAAACACCTAAACCATTCTTAAATAAATGTTGCATATTATACTATATTCAGTGTACTATGTTTCAAACGCTACTTTTCAAAGGCAGCGGTGATTACAAAACTGTGTTAATTAATAATATAAATTTTCTGTTCTTATTTTATAAAACTATTGGATTTATTTTCGTAAGTAATCATGTTTATCAATTCATTATTGCAATCATGTGGCATAAAGAGGAATAAAGTAATTAACTTAAAATACACATTTATTCATAAAGAAGTACATATTATTAAGCATAAGAACAAAGAGTGAGGCATTATTTGGGGAGCCCGTGGGTGAGTGGCTAGCGCGCTAGTCTCTCATGCTATAGGTTTTGATTCGATCCAGTCCTTGCAGTCTTTTATAAGGATGTTATTAAATGGGGATTCACTCACAGCCTCTCCCCCGGGCATGTGAGACCCGTCAGGCAAATCGAGGCCACTCACAAAATTAGGCGTAGGGAGTGGAAACCACTAATGGCTCATTTAGACGACTGCGTAAGGCTAATCTCAACTTCTGAGTTAAGCTGTAAGGATCTATCGAACCATCGAATTCTTACAATCCAAAATCCTTCGTAAAATTCTTAAAGCTCCTGACTTTGTCAAACATAAACTCATCCATATTGACCTTAATGTTCCATATGTTGCTGATTTAGCCCGAACTAGCTCTCCTTCCATGAGGAACTCTATTCTCACTCCCAGTAGTTTCAATCCTTATTTCTCTTCAATACCTGATAATAATTTGAAAAGACATTGTAGTTTGGAATATTTTGGGGTGCTGCCAATGAGTAGCTTCTCTACAAGTCTGGTTCATGTCTATTTTCTTTTAGCTTATTTACCAGTTGCGTATAAGCTTATGTAATACAATTGTAAACATTAAAAAATAACATAATAATAATAAAAAAGTTGCTTATCACAACGCAAATAATGTCAAGATTTTTTTTTCTCTTCCTATTGAGAGAACATTAAACGGTTCCAATAATTAAAAAGCTGAGCAATGACTGAGGACAAGATCCCTGGGAGGAGGAAAAAGTGGCGTGAAAGGGCTGATGGATGGCCTACCCGGGCCATTTTTTACTTCCCCAGCCGCCCGGTCCGATCTGACATTTATTAATTTAACATTTTTATATTCAACTGCCTCATCCCTCACGTCCTGTTTAACGCCTCATCAGCCAGTAGTAAGGGGAGAGGGTAAACACCTCTGTCCTTCAACTCATTGCCACGGAGGTTTTTAATCAGTGCTAATGCCATCCTGGGGTTGAAGACGAGATCAACTCTAATGGGACGTTTTAATGAGGATATTATACTCGTATCTTATAGCCACGCAGGATACTTAAATAAGAAAGATTAAGACAGAAAAAAAATAGTCATTTGAATTTAAAATTTGAACTCCTGCATTTGACATTCAGACGCAAAACCTGACTGTTTAAGCGTTTTGAAGAGAAGAAAGACGTTTTAAGTTTTATTGAAAATAAAGTACCTCGTAGAATGTTTGAAATAAACATAAATTTTATTCTGGGATGAACAGTCCCATAAGGATAACAAAAATGTACATTTTGTTTCCAGTCCTCTTAAGACTTTTTTAAACAACAAATACATACCATCTACAGCTTAAAATTTAAATGTTTTGAAGATTGATAGTTTAGTAGATAAATAAATAAGTGATGTTTAAAGGTGGCCAATGATAAGGCTTTAAGAATAGATATAGGCAATGAATTCCAAAATAGGGTAGCAAATACAACAATTTATTAAGAGCGTATCTGTGGATAGTCATCCATTATCTTCCAAGATACAAATTGATTGTCCAATTTTATATTTGCCACTAACATTTGATTTTATGTTTTCAACCAGTTATTCTTTAGTCTTTCATGAATAAAAAAAAAGTAGATAACATTTTTTCTGGCAAATACTTTTAGTGCTGCAGCCGTTTTAAGTCAGCTTAGCCGTATTTGGAAATCACTCTAATTCTAGTAACTTTGCAGATATCGAGCAAAACAAAAACTAACAATAAGATAAGGATATGCTTTATATATCTTGTCTTTAAAAGTTATTACCTTAAAAGTAAGAAAAGTTGTTTAAATTTTCTTTCGAAAATTAATAAAAAATGAGACTTTTAGCGATTCAAATGTCTATAAAAAAAAGAGACTCACCATTGATTATTTTTTAATACATAGCATGGTTGCAGCCCTATTTTCTATAAAAAAATCGATCTTTAGAACACAGTCCTTTTTTATATTTGAATTTTCAAAAATGCCAAAAAACTCGTTTTTCGCGAAGTTTCACTGAAATATCTCAAAAGGGACTGAGTGGTAATTAATGAAAATCTCACAGGTTACACATCTATACGATGTTTATAAGTGACATAAATTTGATGACTGAAACTGAGCTGGTTCTTGAGTTATAAAATTCGATTCGTTGTTAAAATAACGTTTTATTTAAAAATTATTAACTCCTAGATTTTTGCATATTTCAGAACGAAACAAAAACTAGATTGTTCATGAGGGTACTGAATACAGTTTTGGTCCTTACAGCATATTACCAAAGTAGTCAAGAAATTTGGTTAAAAAAATCATGAAAATTTAAATCTAAATTAAACTAAAACTTATAGCGGGCTATAACAAGGGAGGTTAGAAAAGATTCTCACATTTTTTTTCTTGTATATTCTTATCGTTGCACTACTTGTAAAAGTTTCGAACGTGTAAGTATTTTCGTTCTTTTTAATATAAATTTTTAAAGAAGTGCTATCGCCAATTATATAAGCATATAAATTTATAGGTTGGGATATTGCGTTTACAAAGTGGACAGAGGAACATGTGGTAAGCACATCGAGAATATAAGGAGGTTCTTTAGTTTTGAAAAATCCGAAATGACGGGCATAAAGGAGATATTGCAGACAGAAAAGTTTTACTCGGGTTACACCTACTAAAAGCATTGGAGAGCCTGGGAATTCCACAAGTAAATCTAATGAAACAATTCGTTAGAATACATACATATTTGTACAGTAGAATATTGAGTCAATTAGGGAATTCCAATTAAATGGCTGAATTCCAATATACGTACATGTTAATGGATGAGAATGCAGACTAAAAACCATCTACTCACTAAGGAAAGATAATATATGAATTTAATTCTCGTTGAACGTTGACCTATGCCTCACAAACATGGAGGAAGACAAAGGATGATGAAAATGAACTCATTTATTTAACAGGAAAATTTCGCTCGTTTAATTAATACTAAAACTTAATAATAATAAGGAAACTACTAGGTTGTAATATAAGTACATAGCGTGTATAATGGCGATTTCAATAAAACTTCAGATTATTGTTAATATTTTTAATCAGCTATGCTTGAATTTGGTCATCATCAACACATGAAAAGATTACCCGAGCGCTTTGAGTCTTGCAAGTCAAAATTTCCGGTCACCCTTCCAGGTCAAGGCGTTGATATCTTAATACCTCGGGATATGTGTCATCCACTTCGAAAGGAAAGGAAGGCAGATGCCTGCATGATGGCAAGCCATATGGGACGAAAGCCCTCCTAGCAAACTGAAAACAATTAAAAGAACAGTAAAGCCATGGATCTCGTCCAGTCCGCAGAGAGGAAGTTGTCCTAGCTAGGTTGAGGATAGGCCACACTAACCTGACACATATACATAATATCACCATACATACCACCCCCAAAGTGCCAACACTGTAAAAACCTGCTTACTATCAGACACATATTGGAGGAATGCCCTTTTTACCGATCATATTTTAACAGATTAGGAATAAGACCTGATACAGCTATCTTATTGAGCGATAACGAAAATAATATAAAATTATTGCTAAACTTTCTCAAAGCCCAGCAGCTGCTTAATAAAATATTGGGATACTGTACACAAAAAAAATAAAATAAAACAATCGAGTGGGACTAGCCATATATATGTATATATACAGTGTGATTTAACTGTATACAATGTTGTGATAGTATAGCAGTGGTGTTTATATGTTTGCTATTTTTATAATAACTATTATGTTATATTCTAGGGGTGATCTTCAGAGATTTCTATTTTGTTACAATCAGTACAATAATACATAAAATCATTTTATAGTTCAATTCCATTAAATTTTTAAATTTGGAAATGGGAACTTGTAAAAACTATGTTTGGCAAATGAGTACTCAGTTTTTTTTTTTCGATTTTTAAGATGAATTTTTTTTTTTAATAATAAATGATAATTTGTTAATGTATTCTAGTGAGTCCTGAAGACGGAGAAAACCTCCGTAACATTGACTCCTAATTTATACTGAAGTATTTAAAAAAAGTTGTTATTATAATCTATATTGCCATATTATTCATCAAACATAGAATTTCTGTAATTTATAAACCAAACAAGCTTTAAGAGGATAAGTAGGTTATTATTGTGTAAGAGGGATAAATATCACGAGCGCAGTGTAATAAATATCACAGCCCCGGACAGCTCTATCGTATATTACAACTTCTGTCATTATTACATTTCTCAAGCCGGAGGTTATGGATAGGAGTTAGTAATATAAAATATAGTATTGTCAACATAAAACCTTCTTGTTAAAAGTATTCAGCAATGCTTCTCACAAAAAATAAATTAATTTTCTGGTTTGGACAATACATGAGATTTAGAATATTAGATTATTAATTAAGTGGTTGACAAGAGTTGTTATAAATTAATTTTAATGTTAATTTTAATTTTACTGTAGTGTAACTTGATAACTGAAAAAAATATGCATATCAGTTTAACATAAATGATATTGAATTAATATAAAATAAACTGTTTCTGATTGTGAGAAACGAAATTAATTGAAAATTCGATAAAACAGGTCTCGAATGCTTGATATACATTTGTTACTTGGTAAAACAAAATATGAATATTTGACAATTGCATATCAGTATTTTCTCTATTTTTTGTTTGTTTTGTTTTAATATATTTTATTATTTGGATTTATTTACAGTTGTCATATGACTTTGTGTTTGTATATATTTGTGTATGTGTGTGTGTGTGTGTGTGTGCAGATCCATATGTATCATAATTTTTAATCCATAAAATGCTGTATGTAATATGATAAATTCTACATAGCCAGAAGTAAAATCTTATATTGAACATTTATATTATTCTTAAGGGACTAGCTGTCCCTTAAGAATAAAATTTCTTTTCATTTCATTTAAAAAAATATCCTGTTCAATATAAACAATAATTTTTCATAGTCTATTTTCTCCTATATCTTCAATATAAATTACCCTAATATAACTCCTTATTGTGCCATTTCTTTGTTTTTCCCTCTATGCACCTCATTTCGATTGCTTGAAGTTGGTAATTTGAGGCGATAGTCCACGATTCTCTTGCATAAGTCATTATAGTTTTTATACACTGTCTTCTTGACCTACTTAGACACATATCTTTCCTAAGAAGCATGTTTTTTAGTAAGTGGAAGCATTTTCTTTATCCTTTTCCTAATTTCTTTGTCCACCTTTCTGTTCCAATGTGTTTATGTTCCAATTCCTCTCCCTTCAATCGGATTACTCTGTCAGCTCTTCCTTCCCTCCTTTCCTTTATAATAATTTTTTTTCGTAATATTATCACTAACGGCTGTGACATCGCGGCTTTTATTTCTACATTTACCTGTTTTTATTTCTTTTTTAAGTTTCGCTTATTACTACAGCCATACCAAATTAAGTTAATGTTTTTAAAATTTCTAAATTGAGTTGTGTGATAGTGTTCTTATTTAATTAATTTCTTTTATTATTATTATCACCCCACACAATTTGTTTTTTCAATATTTTATTTTACTGTGTATAAGATCCATTTACTTCCAAGACAAACTCTATTTCCATTCCTTTCAATCCTTCCTCTTCGATTTCCGATAATCCTCTGAAGCTTCTATTGGTCTAGAAGAGGGCCTAGGGACCTTTTAAACTAATAGATTGTTTTTGGACAACTGCCAATTGGTAAGTTCCCTGAGTATGTCAAGTCATAATAACTAAGTTTTTACATATATTTGTCGTATATCAAATTTAATATATTTCTAAGGTTTAATAAATAAAAAATATCCGGTGTACTTCCCACAATAACGAACAACCTTCGCTTACCTCCTTTCTTAAAAATAATAGAAATCAATAATAGAAATAATTAAGTACAACAATCACTTGGGCTTGTGCCTCTTCGTCACTTAGTTTTTCCTTGTAAAGCTTTGTATATTAGAAAACTTTTCTAAAATCTTGGAGGTTTTTTAAAGGAAGTAGTTTTGAAAATTTTGTATTTAAACCCTTTTAAACTATTACAATCTGAATAAAACCTACATTAAAGCCCATTTAATTTTACATCAATCTACTGTGTACTTTTTAATCAAAATCATTGTGCTTTTTTAGATAAAAATCTTTAAAAAAATGTCGTACTTCTGGTTTATAGTGGCACTTCAGATCACTCAATTTCAATAATAATAATACATTTATACTGGAGTTATGACACTGGTCAGATCCTCCACTCATGTACTGTATGTTTGTGGACTATTGCGCCCTATCTCAGCCTCTACTGGCTAAGACCAGTGATGCGGCTGAGAGAGAGGCGCTGAGATCTCTTGGATTCCGATTTTTTCCTCCACAAGTGGGGAGAAAGCCCAATCTTGGGTCCCCTTAGCAGTTGTATATAGTTACCATTGTTGGTATGATGTTTATTTATTTGCCAACTTTTTATTTAACTCAATTATAGGTTGTTGTTTTGATTTGTTTTGTTTTTTAGTGTATATATATGAATTTATTTATTTTCTATTTTATGTAATTTGACTATTATTGTTATTTTCTGTATATATTGTATGAATGTGGTCTCATATCAGTATTACTATTGTTCATTCTGAAAGATATTGTAATAATTCTCAATAAATAAAAAAAATAATAAATACAAATAATAATAAATTCTTTATTTATTCTGGGACAAGTCTCTTTTGAATAATTTTACAAGGATATTACAATAGAAAATTTATTGTCCTAGAGTAAAACCAAAAATAATAGAAATAATATATAAAAATGAATAATCAAGTAGTATCTCAAAATAATAATCTTGAAAAGTAATCTAGACAAGAAAAAAGAAAATAAATACGTACATATTTACAGATATGGGTCAATCCATTCTTCGATCGTCCAGACCTTAACTTTGTCTTAAAGACCAAATTTATGTAACTTAAACAGATCGTATAGATAGGTAATCTATATTAATTTCATAATTTTTCATTCGGTCCCTTTGAGTCCCTCGTATTTCCGGGTAAACATCCCGAAAAATGAATTTTTGCCAACTTTGAAAATTCATATACAAAAAAGGACTATGTTCTCAAGATCGATTTTTTTTACAGCCTATGATTAAGGTATATAAGAAAAAATAATTTAGTAGTGAGTCTCTTTTCCTTAATATACTTTTATCTCATTAAAAATCTAAATCATTTTCGAGAATTTCGTAAACAACTTTCTTCACTATTTAGGTAATGAGTTGAATTGTGGACAAGGAATATAAAGCAGTTCCTTATCTTATAGTTAATTTTTGTTTGTTTGTTTGTTTTTATGTTTGAGGCGCAAAACATCTAGGTCATTAGCGCCCGATCCAGAAAATAATTCTATGGTCATTTAATAGAACAAGAAAAAAAAAAAAAATTATTATATATAATGTGGTAAGAAACATAAGGTCATATCAATAAAAAATAAGTATTAAGTAGAAGGTAATGTTTCAATACAAAATTTTATTTTATTATTATTATTTATTTATTTTATTTTTTTTTTTAATCTATATTTTGTTTCTCATTAATTATTATTTATTTTTTTTCATTTTATCCATTTATCATTATTTTTTTTAAATTTATTTATTTTTTATTTATTCATTTATTTTATTTATTTATTTTTTTTATGGACATTAGAAATATTTTAACAGCTTTACTATATTGAGAAAATATATGACTTTGTCAACTCTGTTAGTATCGTTCCCTAAGGTTATTGATATGTTTTGAGGTATTCCTATTTTCTTTAGTTTATTGATGTAATATGGACATTACTGGAAAATATGGGCTATTGTCAGAATTTTGTTACAATTTGGGCATTTCGGTGGTAAGTCTTTTGTGATGAGGTGAGAGTGTGTCAGTCTTGTATGGCCAATCCTGAGGCGTGTAAGGACCACTTCCTCTCTGCGGATGTTGCGACAAGAAGAGTGCCAAGCTTTAACGTCCTTCTTTACCAGTTTTAGTTTACTTGGAGGACTCCTATCCCAAACGTCTTGCCATTTCTTATATATATTGTCTTTTAGTCGTCGTGCCAGATCTGATGAGGTAAGAAGGGCTCTTCCGCGACCTGGAAGAGAGATTGCCTCTTTTGCTGCCCTGTCTGCCATTTCATTGCCATAGTTAATTTTTGGTTTTATTTAATATCTAAAAAATTAAAAAGATAAATTATAAAAATAAAACTACAGGAATTATAATGAATTTCTCATCACATGTTTTAGCCCGCGGAGCTGACTGAAAACGGTTGCAATACTAAAAGTATTAGCCTGAATTTTTTATTTTTTTATTTGTGGTTTTATATTAACGAAAGGATAGAGAATAACCGGTCAAAAATCAAGAAAATAAAAAATGTCGAGCGGCGAAAATAATGAAAATAGGACGATTTCAAATGCATTGACCCATATACAATAATAAATAAATTAATAATATAAATAAATTTATATTAATAACTAATATATTATTATAAATTATATTACTAACTAATATATTATAAATTATATTAATATAATTTATAACAAAATAAATTTATAATGATTTATCTGTCGAAATTTTACATTAGTAATATATCATTGTGAAAACTACAACAGAAAATAAAATACAATAAATTTTGATGAAAAATTAGCTGCAACATGAATATACTTCTGTAAAATATGCAATTTTCGTTTCGTACTTGTTATTTATGAGCTAGACATACTCCATACACAACAACCTTAAAACGTCAAAACTCTAACATTTTCTCGATCGCAATACATTCCCTCACTTTCTTTTTCATATATATACGTAAGTGAAAGTAAAAAAAAAAGTTAATGGTTATTTTACGCTTATTTCGTTTTATTTATGTGTATTAATCTCAATTGAATCGCTACACACCTACTACGAAATTGAATTTTCCGAAGGCTGAAAATTGCGATTACTTTTATATTTTGCCTGCCTGATGAGGTATTATTTACAATAAATGTATCAGGGTTCGCTGATTTTGAATAGCAAGTTATGCAGACGTATATCCTTTACTAGGTAGAGGCTCTTGGCAAGTGGGTTAATATGAGCATAGATATGTATATAGGGTCGGGAGGGAGGGATGGAGGGAGTGGATATCCCTGGGGAAGGGGCCCCCAATCCCCGCAATTCTGTGAAAGATTCCATTTGCCATTCCTTCCTAACCAGGTTCTAACATC
Organism: Piezodorus guildinii; assembly: GCA_023052935.1. Taxonomy (NCBI): domain Eukaryota; kingdom Metazoa; phylum Arthropoda; class Insecta; order Hemiptera; family Pentatomidae; genus Piezodorus; species Piezodorus guildinii. The sequence goes on along the minus strand of CM041296.1, from coordinate 101,752,595 downwards.
GTTTCACCGCACCGATCACAAACGAAGCCGAATCTCAGAGCGCAAAACATGAAACATTTTCAAATCTAAATATATATCGTTGAGTGATTTAGTTTTTTACGCAGTTACTATGTATGAAACATATAGTAAGGGAAAATATTGCGATCGTGAAAATTTTGGACTTCCAGTTTTAAACGAAAATATACGTTTTAGGGTCTCCTGAGTCCAAATAGCCAAGTCCCACAAAAATGCCTGTCTGTGGGTATGTGGTAATCCTAGCTCTAAAACGATAAGTTGTAAACAACTTAAATTTCATATTTAAGACAACTATACACCCGAGATATATAGAATCTAGAGCAACTATGAATAGAGAGCAACTTTTTAAAAATGCATAATCAGCTATCCAGAAGATCCACATATACCATTTGCACCTTTTTACGATTTCCTTAAAAACTTCTCTCACGATTTTGATTAGTTGGCTCTAATATCGTGTAGGTTTCTATCTGATTAAAATGGTCTGAAAGAGCTTAAATGCAGCTCTAAATTATCTTATTCAGTATCTTTAAATTTCTAGATTCTAAAAAATAACCATATCATCTTGTCACGTTTATTTATTTTGATTTTATTTTATGTAATTTGAATTTCCTTTTGTTTATATGATGAATGAGATCCTGCAGCACTATTATTATTGTCTATTATGACAAATTGTATTATATACGAATAAACAAAAAAAAAAATAATAAATAATATCATTGATAAAAAACAGGTAAATATATAAGTAGAACGAATCCGATACCCAACCACAGGGGTAAACTTAAAATATTTTTTAATGCAATTTTCTCTTTTTTAAACATAATAACAGTAATATACATGTATAATGTATAGTTGAAAAACTAAAATTTTTAGAAAATATTATCGTATGCACAAACTAGTAAAAGTTAATAAAAAGCCGATAAATTGTTTATTATATGTCTAAAACTAATTGTTTTAGATGATCATATAATAAATTTTTAAATAAAACACACGTTTCTATAGAAATTTAATTTAATTAATGTTTTATTAGTTTCTCTCATTTTTATCTCTGTGTTGGTTTTTTTTTACTTTCACTTACCTATATATGAAAAATGTAGTAATTGAAAGTATTAGTGCCGCAAAAAAAATTTTTTTTTCAGTTCCATCTTTTATCTTTATTATTAGACTAAACTGATATAAAAACATAAATTGTACATACATTTTTTTTTCTCTTTATATCTTTATTTACACCTGCCAGAAAATGTCTAACAAACAGCTAATGTGTTGGGCGAAAGTTAGACCAGACAAGCTCGGCATGGGGAAGTAAAGTGCCCAGTAGCACCCCTTCCTAGGCTTTAATCTAGCTGAGGAAGTCCCTCATCCAGCTTCGTTTTAGCCTTCTTCTGACCGGTATTGCAGCTACTGATATGTCGTTAATTAGTCCATTGTCGTGCCCGTTAAGTTTAATGTGAAAACGAGAATAGAGTGTTCGTATATGTTGGTCAACATCAAAAAGTGTTCGTATATGTTGGTCAACATCAAAAAGTGTTCGTATATGTTGGTCAACATCAATTTAAAAACTTAACTATTGTTGAAAAACATTATTTCAATTTAAAATTAACATTTTTGGTAATGTTTTCTGTTGATTACATTCATTATAATGTAATTAAAATTTTATATTTACATTTCTTATGTATTCTATAAGCTCGCTATATGGTATATATATAATATAATGTTGTGTATGATATTGTTCAACGCTGAGATGTTTTAGAGGGTGCTGTAACAAGTCTACTTTTTATACTGTTGATCTAGTACATGCTTTCAGTATTTATTTATATGATTAGTATTTATATGATACTAAATTTTATCCATCAGCCACGTATTTGAAGAATGCTCTTATTATCGTACAATATTACACCAGCTGGGTGTACCGCCCAATTTAAGAATGGCTCTGCGAGACGATGAGCCCATAATAAATGCTGTAATTAAGTTTCTAGCAAGGGTCAAACTGTTTAATAGCCTCTGACTATCCAACACATCTATCGAGAGATACACTCTTTATTATGTATCTGTTTAATTTATTATCCTATTAATGTCTGATTTCTGTTGTTATTATTTTATTTTTTATTTATTATTTAATCTGTATCCTTTACTTATTTTAATTATTTATTTTTTCTTCTTATTGTTAATCTCACTTGAACTAAAAATAACCTCCTTTGAAGAATCAATCATAATAACAAACCATCGGGCGTTGATGACCTAGATGTTCTATGCCTTAAAACAAAACAAAACAAAACAAAACAGTATTTATATGATCTTTTAGATGTATGATTTGACGAAAAGAGTTACAAGCTGCCATTATTATTAACTCTTTTAATTAGTCAAAGAACTAAATAGTTGGCTATGGCCAGGCCTTATTGTTGGATGTTAGAATGTTTAGACATGCATCAGTTTTATATGCATTTAGTTCGATTAGACCTTTATTTTATCTACGCTCCATAAGTCAATGAGCAGATACTGGGCAATGCAGGCAGGTGTTTCTTAAAATAAATAGGTAATGCAATATATATTTGGGATTCAGGTAACTAATGCAGAGACCCTAGGCTATTAGACTGGGGGTAAGTTCCGCGGTTGGCCTCAGGGTTCTAATACTGGCCTGGTGAAGGATTAGTTACCCACTTTATAGATGCTAGGTGAGCCGCAAGAGTTTGGGTCAGCCCTGGGTCGAATTTGGTGACCGAGGACTGGGTTAAAAAGCTATACAGCTCGGTATATCAAGAGCAAATGGAATTAGAGTAAATATTTCACGAAAGGGGAATGGGAGAGTGTGGGCCCTCATTATGAGGTAATTAAGGTAATAAAAAATTGAAAATACATCGGTAAGAATTTATATAAAGATCTTGTTGTTTTCTGAAGGTCTTGAGATTCAGCCAATAAATATATATAGACGTTACGAGAATTTTTGTTCTCATATTCATGTTCTGACAGTGAAAAACAACAACATAATGTTAAACTTACATACTATAATTAGTAGATGACATTAATGAAAAAAGACAATATTTGAAAATAAATAAATTTAAGAATGCAGTGAAATCACAAAGAGTGGGTTGAGAGTAGCTTATTAGATATCAGTATATAAATTAACTTTTTTTCTAACATTTTGTAAACAACACAGTAACATAACACCCTTACACAATCTTAAAATGTAACATAGTTACAGTACAAGATGTTTAACTACATAAATTATTAGTTAAATTTCATATTGTTAATTGGGGATATGGAAAAAAAAAACCAAATAAAAAACAACAACATTATAAATACATTAGTTTGTTTGTTTATTCTTTTAACGTAACTTGATGCTACTGTGGGAGTCCTAAATTTTGCCTATCCAGGTTTCATTAGAAAAGAGATATTTAACGAGTACCTGACATCGAACAGGCTCGGGGCCACCAAGGATGTTTACGCTCATTAAAAAAATCTAGTGCCATCAGCCTGTTATGAACCCTTACCCTAGGGCATAGAAAGTTGTTATGCTAACCACTGCACTATAGGTGACCTTATAAATATATTTAAAAGAAAAAATAGAGTTTAAGCAAGATAATCTCTTGCGTATAACTGTGTGTGTTCCAATTTTCAAAAGATAACTGTAGTAAAAAATATATAATGAATAACATAGGGAATTTGTTTAAACATATAAAAGTTTCCTCAAAGGCGGTCTTATTTGAATCATGAATGTTATTTTAATGATAACAATTTCCGAAAAAGATATATCCATTTTTAAATAAATGAAATCAAATATTTGGATTAAATTTCTTTGTTAAAGAATTTTTTAACAGACAAAATATGCTAAAATATTTATTATTAAACATAAAGTTTCATTAACTAAATTCCACTAAATTATCTTGTTAAAACAATGCTCATTTATTTTTCTATATATTTTTACTTTTACTTACTTATTATGAAATATACAGTAAAGGAAATTATTGCGATCGTGAAAATTTTCGAATTCCAGATTTCACCTGAAATTATTTAAGTTTGTGTGTGTGTGTGTATGGCCGTGCGTCGTATGTCTGGCGCGAAAATGAAAAGGTGTATGAAACTGAAACCTCATATTTAATACAACTATCCGTCCGAGATGTTACAGCAACTTTTTCTTATCAAAATCAGATAACCGAAAGAGCCACTTTATACCTTATCACGATTATCTCAAAAACGGCTCTCAAGATTATGATGAAACTCGCTATATCGTTATAAAATTTAGTAAGCTTTTATATAATGTAGGTTTTATTCTGATTAAAATCGTCTGGCAGAGCTTGAATGCTGTTATTTTAAATTTTCTCTATCTAAAGTAACTTTAATTTTGAAGAGTTTGTGAAAATAACGATAAAAAAAAAAAAAATAATAAATAATAAAAATAATCCCTCCTCCAAAAAATATAAGGGCTTATATTTCAAGAAGCGTGGAACTTTAGAGAAAATGCGTTTCTTCTAATTAATAAATTAAAAAAAAAAACACCTCTACGACCCATGAAGGACCATGGGCTCAGTACATATAAAAATTCGTACTGTTTCTAGGCCAACGGCAGTGCAATGAGGTGACTAGGCCGAGATCACACTCTAGGTTTTTCCCCAATATTGAGTACCCACCTTAAAGAGGATCTGTCCGCCCCAGGAGCGTCTCCATACCCTAGAGTCGCCCCTGGTTAAATTTACAGAATAAATAATATCTCACCACAGCCGGGATTCGAACCCAGGACCCGGATAATAGTATGCAAGTGCTCTATCCACTAGACCACGCTGCTCTCTAAAATAAATTAATAAATCAATACAAAAAAAGTGCTGTTTCATATAGAATTAAATTTACTACAAAATAAAAAAATAAATCATGGGATCACTTGTAGCTGGGTGGCTAGCTTAACAGCCTCCCATGCTAAAGGTCACGGGTTCAAACCCGCAGGTGGTCCTAGGATTTTTTAATGGGAGTAAAAAATCCTTAGTTACGCCGTCCTTCGGAGAGGACGTTAAAAGGTGGTCCCGAGCATGTGCGATGTCAGGTACTCGTTAAAGATCCCTATCCTAATAAAACCTAGATAAGCAAAATTTAGGACTCCCACTGTAGCATCGTCCGATTAGCAATAGTAGCATAAAGTGACGTTAAATAAATAAACAAACAAACAAAAAAGATATCATTGAAATTGGTTAAGAACTAGCAGAAATATAGCTTTTTCAAATTAGGAGTGGTGATAACCATTTTCTTTAGAATTATTTATTGTTTTTCATATTACTTAATTGCCTATCAACAGCTATATGAACAGTTATATCCTAATATTGTTATTTGGAAATAATAAACCATTGTGTATTAATGGTTTTTGTTATGCAGACGTTTTTATTACTTATTTATTTATAAAATTATTTTTTTCCTATTTTTATGTTAGTTTATTAATTTATTTTGGGTTGACTAATAGTTAAAATAAATACTGAAACCCCTTTGATCCGACGACTAGAGCCCCGAGCTGCAATGAACCGTAAAAGCCACCTGCTTACTCAAACGAGGTTAGGTAGAGCGACGAGGGACAAGAGGGCTAAGTTAAACAAACTTGGACTAAGTGCCCGCGCCGGCACCCTGCCTCCGCTCCTAGCTTATCACTTGGACATTAATCTCTCCAGCCACTTAGTGACATCTGATTCCATCTCCCTAATACTAATGGAATCTCCTCTCCGCTACCACTAATGTATAATATTTGCATTTCATATCACTATTAATATTTATGTAAAACGGGCGAAGTTCAACGGAAATATATAGGGAGTAATTAAATATATATGTTATATTCAAAATGAAAGTCTAGCTTGTTAATGTGAAATAAAAAATCTGGTGCGGGCAACACACGACTTTCACTTACCTCAATTTTCAAAATCAATGAAAGAATTTTCAAATACAGTTAGAGATAAAAATACGTGATACTATTAAAGAATTAATTAAGTTGAATTTATATTAAAACATGTGTTTTATTAAAAAATCTATTATCTACAATAATCAGTTAGTTTTATCTTCTCTTCATCACTCTCTATTAAGTTTTAAAAGCTTGAATATAAGATCATATTTTTTCTAAAATCTTTAGCTTTCCAACGGTATATCATACATGTATATTACTGCTCTTATGTTCAAGAACAAAAAATTGCATCAAAAAAATATTTTTTCTGTTTTCTCCTTTATTTGGGTATAGAATTCATTCAATTTAAATATTTACCTGTTTTTTATCAGTGGTAACAAGATAATATATTTTTTTCTATAGAATCAACAAAATTAAAGGTACTTTAGAGAAAGAAAATTTAAAATATCGGCATTTAAGCCCTGTGAGACCATTTTTATCCGAATATAACCTAAATGATATTAAAGTCCATTAAATTTTACATCGATATAGCGAGTTTAATTAAAATTGTCGGAACCGTTATCGAGAAAATCGAAAAAAAAATGTAAAATGCATTGTATAAAGTGGCTCTTCTGGTTAGCGGATTTTGATGAAAAAGGTTTTGTAACGTCTCGGGCGTATATTTGTCTTAAATATGAAATTTCAGTTTCATAGGACTTACCGTTTCCGCCCGGGAGTTACCACACACAGACCTTTTTGAGGGACTTGGTTATTTGGACTCAGGGGACCCTAAAATGTGTATTTCCGTTGAAAACTGGAATTCGAAATTTTTCACGATCGCAATACTTTCTCTTACTATATATAGTAAGTGAAAGTAAAAATACAACAATAAAATAAAGTACTATACACATACATATACTTGAAACATTTGGCGTAGATTTATTTTTTCAATAAATACTTTTGGTTTATTATTTTCAATAATGAACCTTTGTATTGACCAAAAAAAAAAAAAAAAAAAAATATATATATATATATATATATATATATATATATATATATATATAAAATTAACCCTTCCCCACTAAAATTTGAGAGCTTACGTTTAATGTGTAGGCGTAGGGAAGTGGCGCCCCCATCGTCCACCTATTAGGCTGCTATCAGCCACTGGCCATCCAGGTTGGGGGAACAAATACACTAACACACACACACACAACAGTACTAACGTCACAGGATACAACACCCTTCACTACAGACAAAGGTCACATACAGTACACACCCCAGATGACCAATACCTTGAAACCAAAAATTACTTCTTTTCTTTCTTCTTTCAATTACTTACAAAAAAAAAGTACTTCTTTAGACACCGTCTCAGAGTCAACCATGATGAAGCCCCACAATGTAGGCCGAAACATCGGTTGTAAACAAAAAAAAAACTTGTTTCAAATGTGTGTTTCTGTTTAATGACCGCACCCTCAACCATCTTCCTCATATAATACTTATTGTGAAGTGAGAATGGTTGACTGTGTGTATATAGGGGAGAAGTTAGTTGAGGGTGCAGTCAAATTAACATACAATTAAGTGGAAACTTGATTTAATAGTGCCTACGTACCGGCCTGAATTTCAGGCCTTCTTCAGAGCGATTGAAGGAGAGAGATCACAAAAATCAACGTTCATCATTGTTATCTTCTCACTCCTTCATTAGGCCGAAACGCAGGCACTATTAAATTAAGTTTTACTTAAGTATGTGTTAATTTGACTGTACCCTTAGTTGAGTGTGTCCTCTCCTAATAATAATTATTCTTCTGAGCACTATTATCTAGAAACTGTTAAATAATTTGGTGTTTAAATATTTTTTAAAAAACAAACAAAAAAACTGAAGGGTCTTGGACCTAGTACATATAGATATTCGTGCTGGTTGTAGGCCAACAGCCATGGAATGAGGTGATTAGGCCACACTCAGCGGTTTAGGTTTTCCCCATTTTTGGGTACTTATTGAGACTGGGTGTATTCCATGATCACCCCATAGCAGAAATAACAGAACAAATAATATTCTGTTATAGCCGGGATTTGAACCTACGACCTGGAGAACGGTAGACAAGTGTTCTATCCACTAGAACACACCGGTTTGAAATGACAGGCTAAATAATTTATCGGACATTTACATATACCAAATTTGGCAAATAAATTAAGAATAATGAGTCCCCAATATGGTTCCCTTCCTTTAAACTCAAATATTGTATTAGGCCTCTATTAATGCAACAATAAAGATTAAACGAGGCATTCTGACAGACATGTACATATGTTTTAAAACTGTGTCATATTTTGTTAGTTTTAAACGAAGTTTTCCTTCTAGAATAAAATATAAATGCTGATGAAATAGTGTTAAAATATATTCCATACTCTATTTCATAGACTCTATTTTCAAAAGGTTAATAAAAAAACAAAAAAGAGAAAAAAACTAACCATTTACAGATACACTACGGAATTGATGGTATGACAGAAAAGGAGGCATTTTTTTTAAGATTCAGTAATATATAATTTTAAACAATATATAGCCTAGTTGATATCTTTTTAAAACGATGAATAAGGAAAAAAAATTAAACCTGTCATCTTTAAATAATCTACTAAAATTAAGTTGAGTTTATAAAGAAGGAACTAAGCTGAATAAATGTTTTATAACTTGCTGTTATTGTTAAAAGTATATAATTAGAATTATTTAACAGGCACGTGGTTAAACTCATTTTTTCAAGTTTGCTTTCAAAAGACTGACCTAGAAAACTTATATTCGGCTAAAACGATCAGAACTTAACAGACGATACGGTCTTTTATCTAGGTTACTTGACAGACGTTCTGAATTATTATTAACCAACGAACTAACTCTTTATAAAGTTTTGTTAAATCTATTCTGGACCTACGGGATAGGGCTCTGAGGGTCCGCCAAAGCATCAAACATCCAATGAATTCAATCGAAATAATGAACGCACCGTCCATCAACGTGACGAATGATGTTATACATAGCGACTTGAACATACTGCTACGGTCAAGACAATGACAGGTAAACCGCGCATAGAGGGGTCCGGATTTGGCTAGAGACTTCTGGACCTGGACGGTCCTCGAAGTACCTAGAACGGCCCATCCCCCTTTCGGCCTTACCTCGGTGGTGGTACAAATACCGGTCCACTACGCCTGGGTCAGTCAGTCTTAATCCGGCTCAACAAGTATCAGTGATGTATCAGTAAACTGTGACAGTGGATAATTCGTGACAGTGTGGTGAAACTGTGTGTCAGTATCGTGATAACCGGTCGGTAGGAAATTAGAAGACTGTAGTTTATATCTAATTTATAGTTCTAAGTTTTAGAATAAGTCTAGCAGATTGTATACATTTACGTAAATAGTTTATTTGATAGGAATACCTCATTTTATATGTATACTGTTTAGTAGTTAAGCTAGTAATTCAATTATTATTGTAACTATAGTGGTTAGTAATCCCTTTGTATTTGTGCATTCTGTATTTAATAAATATTTGTAATTTGTAAACTGGAGTAGTTCATTTCTCACACCCCGTAGTCCGTAACAATACTAACGAATTCTACTTCCACAGAACATTACAATAACTTCCGCCAGAATACCATATAACACCAAGCCACTTACCAACCATTTTGAAGTCCCCAGAATAAAATTTACTTTTCTTCTGCTTCTTTATATATATATATATATATATATATATATAATATATATATATATATATATATATATATATATATATATATATATATATATATATATATATACACGAAAATTGGCAATAGTTCCGTACAATAAGGCCAGATCCCCTTTAGCACAGAGAGATCTTAGGGTTGTGGGCTTTAGACGTTCTATTACCTGAGCCCTAAATAATTCTTGGCCTATTATCCTTCCTCTTCCTTTTTGCTTAACTAATGCCACTCCCTCTCCTCCACCGCGCCCTTTTATTACATCCTTGGAGACTTAATGAAAGGAAATTTATTTATTTTTTTACTGTGAATGTGAAAAAGAGACTCTTGATTTATCATTTTTCATTTCGACCTTTTCATCCTTAGAGCTCAACTTTTTATTAATTTAATAGAAAAAGATATATTTGCTCTTGCTATGACGAAAATAGACTAATAAAAAAATTATTGTTTAAGAAAAAATATATATTTGAGAAGAAACGTAAAACAGAAGTGGGTAAATGGGTACAGAAGTAGCTCGGGGAACTCCACACTAGTGTGAGTAGAATAATATATATATATATGTATATATATATATATATATATATATATATATATATATATATATATATATATATATGTATATATGAATATATATGTAAATTTTAATCATAATTGACTGTTAGCGTTTAGATAAAGTAGAAAGGGACTTTTTATTCTATTCTACTATTTTATGTAAGTTGTTTATTGTGTTTGTATATATCTACTTCTGTATATTTTTATCAATAATAAACTACTATTTTAGGATTGTCTAAAGTCTACTTTCTTTAAGAATAAAAAATAGAATAAAAGTCTACTCAACTAAGGCTCCAAGTAAGAAACTGCATGTCCATCGACACAATAGGTGGTTTTGCTGGATATAACTCGACAAAAAAATACATTTACTAGTAGATCATTCTTCTAAATATGCGTGGATCCGTCTTCTAGCGGTCAAGGTGTTGTTGAAACTGATCAATCCAGTGGCGGAAGGAAACAAAATAAAAATGTTGCTAGTGGATCAATATGGGGCGTTCAATTCGAGGAAGTTCCGAACATAACTACAAAACAAGAACATTGATCTGATCTATACAGCAGTAGACAAGCCACAATCCAATGGAATGAATGAACGGTTAAATCAAACATCGGTAAACAGAATCCGCTGTCGAATAAATGAGACTGATAATGAGGTGTCTTGGACCACGGTGAGTGAGTATTGTGTCAAGGAATTACAACAACACACCTCACGGAACGACTAAATTTTCGCCTGCTTATCTGTTATATGGAATGACATCCGATATAGTTCCTGAAGAATCGAAACGCCAAACTGATTTGGGTGCAGATCGTTAGAAAGCATTTGAAAATTCGAGAATATGTTTTGAAAGAAGCGGGTATAACAAACGAGGAAAGAAGAACGTATATTTCAAGAAGGATATTTGGTGCACGTTTCGAATGGCAATAGATTAAATAGAGATAAGTTGGATGAAGTTAGGAAAGGACCTTTTATCATAAAACGTAGAGTCTTATCATCTATTTATGAAGTTGACTGCAATACGAAACATAGGGAAGCCAATGTACCACTAAGCTGGTACCGTACTCTTATTCTGTGGAAAAAGTCTTCGACTAACGGAGGTGTAAATTATGATCATAATTTATTAGTAGATAGTGCCACTATTTATCATAGTGACAAAGTAGATCACATGTGTTTTTAAACATTGGGTATGTTTTTTGTGATCTCTGACTGTTAGCTTCTAGATGGAGTAGAAAGGGACTTTTTATCCTATTCTACTATTTTAGGTAAGTTCAAGTTCAAACAGATCTTTTTTTAATTATTTTTTTTTCTCTTTGAGATAAAGGAATCAAATTCCACTGCTAATTTTGTTCTAGTCTCATCTTAACTCAGGAAGATTTATTGTTGTTGCTTTTTCCTCGAAGGTTAATTTGAAATGTTCGGTTTTTATAAAGGGCACATATGTTTTTAAGGAAACAAATTGAACACACGATGGCAACTTTTTTAAATAAAATTCATTAATAATTGGGGTAGAGGAAAAGTAAGTAAAGATATAAATTACTAAAAATTACTTTAAGTATTCTATATTACCTTCATACTCAATATTAATTAAATTAGGTCAAAGATTTTTTAATTTTTTAAACAACTTACTGTTTTAGCAATTAAATTATCACAAAGAAGCTTGATGTAGTGAAAAATATAATAAATAATTAGAAAAAGTGTTGATTTTCATTAAAAAGTATTTAATTTTTTAATCCAGGGTTTTATCAAATATACGTAGCTAACTCCTTTATATAATATATTCAATTAAATTAATTAACAGTTCGACTTTGGTGTCAATTCAAGACATAATATCTCCAACATTTTGTACATTTAAAAAAAATCAAAAATAAATGAAAAATAAACGACTAAACTGCATAAACGGGTTTATGCTTGACATAGCTCAGTAATGCCCAGTTGATGGTTCACAGGTTTGATGCGAAACGTCGGCAAAATTAGAAAATATTTTAAAAAACGACTAGCTCTCGATTATTTCTACCAATGATAATTTCAGCAGTCGATTATTCATCCTCAATTAATTAAGTATGCTTAAATAGTTTTTTGATAACTGCACCCCGAATTGTCTTCTACTCAATATCTACATACAGTCAATCAGTACACGTTTTCAAAAAATCTGGTGCGGTCAACACACGACTTTCACTTACCTCCGTTTTTGAAATCGATTAAATAATATCCAAATACAGTTAGAGATAAAAATGAATGAAACCATTAGAGAATTAATTAAATTGAATTAATATAGAAACATGTGTTTTATTAAAAACTCTATTATATTATTATCTAAAATAATCAGTTAGTTTTATCGGCTTTTTATCACTCTTTATTCAATTTAACGAATTTGTGTATAAGATAATATATTTTCTAAAGTCTTTCTCTTTTAAACGGTATATTATACGTCTATATTACTGTTCTTATGTTTAAAAACAAAATTAGTGCGGTGTGCTTCATTGACCTGCCGCCAAGTCGCATTTTTGCATTCAGTTGGTAAACATGAATTTTCCTTTTCGGGAACCCAAAAAACAGTTAGGCTTATCGGTTTTTCATCACTCTTCATTACCCTTTACAATTCCGTGAATCAGATAATATTTTTTCTAAAATCTTTAGCTATCCAACGGTATATTATACATCTGTATTACTATTGTTGTGTTCAAAAACACAAAAAAAACATACAAAATTTTTGTTCAGTTTTCTCCTTTAGTTGTTTATCAAATTCGCTCAACGTGCATATTTAGCTGTTAGTTATCAATGGTAACAGGATAATATAGTTATTTGTTTAGAATCTACAAAATTAAAGGTACTTTAGAGGAAGAAAAATGAATATATCTGCATTTAAGCCCCATCAGACTATTTCAACCGAATGTAATAGTAAATGTAAATCGATTCCTACGTGTTCAAATGTTTACCCATGTGATTTATTAATTGTTACGGCAAAAGATAACTTAACGGGAAATTAAATTATTTTAAAATTAAAAGGTAAATCACTTAGAATCGTTGGGATGCGAGGTTGATTTCACCAGTGTTTTTTTTTTTTAGATTTTCCACTGATTCTTCGCTCTTATTGGTTGCAGCGTGATGTTGCAGCTTATAATCTTCCTCGATAAATGGACTATCTAACTCAAAAAGAGTTTTTCAATTTGAACCAGTAGTTTCTGAGATTAGCGCGTTCAAACAAACAAACTCTTCAGCTTTATAATATTACGTTAGTATAGATTTAGGTAATTTAAAATAATTTTCCAATGACGTCTTCGTCCGCGGACCACTAGTGTAGAAAATATAAACATACAAATTATAATTATTAAGCAAATATTAGTAATTTTCATCTCTCTTCGTTACCTTCAACAACTTCATATGTCAGGTAACATTTTTTCTTTCTCTTACCATATATGAAATATATAGTAAGGGAAAGTATTGCGATCGTGAAAATTTCCAAATTCCAGTTGACACCGGAAATACACGTTTTAAGGTCCCGTGAGTCGAAATGACCAAAAATTAAAATTTGATGGGCTTTAATATCATGTAAGAATTGAAATAGTCTGGCAGTTTAAGCCCTGTCGATATTTCTTTCTTGAAAGTACCTTTGATTTTGTAGATACTAAAAATATAACAATACAATCCTGTTATCAAGGATAAAAAACAGGTAAATATATAATTTAAATGAATTCCATATCTAACTGAAGCAGAAAAGTGGAAAAATATTTTGTTAGAACAGTAATAATATAATATACCGTTGGAAAGCTAAAGATTTTAGAAAAATATTATCTTATAAACAAGCTTGTAAAAGTTAATGAAGAGTGATGAATAGCCGATAAATCTAACTGATTATTTTAAACAATTTTTAATAAAACACATGTTTCTCTTGAAATTCATTGGTCCTTCTTCATTGGATTGCTCTTTCACACAGCATACCTATCAATATATACACGACATATTATACAAATAATTAATTAAAGTCGTAGTTACTATTTAATTGTGAGTTGTGGAAAATGTGGGGATTTGAGAGCGGAGATGGGCTAGGAGGTGGAGAGGGAAGGTTTTAAAATGGAATTAGAAGGGTGCGGATTACAAAGGAACAGGTTAGAGACAAGACCCCCTTTAGCCAGAATACATCAAAGTCTTATCAAGTCAGAAACAGATTATGCTATATCCAACCAGGGGCCTTCCAACTCGAGGGATGCTAAACAACATCCATTAACTCTGTTCAAGATTGTCTACAAAGTTTAGCAATGGGAACTTTCACCTGAAGCTAATTTTAGCCGCTGGACGTAACGCGATACTCACTAAGCAATGTTATACAACTAGTTTAATCTACTATTAACAGGGTACCTGTTTGAGGATGAATATACTGTTTCAAGATATCCTTCAGACTCCTAATTTCCTCTTGTAACGCTTGAAACCTGAGGCTGAACGCACAGCGGAGTGTCGATGCACGGGGGGATTCGCCGGATGCAGCAGAGTGCTTTAAGCAAAGATATTCCCCGTAAATAAGCGCGTCAGGAAAAGCGGTGGTAATCAGATTATGTCTAATTTTCCCTAACGGTCACATTTTCTCCTAAATACAAGTATTTCTAGTCTATTCGCGGAGCAAACGCTAAATTTCTTTGCTCTTAAACTATTATCCGTTAATAGACATAAAACAATCACTAATTATATAGGGTTGACAATTCCTATCTAGTTCTGATCATCCCTATAACCCTCCTCGAAGGTTGAAGCGGCAGTAGCTCAGAGATCCCTTGTAAATATGACATTGGAGTGCTGGCAATAGCCAGCTCCTTCACTTATGCCCCGTAGTGTATGTGGCTTTAGCGCCCTCAATCAGCCTCTACTGGCACTCAAGACCAATGACGCGGCTGAATGAGCGGCGCTGGGATCTCCTGGTATTGTGCCTCGACATCCACTTACGGGTCTCGGGGTTTGATCCAGTGACCCCAGGGCAGTGTGTAAATATTGTATATAGGTATGGATAAGGGCAAGGTTGTTATTATTATTATATTATTTTATGTTTTTCTACTTATTTCATTCTTCTTGTAATTATTTATTTTATTTTTGTTTACTTTGTATTCATTTGGGGTGAATGATTTCTTCTAGCTGTAATACTTATTGCCCCTGAAGGGGGAATATAGTATTGTCTCAATAAACAAGTTAATATATATATATATATATATATATATATATATATATATATATATATATATATATATATATATATAATACTACTAAATGTTTAGATGCAATTAAAGAAACAATTACGCAGTTGAATGAAAAACTGTTGATACGGTTTAAGCTATTTAAACCTTTATAATGTCTATCTTGTTATGAGGACCCTTGGAACTGGAAGTGGGCAATTTTTATCATCCAGGACAACTATTAATAAAATTATTTAGTTCATCGCCATTTGCATTTTTAAATCAATAATATTATATTTTCTATCGGTATAATATATCCTAAGAAACTTTCCGATTTTTTTTGTCCGAGCTTAACTCGGCCATAATGATGATAGAACAAACATATTAACTGTTTTGAAATAATTAAGAATTAAATTAACATTTTTTAAAAGTTTAACATTAATTAAAATTTAAGGTTATAGATTAAATTATATCAAACATTCAAAAATGAAAAAAAAAAAAAATCCAATAATTTTTCTTTAGATTTGTTTAATGTGTGAATTTTGATTTTACTATTGGAGCTTCGATAATCATTCTATAACTGAGTTCATTAATAACTTATTTATAGTCTTATATTATAGTTTAATCTGTTATTACGGCTAAGATTATACTTGTTGTTTTTTGATGCGCTCGATGATAACAGTCATACGTTACATCGTCTCTCAGATTTTTGCTTTTTTCAGTAGGAATTCGCTAGAATTCAGTCTGGAGAACATCACTAGACCTCAGGAATATTACGGCAGTGAATATTGGAGAAGTTTCGGTAAGCAAAGTTATAATTTACTTTGTACAATCACGAAAAAGTGAAAGAAGGGTCACTGATCAGCTGATTGCCGCTAGCTCGGCAAGCTCTGGCTTGCTTTTCTTTTAATTATCTTCCTTTTATCTTTAATTCTTATCTCATTATTTATTTATTATTATTATTTTCTTAATAAATGAGATATTTTCATCAAGTCATGTCCTCAAAGTCTGCAAGTAAAAGATCTAGATCTGCAGGTTCTAACTCGTCTCCCACAAAACAGAGACCCCGCCGTGAACAAAATAAAAAAATGATTCCACCAGCGACCGCTTCAGCTACCTCATTAGGATCTGAACCACAGCCCAGCACATCATCACAAGGAATAACTGATGAATCTCCGTTTTTTACACCGAATCCATTTCAGATCCTCCAAAATGAAAAAGAAACCATGGAATCTTCTCCTATACCCAGAGAACCACTACCTCCACCAATATTTGTTAAAAATATTAAAAATTTTAAACTGATGTGTGAGCATTTAAACAAAGTAACAGATCCTAATAGTTATTATTGTATAAGTAGAACCAATGATACTAAAATATCTCCGACTACTGCTGAAACCTACAGAAAGATTGTAAAATATCTGACTGAGACCAAAGCTGACTTTCATACTTATCAGCTGCGCCAAGAGAGAGCATTAAGGGTCGTAATCAGAAACCTACATTCTTCAACACCCGTTGAAGCAATCAAAGAAGAACTGACAGAATTAGGATTCCAAGTGAGGCAAGTCACCAACGTTCTAAAAGATAAAAGTCCACTGCCTCTATTCTTCGTGGACTTGGAACCATCAGCAGGAGTCGAAAAAATCTATGACCTCAGCAGACTGTACTATACCCGTGTAAAAGTTGAAAAACCTTACACAAAGAAAGAAATAGTCCAGTGCCATAACTGTCAGGCATATGGTCATACCAAAAGTTATTGCCATCACATACCACGCTGTGTGAAATGCGGTGAACAGCATAAAACAGAAGAATGTACAAGATCAAGATCAGCACCCGCTGTATGTGCTCTGTGCCTCAAGGACCACCCGGCTAACTACAAGGGATGTGAAATCTACAAGAAACTCAGAACCAGATACCAAAAACCTCAGGATCCGAATGAAACAGCTGTACCAACCAGAAGCAGAAGAGAACCATCTAAACTTGTAAATTCTAACGTGTCATTTGCCCACTTGCTTGGAGGTGGTAACCAGAATCATGAAGTCGAGGCACTGCCGGAACAACTTTTTCCTCAACTTTCTCAATCTATTGTACAACAATCTATCCCTCAAAGTTTACCTACTCTTCAAAAAACTCCTCAACATCAAATTTCTCATATCCCTTCTCCATCAAATGTCACAGACCTTACCAGTCTCATGACATCCTTCATCTCCGAAATCAAATCCCTCGTTATGCCTCTAATATCACTCCTTACGAACCTTGTATCAAATCTCATTCCTGCCTTACCAAAACCATAAATGACTTCACCTAACTCCTTATCCATTCTCCTTTGGAATGCGAATGGTGTTAGAAATCATACTGACGAACTGACAGCGTTGTTGCAAGACAAAACAATCGATGTTGCACTTATAACTGAAACAAGACTAACGACTAAACAGTACTTCAAAATACCGCAATACATGACATACCGTACTGACCACCCAGACGGTAAAGCCCATGCCGGTTCTGCTATCATTGTCCACCAATCCCTCTCTCATCATTTACTCCCACTTCCCACCTATGATTTCTTACAAGCCACAGCCATAGTAATCAAGACTTTTTCCTTTCCGGTAACCCTCACATCTGCATATTGCCCTCCTAAACATTCCATTTCCAATTCTGAATTTGTATCCTTCCTGGATTCCTTAGGAAATCGCTTCATTCTGGGTGCAGACTTAAACGCCAAGCATCAGCAGTGGGGTTCCAGAACCACGAATTCTCGGGGACGAAGTTTGCTGTCTGCACTCAACTCCCGAAATTTTAATATCCTGCCTCCTGACTCCCCTACCTACTGGCCAACCGATCCTAACCGCAATCCTGACATCCTCGACTTCTTTATCCACAGCGGACTAGGCTCTCTCAACTTGTCTTTAACTCGCCTTGATGAACTATCCTCAGACCATAGTCCACTGATCCTAAAAGTATCTCTCACTCCAATTCCAAAACCCATTCCACCATCATTCATCCGAGGCCCTGTCAACTGGAACCTTTTCCGCCAAATCCTGACCGATAATATTGACCTCAGAGTAACCCTCAAAACCCAAGATGACCTAGATAATTCCGTCTATTCCTTTACCACCGCCATCCAACAAGCTGTCTGGACTGCTTCCTCTCCTAAACACTCCAATATAAATCCAGACCAAAATCATTTTCCACAACCTATTATAGACCTTATCCACACCAAACGCCGAGCAAGATCATTATGGCAGCGCACCCGACACCCAACAGATCGCCGCTCCTATAACTTCTATTGTAGACAATTGAAGAGGGAGTTGGCGAACTTCCGTTCCCAGTCCTTTAATTCCTACCTCTCCTCTCTATCAGCTCGTGATAATTCCCTGTGGAATGTCACGAAAAAGATCCTAAAATACCATCATGTTTCCCATCCTCTCCGACGTGGTGATGACTCCTGGGCTGCGTCTGATGAAGATAAAGCCGAGGAATTCGCCACACACCTCTCCAAAGTATTCACTCCTCACCCGGCATCCCACATCAATCACACCGCAAAAGTGCAAGACTTTCTTATGTCACCGATTCCACTTTCCCTACCTCCTAAAGCTATTAATCCCTCTGAGGTCAAATATCTTCTCCAAAAACTGACTCTCCGTAAATCTCCTGGACACGATCTCCTTACTCCCCAGATCCTCCGACAACTTCCGCAGAAAGCTATTATATTCCTTACTTATATTTACAACTGCATCCTCCGCACCACCTATTTTCCACTGTTGTGGAAACATTCCACCATCATCCTTTTTTTAAAACCAGGTAAACCTTCCAACAACACTTCATCCTACAGGCCTATTAGTCTACTCCCCATCCTCTCAAAAATCTTCGAAAGGCTTCTTCTAAAACGTATCCTACCCATATTAGAATGTCAAAATCTTCCTTCCCATCAGTTTGGATTCCGTCCTCAGCATTCCACAGTTCAACAGGGGCTCCGAGTTGTAGACCATATTTCCTCAGCTCTTGAATGCAAAGAGTATTGTTCTGGTGCGTTTCTGGACATTGCGCAAGCTTTTGACCGGGTATGGCACACTGGATTACTCTTCAAGCTGAAAACCCATTTACCACAGTCCCTATACCTCATTCTCCGATCCTATCTCTCGAACCGTTCCTTCCGAGTTCGCTGTGGTGAAGAATTTTCTAACCTTTATCCCGTTGAGGCCGGTGTTCCTCAAGGCAGCGTCTTGGGACCCATCCTCTACATCCTTTACACTGCTGATATTCCTACACATCCTGATACCTTTCTGGCAACTTTTGCAGACGACACCGCCATCCTATCATCCAGTTCCAATCCTGAAACAGCATCCTTAAACCTTCAGAGACACCTTTTCCTTATCGAACACTGGTGTAATAACTGGCGTGTAAAGGTGAACGAAGCCAAATGTAAACACATAACCTTTACTCTTAGACGAAAATCCTGTCCGCCAGTTTATTTCAACTCATTACCGATTCCTCTCTCAGATACAGTCCGGTATCTTGGCTTACTGTTAGACAAAAGATTGACTTGGAACCCACATACAAGACTTAAAAGACAAGAACTCAACCGACGATTCGGACAGTTATACCGACTACTCAACAGAAAATCTGAACTTACAGTTGAAAACAAATTATTAATCTACAAGACAATACTGAAGCCCATCTGGACCTACGGACTTGAACTGTGGGGGACAGCTAAGCGTTCTAACATCAAACGCATTCAATCCTTTCAATCCAAAGTCCTCCGTACAATAGTAAATGCTCCTTATTATGTCTCCAATTATACCTTGCACCACGACCTTAATGTTCCATTTATTTCAGACCTAATTCCATCCAAATTTTCCAAATTCCACCAGAACCTCATTCATCATCCTTTAGCTCAATCCCTATCCAGCTCCACTCATCCATACAACCCACCTAGAAGGTTGAAACGGCAGTGGCCCCGCGACCTTTTGTAAATATATTGGAGTTCTAGCACTGGCTAGATTCTCCACTCAATGTGATGTATGTATGAGTGTGTGTATGTGTATATAGGTATAAGTGAATTATTGACTTTTATATTGATTCATTATTGTGTATATATTTTATTGTAATTTTATGTTGTGTAAATATTGTATGAATGTAGTATGTTTGATATCATTCAGCAATACTATTAATGTCCAAATTGGGACAGATTGTAAAATTTTCTCAATAAAAATTGTTATTACTAAAAAAAAAAAAAAAAAAATACTAAATAATCCACTAATTCTTTTTCTCGAAAGATCCTTTTTTTTTTTCTTCTTCTATTATAGCGAAAACTCTTACTAAAGCCGCATATAAAACAGTCAATATTTGAAATAAAGAGCGAGGATTGGGCATATGGAGGGTATTGAAATGTATATTGGGGAAGACATCATTGTGGGAGGGTGGAATAGGAATATGAGGGGTATTGAGGGACTCAATGGGGACCTATTCCGAGGGCATAATCTTATTAGAGGGGCTATAAAGGAGGGCGGGCCCTTTATTTAGCAACTTTTCAAGGGAGCCCCCCCACAACTATTTCCTTAGACCGAGGCCTAAGTTTACACCGCTCCCCGTCAGCCGCCTCTTGGAAATTCTAACAATTCGACTCCTCTCTCTCTCTCTCTCTCTCTCTCTTATAAAGGTAGATGCTACTTCAGTCGAGTTCTCTTCCTTTCTACCTGTCTTTGGAAAGTGCTCTGAATCTCACTGGAAGAGTATGTGGAGCTCCTGGAGAATGTTCCCTCTAAAGCCTCCAAGTTTACTGGCCAATAAGTAGGCTATATATTTCGTAATTAAGGGAAAATATGAGTTTCTGAATTAATAATTAGCCGGATTTTTTTTTTTTAATCTCCAACTTAATTTACAAACAAATATAAATTGAATTTAAATATATTGAACTTCTCTTGTTTTTTTTAAAATTTCATTTATTAATAATTATATTATACCATCGTGTTTCTATGTTTTAAGAATCTTGGGAGGGAATTAAATAATTTTAATAACATACTAATAAATAATAATAAGCCTTGTTGGCAAAGGATGAAACGATCACACATCGCTCTTGGTACTTGAAACTCTGGCTTATCTGTCCACCATTACCATTAATCATATTTCTCAAATCACCCGAAAATCCATCGCTATCCTAAAACAATTCCTAAGACTTCATGACTCTGTCCTACCTAAAATCCGTATGCTACTCGTCTCTTGGATCATTTTCCCCCAGTTTGACTACGGTTGCCTCGTATATGGCGGGCTATCTGAAAAATTCGATATGAGACTCAAAAGGCCTATGCATTGTTTCATTAGATTCACATGTGAAATACCTAAACGTTCCCATTTTAGAAGGTATACCGAGTTGAATTGGCTCTGTTCCTCTTTCCTTCGGCAGTACCTTCTAGGTGTCTGTCTCTCCTGATTTTTCAACACAAAAAAAACCTCCTTATATTCTTGATATGCTTAATACTTGTTCATATGCTGTCCATTCAGTAAATACTAGATCCCAACCCATAAACATGTTTATACCTTCTCACAGATCCATTTTCCTTCAAAAAATCCTTTGTTATTCGTGCACCCTATTTTGGAATTCCTTGCCTGTATCCATTCGTAAATCCTCATCATTATCCACTTTCAAACATAAACTATTTCTCCATCTCCTAAAGTGTCAATCTTCCCAACATATGTACAATAATATTTAAAATCTATATATGATAACTATTCATTGTCACAAAATCTATCTTTTATTGTTAAACTGAAGTCTTAAACGGCCAGACAATTATTATTTATATTGTACTTTTCTTGTTATTCTTAGGGGACTACTCGTCCCAGAATAAAATTTCTGTTCGAGGTCGCACCAGATGTTGGTTGGTTTTTAAAATTTTAATGGCACAAAACATCGCGGTCATCAGTGCCAGATATATTAATTTTTATAGAAAATAAGGTTAAGACAAATAGTATAAGTTAAAATATTAAAAGAGATATTCATTAAAAGATATTATAATATATGTATAATTCTACTTGAGATAAATGAATGTTAGATAATATTCAAGAGAAAAGAATAAATAAATAAATAAAAAAAAATAAAATAAAAAATAAAAATAAATAAATAAAATAAAAAATAATAATAATAAATAAAGATAAAAAACAAGTAGATAAAATAGATAATAATAAAAATAAATAAGTAATAGTAATAAATTAATATTTAATTGAAAAATAAGGTAATAAATATAATAATTAGAAAAGTAATTACAAAAATAAGTAAAATAAAATATAATAGAAAAAAAATAAAAAATGAATAAATAAAATTAAAAAAAAATAAAAATAATAATAAAAATGCTTGCATCTTGGGGGCAATTCTTTTGATATTATGTGCCCATGCGTTAGCCGTGTGTGTCCGATTCTCAGGCGGGCCAGGACCACCTCTTCTCTACGGTCGTTGCGACTTGAGGTTTTCCAAGGTTTTACCTCTTTCTTAATTGCTTTGAGCTTACTTGGATAGCTGTTGTTCCAAGTTTCTTCCCATTTCTTCAATACATTTTCCATTTGTGGACGTGCTAGCTCTGATGGTGTCAGTAGTGTCCTACCACGACCTGGGAGTGTAAGGGCTTCTTTGGCAGCCTTATCTGCCATTTCGTTTCCTATTATCCCCATATGGCCTGGTATCCACACATAATGGATTCTTTTTCCTTCTTCAGCGAATAATTTGGTTAATTCTAGGATTCTTAAAATTCCTGGATGGTTGGAATACATATTCTCTAGTGCTTTTAGAGCGCTTAATGAGTCTGAGGCTATGGTTATATTCTCTATAGGGAGTGTTCTGGAATAATCTAGAGCCATTGCGATCGCATTCACTTCAGCTGTGTAGACGGAGCAAAACTGATGTAGCTTCGTCTTGTAGGTGTAATCTGATGTGACAAAAGCTGAGCCAGTGGCTGAGTCCGACTTTGAACCATCTGTGAAAATTAATTTGTGGGTAGGCAATGTGCTGATGATCTTCTCAAAACGGTCTTTGAAATTTATTGATTTGGAATTTTCTTTAGTATATTTAGCCAATTGAAGATATAAATAAGGTTTTTGGAATGTCCATGGTGGTGTCTTGTTTTTTACTGCATTTATATTTATTAATTTTAACTTGTTAACTACGGATGATATTCTTTCTGCTAGTGGTAAGGTTGGGTTAGCTTTTAGTTGAAATCTCGCTGAGTATTTAGGTTTGAAGATGTATCCGTGAGCAGGATGGGTAGATTGTGTGAATAATTTGGTGATGTAGTTGATGGCCAGTTTATCACGTCTGTAAGATAATGGTGGTAAGCCAGATTCTGCGCAAAGACTTAGTGAAGGACTTGTCCTGAAAGCTCCTATGGCAATGCGTATGCCTGCATGGTGTACTACATCGAGTTTAGCCAGATTATCCCTTTTTGCAGAACCAAAGACAAAACACCCATACTCCATCTTTGAACTTATTATTGATAGGTATACTTTGAGTAAAGTAGTGCGATCTGCACCCCAACTTGTTCCAGTTAAGATTTTCAGTATATTGAGCTTTTTTGTACATTTTTCTTTTAAAGATTTTATGTGATTCTCCCACGTTAGGCGTCTATCAAATTCTAAACCTAAGAATCTACAATTATTTAGGTATAGAAGAGGAACGTTGTTGAGCAAGAGATCTGGTAGGTCTGGGTAATGTCTTCTTCTACTGAAATATAAGCATTTTGTTTTCTCTGCTGAGAACTTTAATCCTGAGTTTTGTGACCAATCACTAACTCGATTAAGTGACGCTTGTAGCTTCTCTTATATAGACTGCAAATCTTTGGAGCGACAAAAGATTGCCAGATCGTCAACAAACAGCATTGGTTTGACTCCTCGTGGTAAATTGGTTGCAAGGTCACTGATTGCGAGGGTGAAAAGGGTTGTACTAAGAACGCAACCTTGTGGGACTCCATTTCTTTGTTCATGGGACATGGACGATGTATTTCCAATTCGAACTTTGAAATATCGATGGCCAAGAAATTTTTGAATAAAGTTCGGCATGTTCCCACGGAATCCTAATGACATTAATTTTTCCAGAATTGTAGTAGTATTGGTTTTATCAAATGCTTTGTACATATCAAAGAAAATAGCTATGGCTTGTTCATTCCGAATAAAGGTGTATTGGAGCTCCGCTTCCATTTAAACTAAATGATCAATTGTAGATCTACCTTTACAGAATCCACACTGGAAATTTTGAATATGATGGTTGGTTTCCGAAATCCAGGTAAGTCTTTTATTTACCATGCGTTCGAAAACTTTGCACAGGCAACTCGTTAAGAAAATTGGTCTGTAGCTAGAGGGGTATCTCTTATCTTGACCATTTTTCAAAATTGGAATCACTTCTGAATGGAGCCAAAAACTAGGAAAAACGCCAGTCTGCCAAATGTGATTGTAATAGTTTAGGAGCCAGGTCAATGTGTTGTTTGGGAGGTGTTGTATCATAGAATAATGGATATTATCAGGCCCTGGTGAAGAACCCTTAACACTCTTTAATACAGTCTGAACTTCCCACATCGTGAATGGCATATTGTACACCAAGTTTGTATCGGAGGTTGAGAAGTCAAAATTCTCTGTACGTTCGCTGGCTGTGGGTTCATTGTATATTTCTGAATAGTAGGAAGCAAAATTATTTCCTACTGCTTCGGGATCATCACACAATTTCCCATCGATTAATAACGTGTATCCAGTGGGAGAGCTTACTCCTTTGATCTTTCTAATTTTATCCCAAACTACATTAGCTGGTGTTGAAGAATTAATAGATTCTACAAAGGATTTCCACGATTCTTTTTTACTACAGTTCAATGTTCTTCTACATATTGACCTTTGTTTTTTGTATTCAATAAAGTTTGCAGGATTCATATTTTTTCTAAATTTATGTAGAGCTTTTCTTCGATTTTTTATCGCTTCTTTGCAGTCTTTATTGAACCAAGGTACAGATGGTCGTTTGGAAAATCCTTTGGTTTTGGGTATCGAAGATTCAGCGGCCAAAAGAATTACTTCTGTTATGGCTTGGCATCCTCTATCAATGTCTAGATTATTTGCCGATTCAAGAGGGGGGTTTGCTAAAGAGGAGAAGTTTGTCCAATCCGCTTTTTCAGTAATCCATCTTGACTTTCTTTTATATGCATATGATGTATTCAATAGTTTCAACTTTATAGGAAAGTGGTCGCTGCCATAAAGTTCCGGTAGTACTGTCCAGTCTATGGTGTGGTATAGAGAGGGGCTGCATAGGGAGAGGTCAATTGCTGAAAAGGTGCCGTAGGTGGAGCTCAAGAAGGTTGGCTCTCCAGTGTTTAAAGTGAGAAGATTAGTTGAATTTATAAAGCTTTCGATCATTCGGCCTCGTCCATTAATATCTTTACATCCCCAAAGTGGATTGTGGCCATTGAAGTCGCCGGTATATATGACAGGTTTAGGAAGCTGTTGGTGGATATGGATAAGATGTTCCATCTTTATTGCATTATCCTGAGGAAGATATATATTACAAAGTGTAAAACTGGTGCCCAAGTTAACTGTGGCAGCTACAACTTGAAGTGGTGAATCTAATTCTATAAGTTTTGAATATACCGTTTCCTTAACAGCAAGAGCAACTCCTCTAAAAGCGCTGTCACTATTATCATTGTCTTTTCTAAATATTTCAAAGCCTTTTATCGTAAATCTGTCTGAGGGTTTTAAGTGGGTTTCTTGTAGGCATATACAGACCAGATCTATGTCTCTGAGAATTATTTTTAAGTCGTTGTAATGTATTTTAACTCCATTACAGTTCCACTGAAGTATGGTCATAGTTATTCATAAAGAGGGGTGAAGTATATGTACAGTAGAATACGTGTGGTAAGACCAAAACTGAGTGAAATATTTAAAGTATATGTATATCCGGATATTGTCATTGGCTTTATTTATTTTTTATTTCTTTAGGGTTAGATTGACTCTTCTTATTACCTTTTTTGTATGATATTTTTTTATATTGTTGAACGTCAGCTGTATCGTCACACGAAGTGTTTTCTACGGTATCGTCATCAGAGATTGTAGAAGTTAGGGATTGAGCAATAGGAGGCTCAAGAGAAGGTGTGAGTTTTCTTTCCGTCTTAGTAACACTTCTAGTCCGAACAGGCACTTGATTCGGAATGGGCGTAAGAGGGTTGGTAGAGTCGAGAGGAGTGGGTAGGTCAGGAATTGAAAAAGTAGGAGAGGGTGTGGTGGAGGTATCAAGAGTGGCAGAAGAAGGGTTAACGCTGTTGGACAGTAAGGAAGATGGTTGGGGTATAGGGAGAGGAAGAGTTATTGAGGGCGGGGTAGAGGCAATATCTTTATCCGCTGCGATAGATTTTGTAATAGGCATTTCATCCGTTTGGGTACTAACCTCAGGTGAGTTTTCATGTTCATCTCCGGATGAAGGTAGAAGATTAACCTGTACTCCTATTTCTTTTGTTGCGATTAGTTTGATGTTTTTCCTAGCGACTTCTGCAAAAGATTTGCTGGAAACTGTTGGATTTCTCTCCTTGTAAATCTCTTTGGCCTCATTAAATGATATTTTTAATGACGTTTGTATATTTTTTATCTCCTTATGTAGCAAAAATTCCCGACAATTACGACTCAGCGCATTGTGTGGGCCTCCACAATTAACACATTTTGGAGTCAAACCGCACTTTATATTTTCTCCATGTTTGGCCTGCCCGCACTGAATGCAAACGGCTGCTTTTTTACAGTCTGATGTTGGGTGAGAAAAGCCGAGACATTGGAAGCATCGCATCGGGTTAGAAATGTAGGGCTGGACCTTGATTATCTCATATCCGATTTGTATAGTTTCTGGTGGATTAGGCGTAGGGAATGTGACAATATACGAGTTAGTTTTAATTTCTTTTCCGTCTTTTTTAATTTTAATTCTTACAATGTTTGTTATCACCAATGCTAATTCTTGCATGATTTCTTCTATTTTAAGATATTGAAAGTCAAAGCACCTAATGACACCTTTGGAGTAGTTTAACGTTTTATGAGGTACGACTTGAATCGGGAATTGTCCTCCAAAATCTTTACATCTTAATAAAACTTCGGATTGTTGTCCTCTTGCTGTCTCTACCAATAGAGAGCCGTCTCTCAATTTCTTAACTTTTTTTACATCTCCAACTTGTCCTGAGATGAACTTGTTTATAAAAAAAGGTGAAATTTTCTGGAAACTGTCCTGGTCTGTTCTTTTAATTATTAAGTATGTCGGATTTTTGTTAATGTTAGATTCAGCAAAGGTTTTTTCGGTTGGAATTGGAACTCGGGGTCGAACCAGATGTTATTACCACTAACCTGGCTTTAAGCCAGCGCTACACCATGAGAATGTGTAGGTGAGGTGAAATTCGTGATATTGGATGAGAGTATACTTTCAACATATTATAATAAATATTCAATTACCGAATTTTCTATATTACTTCATCATTTATTTTTATTCACTCTATTTGTTCTGAACCCTTCATAGGTTGTAGAGGTACAGGTCTTTCTGGTTTAGTTTTTGTCATAATATGTATATAACTGTGTGAAGACAAGGCATGCCTATTGGTATTTGCTCTAACGCAAATAACCAATAAATAGAACAAGCTAAATAGTACAATCACCTATATTACCAAGTCATATGCATTTACAATAGTAACCAACTTTATGCAATAGTAAATAGTAACAATTTATATATAATATATAAATAAAAATATAGTATAAAATGGTGACAATAACGGTAAGAGAGAGACATAGGGTGGAAGGGACATTGGAGTAGCCTTCACAATGGGTGAAGGGCCCTCCACAGGCTGACCAGTCCCTTTCAAATAGGCCACGCCATTCCCAACTCCCACACTCAACATTCCCAACACTATTGACATCTGCATTATTTTTATTCCTTTATTATAAGGTGATAAATTAACTGGAAAAATTAGAGGATACAAAGTATTTTTTAAAAAAATCTGGTGCGGGCAACACACGACTTTCACTTACCACCATTTTAAAAATAAATGAAAGAATTTTCAAATACAGTTAGAGATAAAAATACGTGAAACTATTAAGGAATTAATCAAATTGAATTTAAATAGAAACATGTGTTTTATTAAAAAATCGATTATATTATTATCTTAAATAATCAGTTAGTTTTATCTTCTTATCATCACTCTCCATTAACTTCTAAAAGCTTGTGTATGAGATGATATTTTTTCTAAAATCTTTAGCTTTCCAACGGTATATCATACTTGTATATTACTGCTCTTATGTTCAAAAACGAAAAATTTCATTAAAAATATATTTTTTCTGTTTTCTCCTTTAGTTGGGTATCGAATTTATTCAATTTATATATTTACCTGTTTTTCATCAGCGCTAACAAGATAATCTAGTTATTATTATTGAATCTACAAAATTAAAGGTACTTTAGAGGAAGAAATTTAAAATATCGGCATTTAAGCCCTGTCAGACCATTTTTACCCAAATAAAACCTATATGATTTAAAGCTCATTAAATTTTACATCGATATAGCGAGTTTAATCAAAATCATAGGAACTGTTTTTGAGAAAATCGAAAAAAGGTGCAAAATGCATAGTATAAAGTGCCTCTTCTGGTAAGCTCATTTTGATGAAAAAAGTTTTGTCTTGTATCGGGCGTATAGTTGTCTTAAATATGAAATTTCAGTTTCATAGGACTTACCGTTTCCGCCCGGGAGTTACCACACACACAGACCTTTTTGCGGGACTTGGTTATTTGGACTCAGGGGACCCTAAAACATGTATTTTCGTTGAAAACTGGAATTCGAAAATTTTCACGATAGCGATACTTCCCCTTCCTATACATAGTAAGTGAAAGTAAAAATAAAATAAGAGTATTACAGGTAATATTTAAAAAAAAATGGGGCAATTGATTAGGAATGCGCTTGATGTATGTATAGATAATATATTTTAGTGTATTTTTTATCAATAAATTTGATCTATATTTTTCTTCACTGAACACATATTTTTATTTTTCTCCAAAGTCTCGGCTTAGGCCATTTTCATGGAATCATGATAAAATTATTTTTATAAATTAAAAGATTATCATAAAAATGTTTACATTGTAATAAAATAGTCATTAATATAAAAACATACCTTAGTCTGTTCTAGTCTTGTCGGTAACTAAACAAAATATATATACTTGGAGTTTGAGTAATTGTTATTTAAATTATGGTACAATGATTTATAATTCATTGCTTTAATTTTAATTGAAAAAATATTGACAGAAAAAATGTCCTACATTTATACTCTTATGTGATCGTTGAATAAAATGATTTCTATTGCAACACAATTTACTGAAATATAATGTTCTTCGTAAGATATATATGTTTTTTGTTTTCTTTTTTAACCCAGTCAAGAAGATTGTACTTCATATTCGGGGTTATCTGGGCATAGTGGCCAGCGGGCTAAAAACTGCAGGTGGACTTGGATTTTTTAATGGGTTAAAAAATCTTTAGTAATGCTGTTCTTTGGAGGGGATGCAAACTGGGGGTCTCGAGCCTGTGCGATGTGAAGTTTGCTAGAGATCATTATTGTAATTAATTCCGGGTAGGCAAAAATTAGGGCTCCCACTGTAGCATTGTCTGATAAGCCATAGTACCATAAAGTGACGTTGAATAAACAAACAAACTAATGAAGAATTATTAGGCCTAGATCAAGAGGTAGAACTATTGGACTGTATTAAATCGAATTAGTGAAAAAATTAATGGTAATAAATATTGCTGTATTTGAAACAAAGGAAAAGGTTGTGGATAGCGATTTAGGTGAGCTACATATTTGCATCTTGATATATTCGTTATCTAAGTTCATCGCTTTATTCCCCCGCCTTGTCGTCCAGCCTAGGCGATCTACGCCACCCTTATACCAATGTACTCAGGAATAAAGAAATGGTGTGGGGTGTGCTCGCTTCTGCTATACTTTTGTTCCTTTTCTTACCATCTGTTTTAACATTTCGAAAAGATGGCCGATTGTGGCTCATTAAATGAATTGAGCGTACATGTTTGCGTAGGTCAGTGTTGTCAGGTAACTCTTTATTGTTCCGTTGCCACGGCATAGGGCTTCCTGCCTGAGAAAGGATTTTCTAGTGGGAATTAATTATAATCTTTTGGACTGGATTTGAATGAAAAAGGTATATATATATATATATATATATATATATATATATATATATTTTTTTTTTTTTTTTATTTTAATTTATTTATATATTTTTTCTAAATGACCTTCAAGATTTAGAACTAAATCCAATATGGTCAATACATGTAAATGATGTTCTTTTGTTTCTTTTTAAAAATGTTTTTCATATAAGGAAGTAAGTGAAAGGCAAGTGTGCACCAGATTTTTTTTTAAGATTCAAAACTCTTCAATAACAAATTAAAAATAAATATTATTGGAAATAAATCTATAATACATCGTATATGTATACATCTGCATACATTATACCTAATTCATCTAGATAATATACTAATAAATTGCAGCAGTAGATAGATACGATAGATCTCTCGGGTTGGAATGAAAGAACCCGGTGAGAAGCTTTATATCTGGTTGAGGGAGGGAGTAAGGCTAGGCTTAATATATCGCCGCATAAATTAGGATTAGTCTTGGCAAAGTTTAAAATCTGCCAAGTATTAGTGCCCTACAAGTCCCTCTACCGCACAGCCATTTCATATCCGTCCGAATTAAAGTGGGCCCGAGTATTATACAGAAAAAAAAAATCGTAAACTATTATTATAAATATATATTGGATCATTAATTCACTTTTATCCTTAATACCTAAACATATTTATTATATAATTTTAACGTTTTAGTCTTAAGGCCATTTTCTAGTTCATAACCTCAATTGGCAATTCAGAATAAATATATAAGCAAATTACATTAATAAACTACAGGATGATATGCCTTAAGTTCAATATTACTTCTAAGCCAGTTATGTAATAGTGTTAGGCTTAGAAATCCGTCTGTGGGGTAGTTAAAGGTAGTCAAATGTAATTTAATACTATATATATATATATATATATATATATATATATATATATATATTTAAACAAGTAACGAAGGGCATAGGAAAAAACAAAATATAATTATTTTTTTAATTTATCCTCTCCTCTTCTACCGCAGAAGGTGTGAGAATCTTTTTTATAGAGCCTGATCCATTAGGACCTAATTCATTAGGTCACGTGATGAGTCAAAGTTCGTTATATGCACCGATTCCCTATCCGCCCTTAAGAGCCTTCATAATATTTGCATTGATAACCCACTAATTAATAAGATCAGAAAATATGTGGGAGATTTAAAAATACTGAAAAAAGAACTAGTGTTCTTGTGGATTCCATCCCACGTAGGCATTGATGGCAATGAGGAAGCGGATCGGGCTGCGAAAGAAGCTGCATTGTCAAACGTCCAAATCCACCCAACTTACATCAAGGAAGATGTAAAAAATTACCTTAAGGTCAAAATATATCAGGCATGGGAACAGATGTGGTCGGAACTTGACAACACCAATAAATTAAGAAATATCAAGCAATCGCCTGATCCATGGAATACATCATTGCGAAGTAATCGCCGCGAGGAAACTGCTTTGGCGAGACTTCGCATAGGACATAGCAGGCTCACACATCTCCATCTCATCCTCAGGCAGCCCGTACCAATGTGTGACTTGTGTAGAGTGCCTCTCTCAATAAAACACATAATTGAGAACTGCCCCAAATTTCATGTACAAATGGATAAACTTAACCTAGCTAGATCGTTGAGTGAGAGCTTGAAGGACTCTAGTGAAACAGTTAGTTCACTGATTAGGTTCGTCAAAGAATGTTCTCTGCTCCCGGAACTATAAGAAAAAAAAATAAAGAAAGAAAGAAAACAAAAAAATAATATTAGTAATAAAATTAAAAAAAAAAAAAAAAAAAAAAAATATATATATATATAATAAATAAATAAAGAAAAAATTGGAATAAATCCACTAATTCAGAATGTGTCAACAAAAGAATAATAAACAATAAAATAAAAGAATAAATAAATAAATTAAAAAAAAAAATAAATAAAAAAAATAGAAGGAAAAATAAATAAATAAAAAGAAGAAAAAAGAGTAAAACAAATCTGTTACTACAAATTTATTCGGTGCTAATAACCAAGAGGTTGAGCACCTACTCCAATACCCTAACCCTAGAGCCTGATCCAAGAATCTCTCTCCAGTACCAATCTTCTCCTTCTCGATTCCAGACCAGACATGGATTATTTTGTTCAACTTGAAGCGACCGGAAAAGCAGTGTGACCGCGATCTGGCCATTGCTATACTCCATTAAATAAGGCCTATTTAATATAAAATAATTATTATTGAACTGAACTTTAAAGATATACTATCATAGTGATATTTTAATGTTCTAAAAAAGATTTTAATTCACATCTCATGTTATTTATTAAAATTAGACAGAAAACGAATACAGCTCAGCAAAAAAGAATCACATGCAAGAACTGCAAAACTTTCAATTAAAAGTTTTTTTACTCATAACGACTGCTCTATGGTACGTAAACAACAAAACTCTACATATGGACTTTCAACAACCAACAGTAGACCAACATATACGAACTCTCTATTCTCATTTTTATATTAAGATGTACGGACACGGCAATGTCAGTAGCTGAAATGCCAGTCAGAAGAAGGCTAAAGAGAAGCTGGATGAGAGACCTTATCTGCTAAATTAAAGCCGAAGGAAGGGTTGCTGCGGGGCACTTTCCTACCTCACGTCTATCATATGTGCAGCTTACTTTTCATATAGCACACTTGCTTCTGACAAGTGCGAATGGAAAAATATGAAGAGAGAAATGTGTTATTAACTCATTATAATAATATTTAGGGAAAACACTATCTTGTATTCAATGTGCTACCGGTATTTTTATTTTATTTACTGACAATACAGGTGAATAGAAATACAATAGAAGGGCAGGACAATAATTAACAAGATGCTAGAGCTACCCGCTGAGGTGCGCCCTTACAAAGGGCCTGTCCCAGCCCTACCATCCCTCTTCCCTTTCATGCATGATTTATATATACCTTATAGCGCTTGCCGAAATCCCTCATTTTTTAAAAGCCCCTTTTGCTATCACTAATAGTTACCTTATTTCCAGCTAATGTTGCCATATATTACACAAAAAGTACACCAACATTATGTATTAGTTCCTTCAAAAAGACTGAAAATGTATTTTGAAGAGCCTTCTATTCTCTTCTCTAAAAGCTATATTATTAAATTTTATTTATTTTGATTGAAATTTACAACTATACTAGTTAAAACATCAAGCATATTAGCTGATGATATATATATATATATATATATATATATATATATATATATATATATATATATATATATATATATATATATATATAGATAATATACATGAAAATACATGCCTCATGGCAGTAATCCACTAGGTAATCTAAACTAGATGATCTCGAGGCCATCTTCTTTTAAGAGGCCTCGGAAGATTGTCAGGAATGGAAGAGGAAGCAAGAATTAAAACTAGTGGGAGTGGAGTTTGTCATGGAAGGATTGATACCTCGTACGGGCCAAATCAGCAACATATCGGATACTAAGGTCTTTATGTATGAGTTTTTTGGAGCCAAGTAAGGAGTATTGAGGATTTTGAATTGTTTGGATTAAAGACAGAAAGAATTTGATGGTTTAGTAGAGCACCAAAGCTCAACTCCGTACGTCTTGATAGGCCTCATGATAGTGTTGGTATTATTAAATTTAAACATAACATGCTCATTATTTTTTATGAGGAAATTCGGAAGAATAATTAAAAAAATCTGGTGCGGGCAACACACGACTTTCATTTACCTCCATTTTTACAATCAATGGAATAATTTTCAAATACAGTTAGAGATAAAAATACGTGAAACTATTAAAGAATTAATTAAATTGAATTTCTACAGAAACATGTGTTTTATTAAAAAATCTATTATATTATTATCTAAAACAATCAATTAGTTTTATCGGCTTTTTATTACTCTCTATGAACTTTTATTAAAAGCTTGTGTATGAGATAATATTTTTTCTAAAATCTTTAACTTTCCAACGGTTTGGTTTTGGTTTTTGTTTTATTTATTGGCACAAAACATCTTGGTCATCAGTGCCAGATACACACAGTATAAGATACACTTAGATATATAATACCTAACTCACTATTAGATACACGTTTTTTAAAAACAGACAATTATGGCTTTAGTTGAAATATTAAATAATAATATTAATTAAAATAAATAATGAACCAATATAACAAATGATAATAATACACTAAATAATAATACACTAAAACAAATAATAATAATACAAAATGAACGAATACATTATGAACAAATAATAATACATAATAGACAATAATCATATACATAATAAGTAATACATCCATAATACATGAATACATACATACAGATAATACATAATTTACAAATAATACACTCATAAATAGTGCCGGATACGCTCATTTTAGAAAATTAATTTAGACAAACTTTTTTTTTTTTTTTTTTTTTTTTCAATATAAATAATAATATTGATTAAAACAGATAATAAGAATAAGAATAATCTATAATAAAAAATAAATTCGACAACATTAGTAAAAAATAAACATATATCAAGTTATATTAGTAGACAATATTCAAGGAAAAAAAAAAATAAATAATAAAGATAAATAGAAATAAATAAACATAAAGTAAGTCCTCAAATCCTATTATAAAAGTCCATTTCAGAAAGGAGGCACATTAATTGGTCAATTCTATTCCCATCGTTTCCTAATGCAACCGCGACATTGTGAGGTATTCCCTTTTGGTCCAGTTGTCTAGTGTAGAAGGGACATTCCTCGAACACATGGGCAATTGTTAGGATTTCCCTACAATGCTGACATCTTGGGGGCAACTCTTTACATATTAAATGCCCATGTGTTAACCTTGTGTGCCCTATTCTCAAGCGGGCCATGACCACCTCCTCCCTGCGGTTGCTGCGACTTGAGGTTTTCCAATACTTTACTTCTTTCTTAATGGTTTTCAATTTGCTTGGATAACTGTTTTTCCATGCTTCGTCCCATTTCTTCCATAAATTTTCTATAAGAGGGCGTGCTAGCTCTGATGGTGTGAGCAGTGCCCTACCACGACCAGGGAGAGTGAGAGCCTCTTTAGCAGCCTTATCTGCCATTTCATTCCCTCTTATCCCCATGTGACCTGGTATCCACACATAATTGATTCTTTTCCCATTTTCAGCCATTACTTTGGTTAATTCCAGGATTCTTAAAATTCCTGGATGACTGGAATGCATATTCTGTAGTGCTTTTAGAGCGCTCAATGAATCTGAGGCTATGGTGAAGTTCTCTATTGGGAGTGTTCTGGAATAATCAAGGGCCATTGCGATCGCATTCACTTCAGCTGTATATACGGAACAATATTGATGTAGTTTCGACTTGTAGGTGCATTTTGATGCGACGAAAGCTGAGCCAGTGGATGAGTCTGATTTAGAACCATCTGTGAAAATTAAGTTGTGGCTGGGCAATGCGCTGATTATCTTCTCAAAGCGGTCTTTAAAATTTATTAATTTGGAATTTTGTTTACTATATTTAGCCAACTCAAGATATACATGGGGTTTCAGAAATGTCCATGGTGGTGTTTTGTTTTCTATGGATGTTATATTGATTAATTTTAACTCGTTAACAACGGACGACATTCTTTCGGCTAATGGTAAGGTTGGGTTGGTCTTTAGTTGAAATTTCGCCGAATATTTGGATTTAAAGATGTATACGTGAGCAGGGTGAGTAGCTTGTGTGATTAATTTTGTGATATAGTTTATGGCCAATTTATCGCGTCGGTAGGATAGTGGTGGTAAGCCAGATTCTGCACAAAGACTTAGAGAAGGGCTGGTCCTGAAAGCTCCTGTAGCAATTCGTATGCCTGCATGGTGTACTACATCGAGTTTTGCCAGATTGTCCCTTTTTGCCGAGGCAAAGACAAAGCAGCCATACTCCATCTTTGTACATATTATTGATAAGTATATCTTGAGTAAAGTGATGCGATCTGCACCCCAACTTGTTCCAGTTAAGACTTTAAGTATATTAAGTTTTTTTAAACATTTTTCTTTCAGAGATTTTATGTGATTTTCCCACGCCAGGCGTCTATCAAATTCCAATCCCAAGAATCTACAACTATTTACGTAGGGTAAAGGGACGTTGTTAAGTAGGAGGTCTGGTAGGTCGGGAAGATTTCTTCTTCTACTGAAATACAAACATTTTGTTTTAGCTTCCGAAAACTTCAGTCCAGAGTTTTGTGACCACTCGTTTAATCGGTTTAATGAAGTTTGTAACTTATCTGTTATCGATAGCAAATCTTTGGATCGACAGAAGATTGCCAGATCGTCTACAAACAGCATTGGTTTGACTCCACGAGGTAAATTGGTGGCCAGGTCACTGATTGCGAGAATGAAAAGCGTTGTGCTAAGAACGCAACCTTGTGGGACACCATTTCTTTGTTCATGTGGCATGGACAGCGAATTCCCTACTCGAACTTTGAAATAGCGATGGCTAAGAAATTTACAAATGAAGTTTGGCATGTTACCTCGGAATTCTAGCGACATTAACTTTTTCAGGATTAAATTAATATTGGTTTTGTCGAATGCCTTGTGCATGTCAAAGAAGATAGCGATGGCTTGTTCATCCTGAATAAATGTGTATTGGAGTTCCGCCTCCATTTGGACTAAATGATCCATTGTGGATCTACCTTTTCGGAATCCACACTGAAAATTTTGTATGTAATTATTGTTTTCCAGGATCCAGGTAAGTCTTTTATTTACCATTCGTTCAATAACTTTGCACAAGCAGCTGGTTAAGAAAATTGGCCTGTAGCTTGTAGGGTATCTCTTATCTTGACCATTTTTCAAAATTGGAATCACCTCTGATTGGCGCCAGACGTCAGGAAAATCGGCAGTCTCCCAAATATGATTATAATAATTTAGTAGCCAGGTTAATGTGTTGTTCGGAAGGTGTTGAATCATGGAGTAGTGGATATTATCAGGGCCTGGTGAAGAACCCTTAACACTCTTTAACACAGTCTGAAGCTCCCACATCGTGAATGGCATATTGTAGACCAAATTCGTATCTGAGGTTGAGAAGTCGAGATTCTCTGCACGCCCGCTAGCTGTCGGCTCATTATATATTTCTGAATAATAATCAGCAAAACTATTTCCTACTACTTCGGGATCGTCACACAATTTCTCATTTATTAATAATGTGTATACGGTTGGAGAACCTATTCCTTTGATCTTTCTAATTTTATTCCAAATTATATTAGCCGGAGTTGAAGAATTGATAGATTCTACAAAAGATTTCCATGAGTCCCTTTTATTACAGTTCAATGTTCTTCTACATATTGATCTTTGCTTTTTATATTCGATAAGGTTTGCAGGACTCATATTTTTTCTAAATTTATAAAAAGTTTTTCTGCGATTTTTTATTGCTTCTTTGCACTCTTTATTGAACCAAGGGACAGATGGTCGTTTGGAAAATCCTTTGGTTTTGGGTATGGAAGCTTCAGCGGCCAAGAGAATGACTTCTGTTATGGCTTGGCATCCTCTATCAATGTCCAGATTATGTGCTGATTCTAGAGGGGGGCTTACTAAAGACGAAAATCTTGGCCAATCAGCTTTTTCAATTACCCATCTTGGCTTCCTTTTGGATGTATAAAATGTGTTTGACAGTTTCAATTGTATAGGAAAGTGGTCGCTACCATAAAGTTCCGGTAGTACTGTCCAGTCTATGGTGTGGTATAGAGATGGGCTGCATAGAGAGAGATCAATTGCTGAAAAGGTGCCATAAGTGGAACTCAAGAAGGTTGGCTCTCCTGTGTTTAAAGTTAGAAGATTGGTTGAATTTATAAACCTTTCGATCATTCGACCTCGTCCATTCATATCTTTACATCCCCAAAGTGGATTATGGCCGTTGAAGTCGCCAGTATAGATGACTGGTTTAGGAAGCTGTTGGTGGATATTGATAAGATGTTCCATCTTTATTGCATTGTCTTGAGGAAGATATACATTACAAACCGTAAAACTAATGCCTAAGTGAATTCTGGCTGCTACAACTTGAAGAGGTGAATCTATTTCTATTTGTTGTGAATACACCGTTTTTTTAATAGCGAGAGCAACTCCCCTAAAAGCGCGTTCACTGTTATCATTGTCCTTTCTTAAAATTTCGAAGCCTTTTATCAAAAATATGTCTGAAGGTTTTAAGTGAGTTTCTTGGAGGCTTATACAGACCGGGTCCATGTCTCTGAGTAATATTTTTAAGTCATTATAATGTATTTTAACTCCATTGCAGTTCCATTGAATTAGGGTCATAATAGTTCATAAAGAAGAGGTAGAGTACGTTTATTAACGTTTAATAACTGGATCTTATCATTGACATTGTTTATTCTTGTTTTCTTTGGACTTCGGTTGATCCTTCTTATTCATTTTCTTGTATATTACTTTTTTATACTGTTGGTCGTCAATTGTATCCTCACACGAAATGTTTTCTGAGGTATCTTCATCAGACGTTGTTGAAGTGGAGGCTGTGGATGTTGTTGATTGAGCAATAGGAGGCTGAAAGGAAGATGAGAGTATTCTTTCCGTCCTTGTTACACTTCTAGTTCGAACAGGCAGATGATTGGGAGTGAGCGCAAGATGGTTAACAGAGGTGATAGGAGTTGCAGGATTTGGCAGGGAGTTGACAGAAGAGGGGGATGGGTGGGGTGTAGGAAGAGGTGCAGGGGACAGGGTAGAGGCAATGGTATTATCCATTCTGATTTCTGATTCCGTAATATGCATTACTGCCGTTTGGGTACTATCCTCAGTTGACATTTCGAGCGTTTCTCCAGATGAAGATAAAAGGTTAACCTGAGTTCCTATTTCTTTTGTTTCGACGGGTTTAGTGTTTTTCTTAGCGGATTCTGCAAAAGATATGTTAGAACGGGTTGGATTTCTTTGTTTATAAATGTTTTTTGCCTCGCTAAATGATATTTTTAGAGAAAATTGAATATTTTTGATCTCCTTATGTAACAGAAATTCCCGGCAATTACGATTTAGCGCATTGTGCGGGCCTTCACAATTTACACATTTTGGATCCAAGCCACATCTTACATTTTCTCCATGTTTGGCCTGTCCGCACTGAATGCAAACGGCTGCTTTTTTGCATAGTGCTGTTGGATGAGAAAAGCCGAGACATTTGAAGCATCGTGTCGGATTAGGGATGTATGGCTGGACCTTGATCGTTTCATATCCGATCTTTATATTATCTGGTAGATTAGGCGTTGGGAATGTGATAATGTATGAGTTAGTATTTATTTCTGTTCCGCCTTTCTTAATTTTAATTCGAACAATGTTTTTTATCACTGAACCTAATTCTTGCATTATTTCTTCTATTTCAAGGTATTGGAAATCGAAGCATCTGATGACGCCTTTAGAATAATTTAAGGTTTTATGGGGGACGACTTGTATCGGAAATTGTCCCCCAAAATCCATGCATTGTAGTAAAACTTCGGATTGTTGTCGTCTTGCTGTTTCTACCAATAGTGTCCCGTCTCTTAATTTCTTGACTTTTTTCACATCTCCAACTAATCCTGAGATGAATTTATTAATAAAAAAAGAGGAGATCTTCTGGAAGCTCTCTTGGTCTGTTCTTTTGATTATTAAGTATGTAGGGATAATTTGAATGTTAGATTGGGCAATGATTTTTTCGGTTGAATTTTTAACTCGGGGTCGAGAACGTTTAATGGTGCTAATGGGGTCAGGCGATTGGTCTCCCATTTTAATAATTTATTGCAATAAGAAACTCAGGAACGACTGACTAATTTTATAACTGAATATAAAAAACTAACGTAACTTAAAAATGACCTTTGACCTAAGTTGATAATATAGAGTAGCGATCACAATATATGTATAGTATAAATTAATAAAATGCAAAGAATCAACAATAATTATTTAAACTAAACTAAACAAACAATAATTATTAAAGATTAACTAGACAATAATTATTTAAACTAGACAAGTAAATTAAATTAATCCATGAAAGTACTTAGAGACTAAGATTAAGTTGGAATGATTTAGAGCAGAAGCAGTTAAATTCAAGAAAAAACACTAGAAGGTAATAAATATATCAATACTAACTAAATAAATACTAATACTAAATACATCTATAAATAATATGTAAAGTCAGATATAATATGAACTTGAGACAGAAAAGAAAATTAACTTAATTAAAGTAACAAATTTAACTTTAGTTGATATAAACAAATAAAAAAAAGTAATCAAACTGTAAGCATAGTAATAATAAAACAAGAAGTAAGTTCTATAGAAATTTTTCAATAATAACAATCCAAAAGGGCTTATCTGGAGCAGGATAGCATCCGCTGTCGGCGCGGCTTCTGAAGATTGTTGTCCCACTATCAAAGATGCCGAAACTTCAAAGACAACACAACTTCAAGACAACTTCAAAGACAACTTCAGTATCGAAACTAGTTAAGTATCGAATTCATTCAGTTTATATTTTTACCTGTTTTTCATAGGTGGTAACAAGTCCTCCTATGAAACAGGTCTCCTCTTCTGAATCCAAATAACCAAGTCCCGAAAAAAGGTCTGTGTCTGTGTGTGTAGTAAGTCTAGTGACAAAACGGTAAGTCGTACGAAACTGAAATATTATATTCAGTACATCTATACACCCGAGATGTTACAGCAAATTTTTTATTAAAATCGGCTAACCAGAAGAGCCTCTTTATACTATGCATTTTGTACTTTTTTACGATTTTCTCAAAAACTGCTCGAACGATTTTGATTAAACTCGCTATATTGATGTAATATTTAATGAACTTTAATATCATGTAGGTTTCATTCTGATTTAAATAGTCTAATGGGAATTAATTGCAGATATTTTAATTTTCTTCCTCTAAAGTACCTTTAATTTTGTAGATTCTATAAAAATAATTATATTAACATGTTACCATTGATAATTAACAGCTAAATATGCACGTTGAGCGAATTTGATAAACAACTAAAGGAGACAACTGAACAAATATTTTTTTTTTATGCATTTTTTGTGTTTTTGATCAAAGCAATAGTAATATAGATGTATAATATACCGTTGGATAGCTAAAAAGTTTAGAAAAAATATTATCTGATTTACGGAATCGTGAAGGGTAATGGAGAGTGACGAAAAGCCGATAAAATTAACTGTTTTTTTGGGTTCCCGAAAAGGAAAATTCATGTTGACGGTGCTGCAGCCTGGCGGCTTGTCAATGAAGCACAGCTCGCCAATTTTGTTTTTGAACATAAGAACAGTATATAGAAATATAATAGAGAAAGACTTTAGAAAATATATTATCTTATACACAAGCTTGTAAAATTGAATAAAGAGTGATAAAAAGCCGATAAAACAAACTGAGTATTTTAGATAGTAATATATTAGAGTTTTTAATAAAACACATGTTTATATTTTAATTCTCTAATAGTTTCACTCTTTTTTATCTCTATCTGTATTTGGAAATTTTTAAAACGAAGGTAAGTGAAAGTCGTGTGTTGCCCGCAATAGATTTTTCGATGTTGTACTTGATAACGATTATAAAGGTCCTAATTACGACATATTTTAATTAATTATTCACTTAATAAAAATTGTTTTTAATTAGTAATTTTTTTCTATACACGTGGGAGATTACGGGATCATCTGACATGATAAATTAGTTATTATTACAGATCTATTTATAAAGAGTTAGATGAATAAGATAAACATAAATTGTATTGTTTTTTAAAATTGTTTTTCTATCTTAATATTTTTCTATTCACACCTGTAATGCAGAATATAATTTTTTTATTTTGTAAGTTTAATCCTGCAGTGAAATGGTAGGCTATGTATTAGTGGAGAACCATTATTTATTCTTTAAACAATTTAAACTGATAATTGACAGCTCTATTATTAAATTTCATATAATGAGAAATTTTATACATGACAGTTCAAACTAGACCAACTATGAAAGAGAATTAAAAAAAAAAAAAAAGGAAAACATTTTTGTGAGGATTCTGCAATGTAAAGTACGAAACCGATTTGAATTTCAATTCGAAAGAAGCGCCTATGTAAAGAAGAGTAGGATAAAATACAATCAACAAAATACATGTTTGAATAATGGTTTAAAAATTTCCCAGCATCTATTTCCTCAGGGTACTTTAATAAATTGGTATAAGTTAAGAATTTTTAATTTATTCCCCTTTAATATAACCGGCTATAATAAATTAGTATCTAATTATGACTCATAAATATTCGTTGTTTCAAGCTCGCTGCAGAGGGAATTATTCTTCTGCGAAAAGCAATTGCTTGTATAAAGATAATTATTTGTTTGCGTTTCAGCTCATTTTAATTTTAGGTATTTAATAATAAAAGAAGTTGAAGGTGTCGTTTCACCATTTATCTATAACGTACTTGATCATTTTCGTAAATAATGAATATATTTTAAAATATTTGTAAATATAAATAAAAAAAATAACATTAAATTTGATAAGTGTGGTAAATTTAAGCTTGTAGCCTTCCATGCCCAAGGTCACGGTTTCAAACCCGGCAAATATACCTATGAATTTTGAAAGAGAGTGAAAAAATCATTTAAAAAAACGGTATAAAGTCCTCAAGAGGTTACGTAACATGATGGTACCGAACCTTTGCGTTAAAAATTCCTATCTTAATTATACCTGGATAGGTAAAATTAAGGAATCCTACTATACCATTGTCTGATTTGCCAAAGTGACTTTAAATGAATATATAAACAAACAATTTAGCATTAGTAGCACAAACTAGTTTCATATATTTACCAAATTTTAAAAACTGGGACTGAAACAAAAAATATAATTACACAGACTACAAAGTCTATAGGAAACCTCAGCTCATAGACATAATGATTAGCCAAAAATAATAGGATACAAAATCTTTTCAATTTGCGTTTTATATTTTTCAATTATGTATCTCTGTAATAAACAAAAAACGAATAAATCCGCCTGTCCGCCGTCTGAGGCTTTTCTTTTAAAATGTTCCCAAAATTTGTTTTAAAAGTAATAATAATTGGACAATTATCCCAAGACCTCGAGGTTGATATCAGCCAATTAGTTTCTAAACTGCGGCCGATCAAATACGCTTTAATTTAGTCACTCGTTTTTTTTTGTTTTTTTAAGATAAGGAAAAAAAAAATGAAATTCCAAACACACAGTTATTTTTAAAGATGGAAAAGAAGTTTATAGAGTTCATATAGTATGTATAATGTATGCCATGCTATTATACATAGCAGATTGAGAATTAAATTCCCCACATAACTGAAATTGAATCATTAAAATCTGTTTAGAAACTCCGGAGATATAGCGTTCTGAACTTTAACAGTGTTGAAAGAAAAGAATAGAATGAAGTTTATTATTGATCTGTCACATTTAGGACATACTGGTATGTCCTTACAATACAGCTCTTACAATGAACGAAATTGTATATACATTTATAATTAACCTTGAGTCAGGTCTTTGACGTTAGTAATTAATATACATATATTTCTAATATTAATACTATTTGATGTATCCATCATTAGAATAAAATAAAACACCTAAATTAAGATTAAAATAAAAATGAATAAACATAAACGGGAATTTTAACTTTCCATTATTTTTCCTACAAACGTTTCAATACTCTTATATACACTATATATATTACAGATTTTAATAAC
This sequence comes from Piezodorus guildinii, assembly GCA_023052935.1. Lineage (NCBI taxonomy): Eukaryota > Metazoa > Arthropoda > Insecta > Hemiptera > Pentatomidae > Piezodorus > Piezodorus guildinii. The sequence goes on along the minus strand of CM041296.1, from coordinate 101,708,528 downwards.
ACAAATTTTTAAATACATTATTTACAAACATTAGTAAATTCTTCTAACATAATAATATGATGTTATTAAATATAAAATTATTCCACATTTATTATTTCCCTTATATTTTTTCAATTGTTTCAAGTGAGTGGTTTATATTAATTTTTTTATTGAACATATTAAATGCACTTACAATAAATGATTTAATGAAAATTTTTATGTTTTGGAATAAGTAATGTGAATTTAGTGGCTTTATTTTATTTCTATTATGAATGTGTCCAGTGATGCGGCTGAGAGAGAGGCGCTGGGATCTCTTGGATTCCGCTTTTTTCCTCCACAAGTGGAGGGAAAAGTCCAGTCTGGGGTCCCCTTAGCAGTTATATATAGTTATACTATATAGACCATATTTCAGTTAAGATAGCTTGGGGTTTTGCACTTTAGTATTTTATATTTAATTGTTAATAAATTAAATATTCTTCTTGACATAATCTTTATCCAGTTTAACTACTTGTAGTAGGGTGTGGAATGCCGATCTATTTGGGTTAGTGTTATGTAACGTACAGTAGCATTCTAGGCTATTTGAAGTCTATTTAATAATTTTACTATGATATCCGTGTAGGTCATTCTTGCATAATCTAGGTATGGCATAACCATAGTACTTATCAGCATTTTTTTTCATCGGCATAGAAGGCTATATCTCTTTTAAGCCCTTTGATTAATTGAGTTGGTTACATATAAGTTGATACATAAAATTTGACACATATAAGTTGATTGCCTAAACAGCTCTATAGATTTTTATACCCTATTATAATCATGTGGGAATAATAAGCCATTAAATAACTGTTTACACTTAAAAAGGGTTTTTGGTAAAGTAGCTCGGCTTAATAAGAAATTTTTAGCTGTTATTATTATCCTTCTTTATAATATACCCCGATTATTACAATTATATTTTTTATAGTGTTCACATCTGTGATTCATAAGCAAAAGCAGTTTTAGTCACAAGATCGCCATAATGTGCCTTAATTGCCATATTTATCATTTATCACTAGCATTTGTGATCATATGTCCAAAATAGTTTATGAGTTCTATTTATATTATTTATATAACCTATCTTAATTAAGTTCAATTTCCGAAGGTATTCTTTATATCAATTTTTTGAACTCAGAGTCCGAGGTGGAATGTCTGCGGGCTTTAACGGCGATAGGTCTGCAGTAGGTCTCCAAATGAGGCATTATCTCATTGGAAATCATTTTCGTCTAATAACTGACCAAAGATCCGTAGCCTTCATGTTCGATAATAGAATATGGGGAAAAATCAAAAATGAAAAGATAATGAGATGGAGACTGGAGTTATAGTGTTTTAAGTATGACGTCATATATCGACCAGAGAAGGAAAATGCAGCTGCTGATGCGTTTTCTCGAGTGTGTTCCATAATGTGCCAAGAAGGTGAAAACGAACTGATGGGAATTCATGAGTCCTTGTGCCATCCCGGGATAAAAAGATTATATCACTGGGTAAGAGTTAAGAATCTTCTCTTTTCATTGGAAACCATACATCGGATTGTCTCAAGGTGTCGTGTTTGTTCCCAGCTCAAACCAAGGTTCTACAAGAATCAAGGGAATCTTATTAAGGTTTAACGTGTTTCGTTAAAGCTAATTCTTACTTAGTAATTTAAACTTTTATAACCAAAAAAAAAGCACATTTTTATGTTCATACAAGCTTTATCAACAACATTTAAAAACAGATGTTTTATTTACAGGAAGGTTACTTTTTGTTTAGCCATCTGGTATACATTTTATAAAATATATACTAATAAATTTAATGAACATATCAAATATATTCACAACCAAAAATATGAATAAGACAAATTATGTGGCCAAGTGGCTAAAGCGATTTATTCCTGCGACTGGTACGATTAACTGAAGGTTAGAGTACTCATTCCGCTACAGAGAGACTGTTCCCCAAATGACGCTCTTCACTCAATCCGATCCTTTCTATCCACGGCTACAAACGAAACACCTCATGAGCGATTCTTCAAACATCCTAGGTCTGGCAGGGAAAGTTCTACACCGACCTGACTTGCATCTCCTGAACCAGTCTTACTGAGACGACACATCCGCCAGTCCAAGTATGACCCAAAATTTGATGAAGTTACCCTGATTAAAGTAACCCAGACTACGCCCTCGTACGCTTGCCTAGCGGCAAGGAGGCTCGGTATCTACTTGTCACCTAGCACATATTGGAGATCTCCCTTCTGAACATCATGAGACACGGAAGAGAAGATGATGCAAAGAAGTGTCAGGGATCAGTCACTCGAATCAGACAAGTCCGCAGATCCCGTAGAAGACGAAAACCTGAAGAGCCAGAGCCTGCAGAAGTCAAAGAATCTGAAGAGGAGCTAATGGAAGGAAGGTGACAAGAGGAAGTTTGAGAATGGAGTCAGATCTTGTCCAATATATGTCCAAAATAGTTTATGTAATTATATAACCTATCTTAATTAAGTTCAATAAAGCCTTATTTCTAAAGTTATTCTTTATATCATTACTATTACACAATCCATGAGAATATGATAGATTATAAATCAAATAATGATAAATTGATGTTATTAGATAAAAATAACGAAGAAAATTTCAACGGACTGATACTAGTAGTTCGGAGAGAAAAGTCCTCCAATATCGGTGGAACATATTCCCTCGACAGAGTGAGACCAAGTCACGTACTGAACCACCAGCCAGTTGTCACAAATTGCGAAGGTCCTACAATTAAACACAGCTATCTAACCATCATTATCAATGAAAGATAAACTACCACAACTCAGCTTTTATTTTTTTTAATAATAATTTTATTGTTTAGTAAAAAAATAGGGTCGGTTAGGAATAAGCAATTTGAATAAACTAAGAGATCAGACGTGTTCTAAAAATAAGTCATCATGCAATTAAACTAATAGGAAGAAATATTTTATGGTATAGTTTTTAAAAACTAGTATGATTTTTTTTCTTATTTTAAACCGCATAAATATATAAATATTATATTAAATATAATTGTGAATCAAGATAACATTTCAAAGAATTATTTTTAATTAACATTATAATAGAAATATAGCATTTCCAAGTCAGTAGTAATTTTTTTCAAAACCAAATATAACCTTTTCCAAATCAATCATAACCTTTTTCAAAGTCATATGTAACCTTTATCATTTCAAATGTAACTCCTTCTATTTCAATTGCAACATTTTTTTCATTTATTGACTTAAATGATCTTTTATAATTATTTATTTCTTTGTATAAAAATTAACAATTAATTAAAATTATGCCTATTGAAATATCTTGAACTGTTTTAGATGATCGATGTTAATATACAAAATTATTTTATATAATTTTAAATAAAAACGCTGCAAATTATTACACAATGGCTTATTATTTCTAAATAACTACATTAAGGTATAACTGTATATATAGCTGTTAATAGGAAATTAGCTCAAATGAAAAGCAATAAATAATCCAAAGCAAACGGGTATATCACCACTGTAAATTTCAAAACGTAATATCTCTGCTAGTTCTAAACCAATTTCAATGATTCATTTTTCAATTTGTAGGAAATTTAACTATCTATGACATAGCACTAAGGATGAAAATTTTGGTATTTATTTATTAATTAGGAAAAACGTATTTTTTTGTATTCTTTATTCAGATTCTATGTATCTGGAAACGTAAACCATCTATTTTTGAGGAGGGGCGGGGGGTAATTTTTTTTATTTGTTTGGTCGATTACAAAGGTTCATTATTGAAAATAAAAAACCAAAAATAGTTTTCTAAAAGTTTGTGAAATAAAAAAAAAGGTTCAAATTAAAATGAAAAAAGTTACATTTAAAATCGTAAATGTTGAAATGGCGTTTGACTTAAAAAAATAAAAAAAAATTTTTCTTTGTTTGGAAATGTTGCATTTAAAATATTTAATTATCTATAATAAATACAGTTTCAAACGAATAAATATACTATTCTTTCTTTTATATTTTTTAACATCATTTTAATTACTCATTTATATTAATTTTAAATAATTCTTACACATTTCATTATCTTCTTTATATTTTTTGTTCATTCCTTGGATCTTTTTAATGATTTATTAATTTTCACATAATTGCGTTTAAGATTCGAATAATTTTGTTAAGAAACGCCTAGATTTTATAAGATTTCATTTAAGTTTTTAAAAAATAAGGTATAATTCTTTTGATGAGAATTCTAAAAAAAATCGATCAGCTTAATGAAATTGTTGTTTTATTAAAATACAAAACAAAGAACATACGAAAATATTAAGTAGTTAAATTATACATTTTGGAATAAATCATTGTTTCACAAGCTATTATTAGTAGCTGTTCCTATAGACTAATTTTTGTAGATCCATTAGCATGTGATAATTTGTTTTAGATGGAAATAATGCTAATCTGACTTGTAAATTAGCAGTTGGCTGAAATATTTACACAGGGAGTCTTTTAAAGCACGTTCACAAAAGAGCTTTAGAGCAAAATTTCAAATATTTCCGCTGTATTACGAACAATGTGATTAAGATATCCGCAGCAGTGAATGGAAAATATAATTACAAAACAATGAAAGCATAATTGAAAATATCTGTATTAAGGGGTTTAATCACTTCTTAACATATAAGCGAAAATTCTTTTTTTTTTAATGATAGGTCTTTTAAAAGTCATTTATTTTATTTTTTAAACTTTAAATCTCCATTTACATCTGAATATATCACGATAAACAACCATCGGCACTCACTCCTAAACAGGAAGACAGCCTGAATTATACTGGTGTGCAAACAAATTTTCCTCCATTTTATTTCATGCTAACGAATGATAAATTAGATAATTATGAACAGAAATATAGTATTAAAACATCCGTATCACATATAATTTGTTTCCAATGACGGTTTTAAATGAAACTCACTTTTTTTCTTAAAAAATATAATTGTTCAAACTGATACAAACGTGTTAGAAATCATTAGATACTCTCATTCCTGGTTGTTAATGATTATTTCAATTTTTAGTTTTCTTCCTTTTCATATTTTCTATAGGTGTTTCAACAGAAAAAACGATCAAAAGAAATTGGCAAGCATAGCTTCTGACCATTTTCCATTATAGCGTTTTTCTATGTGCAATATGTCTCGATGAAACCTTTCGCCGTGTTCGTCTGATACTGCTCCAAGATTAGCGGGGAAAAGGTCTAAATGAAAGTCCAAGAAATGAATTTTTAGGGACATATTGTATTTTAGGGCTTTGTATGAAGAAAGAAGAATTTTTTTTTTTCAAGGAAATTATGACCCACTTTAACCAAAGCGGTCCATAGTCTCTTTTCAGCTTTATGCAATGTATTTTCAAAATTTGAGTCCTTCATGAGCTCTTTATTGAGGTATTTGGGGACCCACAAAGATTTCTTCCTTCAATTTCGCGTCGCTGATTCAAAGAAATTTAGTTTTGAGATATAGAAAACCTCAATCGTTTTTGTTTATAACGAATTTTTCATAAGGCCTAACTTTATATGTAGAGGTAGTAGACAAATTTTAAACTCATTCTTTGTGGCCAATGTTTTTACTATGTAATGCTTTTCTCTACCACGAATGTCCCATTCGCATAAAAAGCAACAAAATTTGGTATATCCTCCTTGCAGTCTAGTTAACATTGCAACAACTTTTAGACCAGCACAAATGTTTCACGTATACTGTGAATATTTATATTTTTTCCAACAAGTTTTTATGTTTGTTGCGTGTGCAGGAGGAATAAAAGGATATTTATAGCCGTCAGACAAAAAACACGTAATTATGAGAAAAAAAAAATACTTATAACAATATAAGTATGTGATAGAAAAAAATGGAAAGCAAACATCAATGTAGCATATTAAGCTATTCATATTTTTATTTAAAGGAGGATTTTTTTGCAGACAAGTGTTATTATAGGAGGTCTCTCATACAACTCCTCTTCAGTCTTGTGTGGGTATTACCTGGCATGAATGTCGCCATACTTTTGATAAGGTATTCGGATGTCTTTGTAGTTCGTGGAACGGTTTGGCGAGTGACAGTGTGTTTATTGACAATTAGAATGTGAAGATTAATGTGTGAAGTCATGTTACTAACGCATCATGCTTTTGTAATTGTTCTGAAAGTGTTAGCCTGAAAGATTTAAAGTTTATTAATTTGATTCTTGTCTGCTGTCCCATTTATCTGCGATACGTATGTCCAAATAAGTAAGTGTATGTATTAATTTTAGGCCTAAGTTTCAATTTTCAATACTTTGAAAAGAGCGAAAAAATAAGTCTCTGTCTTTGGTTCAGGGTTATTTTTTTTCCCTATTGATACGTATTCACGATCGCAATACTTTCCCTCACTCTATATTTCATATGTAGGTAAATTAAATTAAAAAACTGATTCATATCTTAAAAATTATGGAGGCAATAGACTAACAAAAATTAGTGGGCTATAATATCTCGGTACATTCCTCAGATCCAGTTAATTAAAAGGAAATTATTATTATTATTTGTCTTGTTTGGGTATTTCTTTTCATTAAAAATTTGTCTGCTTAGCATTCAAATAGCTTTACCCTCCAATTCATCTGTTTAATTGATTGTATTTCTATGGTTTTTGCTTCCTTTGACCAACATTCTATGACTATATTATCAGGCTAATTAAGAGTAGACAGATAAAAAAAAAACCTTTTGCCATCAAATGACTAATTGGCTGATGAAATGGCCAGGGTAATAGAGGTTAAACAATTAATTTGTGTATTATTTATTATTTTTCAATACTCTCAATGATTTTTTGTTTATAAATCTTTGTATATATATATATATATATATATATATATATATATATATATATATATATATATATATATATATAGCATAAAAATTCAACACACTATACCAGTCTCTTAATTAACCACATAACAACATAAACATATGATATAATTTCTAATTAATAAATTAAAGAAAAATATATTTAAACTTCCTCAATTTGGAAAAAATAATTACAACAAATGTTTCTTGCAGTAATACATGTTTAGTTCTTTTCAAGACATATTGTTTTTTACTTTCTTTTTTTTTTGGCATAATTTCCAATATTTCTTATAAGATAATTTTTGTTAGTTATAAATTTGGAAAACATTTCTCACTGAGCATGGTAATAATTTTTTTTATACGATGTACTCCCAATTCTAAATGTTAGGCTTTCGTGTTAATATTGTATGGATAATTTTCACTGAGAAGAACATTTAATCAGACATTGATATAATAAAACTAATCAAAATCAAAATATTCTTCCTTAAGAAAAAGGTTGAATATTTAAATTTAGAAATATAATATGGCTCTTCCGTTTACTCTTTATGGATGAAAAAGTTGCTGTTACACCTCAGGCATACTAGTATGTGTATTACATCCTTGAATTATTATAATACTTGCTATATACATTATAAGACACTTAGACTTAAGGAACATATAGATCTGTTGAATACTTAGTTGTGTACCTACCATTCATCAGATCTAGCCAAAAATATTTTTAATAATCTTGTAAGTTCCAATCCCAACAGAAAATAATTTTATTTCAAAATGTTTATGATATTAATTTAAGTGTTTATAATAATAATAAAATGTTTTTTTCAATTTCAAGTAGTATATTGCTATTGATCAATATATTTTTATTTCAAAGAGGTTTACCTATCATGCATAAATATTCCATATAAAATGTTTCAACAGCTTCATCAGCGGTGTCGTTTGCGTAAACTCACTATGTCAAAAGATAATTTAAAGCATTTTTTAAATTCATATTTCAATTTAGCGCCTTACTTGGAATCCTCACGCAAGACTGAAACGACAAGAAACTGCTCGAAGATATCGATTCCTACAACACTTACTAGACAAACGTTCAAAACTTCCAGTATATTACAAGACACATTTACATCACAATTATCAGAACTATTTGGACATATGGAATCGAGCTTTGGGGCTCTACGAAACCATCTAATTCCTCCCGCATCCAGTCCTTACAATCCAAAATCCTGAATGCTCCTTATTTTGTTACAAATCAACTCCTCCATAATGTCCTTGATATCCCATTTGTTGCAGATCTTGTCCGTGATAAATACTCCTCGTTTCATTCTAAACTCTCTGCCTATACAAACCCACTTGTCCGTAATAATCTTCCTCTGATATCCCTGATAACCCTCCAAGGCGACTGACAAGAAGGCGGCCTCGGAACCTTAAAATAGTCAGCGAAGTGCTACCACTGGGTAGTTCTTTCTCAAGACATTTTCATGACTTTATTTTTTCATTCGTCATATTTAATTATTGTGTTGTTTAATACAGTTGTAAATTACTGTAAATTTTATCGATTTATTTTAATCGTTCAGTTTAATCTAAAAATAGTTTCACTAACTTTAGAGTTCCTCGTCCATCGTATAGGATTTCCATGCTGTTTTAGAGTGAGGATGCGAAGAGTTTTTTTTTTTCTATTACACTTGCATAAAAGTTATATAGACTATCAACATCGCTTTGTTGGTTAACCGGCTTGTCTAAATTGCTTGATAGATTTTATAAATCATCCTTTACATAGGTTTTCTTTATTGTGTAAAACTTAAGCATTTTCGAGATTAAAAATACGTTTATGTTTGAAGGTATGATGTGATAACCCGGTAGCTAATTTTGATTTTATGGCGCCCTCACTAAGCTTCCTCTGGCTCTGATCAGTGACGTGGCTGAGAGGGAGGCGCTGGGATCCCTCGGATTCTGCTTGTCCTTCCACAAGCGGAGGACAGACCCCGTCCGGGGTTCCCCAGCAAATTGTAAATATTGTATATGAGTGTGTTTCAGGTTTTGTTTATTTATTTGTTAACCTAGTATTTATTTTATAAATTTTGTTATTATATACCTTTATCTATTATAGTTTCATTTTATGTAATTTGACTTTCCTTTTGTTTATATTGTAAAAATCGGATGAATGTGATCTTGTATCAATATAATTATTGTCAATTGTGACAACTTGTAGTATATCCGAATAAATAAATATATAATGAAATTTGATTTTATAACCACAGTTTTCATCTATTTAAAATACATTATAATGGTTTAATTCAGTTTAAATAGGAATCTCGTTTAGTTTACCGTGAGACATCTGTTTTATGAAATAGTATTAAATTTAAAATAATCAATAACAATCTTAGTTTATAGATTTATAACAACTTACTATTTTTGTTAACAAAAAAAAAAATTATTTCTCCCGTTTAATGAAAAGCTTATTCGGTATGTTTTACTTTTTTTCTCTCTTTTTTTTTTTTTTTTAATATTGCTTTATTGAGAAATTATACAATCTGCCACTATCTAGGGCAATAAGTATTAGAGTTAAAATAAGTCATTCATTCCATTTGTATAGAGTAAAATAAAATAAGTAAACCTAAATAACAAATGGAAAAATAAAATGAAATAAAATAATTATAATCTTGGCCATATTCATACTTATTAACCTTCAGAAAAGAATGCTCTAAATGATAGTCAAATATGTATCAAAATCCATCAAATGGTTTAGATTCTAAAATACTTAGATTAGTTTATATAGTTTTATTAAAAGATCTGGTGCGCACAACACACGACTTTCACTTACCTCCGTTACTTATATCAATTTAATAATGATGGAGTTTTGTTGACCGTAGAGAAATTTTTTTTTTTTTTAATTTGTTTTATTAAGAGATAATACAATCTGCCACCTTCTGGGGCAATGAGTATTAGAGATAGAATAAATCATTCATACCATATGTACATTGTAAATAAAATTAAAGAAAAAAAAATTAATAAGACTAATCAAATAAAAGAAAAAAAATATATATACACAAAATTAAATAAATACTATAAAAAAAAAAAAAAAAAAATAAATAAAAAAATGAAAAATAACAATCTTGTTCGCATTCATACCTATTTACAATATTTACAAGCTGCCCCTGGGATCACTGGATCAAACCTCGAGATCCACTAGTGGATGTCGAGGCACAATGCCAGAAGATCCCAGCGCCTCTCATTCAGCTGCGTCACTGGTCTTGAGTGCCAGTGGAGGCTGAGCGAGGGCGCTAGAGCCACATACACTCAGGGCATGAGTGGAGAAGCCAGCCATTGCCAGCACTCCAATGACATATTCACAAGAGATCTCTGGGCCACTGCCGCTTCAACCTACGAGGAGGATTATAGGGATGTTTGGAACTGGATAGGGAGTGTGCCAAGGGATTAGGAAGGTGAGTAAGCTTCTGATGGAAGATTGAGAATTTGGATGGGATTAGATCAAGGACAAATGGGATATTCAGGTCATGGTGTAAGGTTTTGTTGGTGACATAATATGGGGCATCGACTATTGATCTAAGGACTTTAGACTGGAAGGATTGGATACGTTTGATATTCGAAAATTTTGCTGTTCCCCACAGTTCAAGTCCGTAGGTCCAAATGGGTTTAAGAATAGTCTTGTAAATGAGTAGTTTGTTGTCCGTTGAGAGGTGTGATTTCCTATTTAGAAGTCTATATAGCTGGCCATATCGTCGATTGAGTTCTTGTCGTTTGAGTCTAGTATGGGGGTTCCATGTCAGTCTTTTGTCTAAGAGAAAACCAAGGTATTTGACTGTGTCAGAAAAGGGAAGGGGAATAGAGTTAAAATGGACGAAAGGGCAGGATCTGCGTCGAAGGGTAAAGGTGACTTGCTTGCTTTTTGATTCATTGACTTTGATGCGCCAATGATTGCGCCACTGTTCAATCAGATCGAGATGTGATTGGAGGTTTGAGGATGCCATAACAGGATCTGGATGGGATGAGAGGATAGCTGTATCATCGGCAAATGTTGCCAGGAAGTTTTCGGGTAAGGTGGGAATGTCTGAGGTGAATATGATGTAGAGTATAGGACCTAGGACACTACCTTGTGGAACACCGGCTTCTATCGGATGACAACTTGAGAATTCAGAACCACAACGGACTCGGAACGAGCGGTTAGAGAGGTAGGATCGAAGGATTAGATATAGGGCTTGGGGTAATAGGGTTTTTAGTTTAAAAAGCAAGCCATCGTGCCACACCCGGTCGAATGCCTGTGCTATGTCCAGAAAGGCACCTGTGCAATATAGCTTGCTTTCAAGGGCATAGGATATGTGGTCAACAACTCGAAGACCTTGGTGAACAGTGGAGTGACCTGAGCGGAAACCAAACTGGTGAGATGGGATTTTGTGGAGTTGGATTAACGGTAGGATGCGTTTCAAAAGGATTTTCTCAAATAATTTGGAAAGTATAGGGAGCAAGCTGATTGGTCTATAGGATGATGTATGATTAACAGGTTTGCCCGGTTTAAGGAAAAGTATAATGGTTGAGTGTTTCCACATCAGAGGAAAATGGGTTGTTCGGAGGATGCAGTTATATATGTAGGTCAGGAATATTATCGCCTTTTTGGGAAGTTGTTTAATGATTTGGGAAGTGAGGAGATCAAATCCAGGAGATTTTCGAGGTTTAAGTTTATTGATTAGGAATTTGACCTCAGAGGGGTTGACAGCTTTAGGAGGTAAGGAGAGAGGAATCGGCGAGGAGAGGGATTCTTCAACTGCAGCTGTATGGGTAGGATTAAGTTCAGGATGAGGAGTAAATGTGTTTGCAAGATGTTTAGCAAATTCCTCTGCTCTAGTCTCATCTGACGAGGCCCAGGAACCATCATGACGTTGGAGAGGATGAGATATATAATGGTATTTAAGGATTTTTTTAGTTGCTTTCCAGAGGGAATGGTTACAAGTGGATAATGAGGAAAGGTAGGAATTATAGGATTGGGATCTGTAGGTTGTCAATCTATTTTTAACTAATTTACAATAATAATTGTATGATTTCCTGTCGTCAGGGTGCCTGGTCCTCTGCCAGATAGTTCTAGAACGGCGCTTGAATTGGATAAGGTCCAGGAGTTCTTGAGGTAAAGGATTTGTACATCGGGATTTGGTGGAAGAGAGAGGTGAAGATGAAGTCCAGGCTGCTTGTTGGATTAGGGTAGTAAAGGTATTTACAGCTTCATCCAGTTCTTCAGGGGATTTGAGGGATACTCTGAGATCAATATTGTCGGTTAAGATTTGACGGAATAGGTCCCAATGAACTGGCCCTCTGATGAATGAGGGTGGAGTCGGTTTAGGAATGGGCGATAATGAAAGGGTAAGGAGTAATGGACTGTGATCTGAAGATAGGTCATCGAGGCGAGATATGGAATAATTTAGTGAACCTAGACCTTTATGAATGAAAAAATCTAGAAGGTCAGGATTGCGGTTGGGATCTGTTGGCCAGTAGGTAGGAGAATCCGGAGGAAGGATAATGCTGCGAGTAGAATTAAGTGCAGACAACAGGATTCGTCCGCGAGAGTTTGTGGTTCTGGCTCCCCATTGTTGGTGTTTTGCATTAAAATCTGCTCCTACAAGAAAGTGGTGTCCCAAGGAATTTAGGAATGAATTGAATTGGGATTCGGAAAATGGAATTTTTGGAGGGGAATATGCTGAAACAATTGTTAAGTTAAAGAGCTTGGTTCGGACTGTTACAGCTGTAGGTTGTAGGTAATTATGGACCGGTAAGGGGTGTGAATGATGGGAGAGGGAGTGATGGATGATGACAGCAGTGCCAGCATGTGCGGTTCCGTCCGGGTGGTCCGTTCGGTAAATGTTGTAATTGGGGATGTTAAACAGCCGTGAGTTAGTAAGTCGAGTTTCTGTTACCAAGGCTATGTCTATATGTTTTTCTTGTAAGAAGACTGTCAGTTCGTTGGTGTGATTTCGAATACCATTCGCGTTCCAAAGGAGTATGGATATAGGTTCGGAAGAGGTCATTTAAGGATTTCTTGCAGAAGTGATGAGGTGGGATACGAGGTTAGTTAGAAGAGATAGTAGGGGAGTCACGACTGATTTCAGTTCAGTGATAAAGGATGTTAAGAGACTGGTGATATCTGTTGCGTTAGATGGAGGAGGAATAAGTGGAATTTGATGTTGATGGGATTTTTGAGGCTCGGGTAGGGTTAGAGGAAGAGAATATTGAGGTTGGGGCTGGGGGTGTTGAAGGTTTGGCTGTTCCTGCGGCAGGGCCTCACAATTCTTATTTTTCTCACCGCCTCCTAGAAGTTGGGCAAAGGACACATTAGAGTTGATGAGGTTTGAAGTTATTCTTCTTGGAGTAGAGGAATATTCTGTTGACTGCGGTTTCTGAAATTTCAGTTTTAGATTTTTGTAAACCTGGCATCCTTTGTAATTAGCTGGGTGTCCTTTCAGGCATAGAGCACACACTGCTGGAGTTTGCCTTGATTTGATGCATTCTTCAGATTTGTGGGGGTCTCCACATTTCACGCAACGTGGCATGTGATGACAATAGTGCTTGGTATGGCCATATGCCTGGCAGTTGTGGCATTGGACAATTTCTTTCTTCACGTACGGCTTTTCAACTGCTACTTTAGTGTAATACAGCCTTTGGATATCGTAGACCTTTTCAACTCCAGGTGAGGGTTCTAGATCAACGAAGAAGAGGGGTAGAGGTATCTTCCTAGTTCCATCGGTGCCGGATCTATTTTCCTTCATAACGTTTGTTATTTGACGAACCTTGAAACCCAGTGCCGTCAATTCTTCTTCAATGTCTTCAGCAGGCGTTGAGTGATGAAGATTTCTAATGACTACCCGCAAGGAGCGCTCCTGCCGAAGCTGGTAGGTGTGGAACTCTGCCTTTGTGTCCGTTAGATATTTAACGATTTTCCGGTATGATTCTGCTGTTTCAGGAGAAATCTTGGTATCAGTGCTTCTGCTAAGGCACGAGTAACTGCCTGGATCAATAATTTTATTTATTTGGGTGCAGAGCAATTGAAAATTTTTTTATATTTTTGACGAATATCGGGGGAGGCCGAGGCTCTCTAGGCGTTGGTATTGACTCCATAGCATCTTTATCAGATTGGAGAATCTGGTATGGGTTGGGCGTGAAGAAAGGAGATTCTTCGGATAATCCCTGGGATGAAGTGCCTGGTTGTGGTTCGTCTGATACATTTGTGGGAGTAACTGGAGGACTATTTTTTTTATTATTACGCCGTGAACGGGTCTTAGCTGGTGGAGAATGCTGAGGTGTTGAAAGTGCTGAATTTTGAGGATTATAGGACCTGGTAGACCCAGCGGATCGGGACCTTTTGGTAACTTTGCTGGACATTACTTGGTGGAAATATCTCATTTTCGCATGAATAGATGGTATAGAGAAGGAAGAAAAGAAAAGGGGAAAAAAAAGAAAAAAAAAAAAAAAAAAAAAAAAAAAAAAAAAAAAAAAAATTAAATTACGTCTGCGCGATATAATTTAATGTTTAACACACGAACGTGCCCCTACCAGAGCTGGCGGAACACTGAGCTCGTGGCCCACGTAAAGTCGTGGGAGTGGGGGGCTTCCCTATGGCCGCTATGAGTGTGATAAGGCCTCGTATACACACGGCTACACTGTTCACTATTAGACACTCTAAATAAAAACAGTACTCACTGTGGGATTACTACCAATGTAGACCACTGTTGTCCAGCTACTTCATGGTTGATTTCAAATCGAAAAAAAACATGCAGTGACTACACAAAGATTGATGTTCTAAGAGAACGATGTAAAACGTGACTGTTTATATCTAGCGCATGCGCAGAACTCCCGTAGAGAAATTAGATGAGGAAGATGGTTGGGGGTGCGGTCATAAATTAAAACCACACAATTAAAAATAAGAGTTATTTTTATTATGTGCCGACGTTTCGGCCTACAATGTGGGCCTTCATCAGGGCTAAAAGAAACAAGATAACAACCAATGTAATTAGACTTAATAATGCGTTAGGTATATAATAATAATATGACAGTAATAAATTATGGGAACATAAATAATATTAAATGTAAAATGATAATAAGATGACAATTATAAAGTATGGAAATAAGGTGACAGTTATAAAGTATGGAAATAAACAAAATTAAGATGATAGTTATAAAGTATGGAAGTAGACATAATTGAGATGATAATATTGTAATGAGAATATATAAATAGAGACTCAGTAAATGAAAAAAAATGATAAAGGAAAAATATGTGAACAATTAAAATTTTAAATATTAACAATTATGAGTTGATATATGACGGTAATATATTAAAAACATAGTTAAGAGTATAGGTAATATATAAAAAAATATAGTCATTACAAAAGAAAAACAGTATGAATAAAAAATAATAATTTAAATTTTAAAATAATGTAATATTAAACTAATAATTATATGTCAGGATATGTAATGGAGAAATATATGAGTATGGAAAGGGGGAGAAAGAAATGGGCGATGAAAAAAGACCCTTATAAATAAGAAAAAATACATACATGACGTGCAAGCGTTGCCTACGAAGTGATGTTTCTCAGTTTAAAAAACGCTCATTGCGTGGAACGGAAAATATGAGAATTAGAATGTCCGTTAGGAAAATTCCAAGAAGCTAAGTTATGTTTACTGATTCGATTGTTAAAAAATAGCCAAAAGTCATTACTTGAGAGTACTTGAGTTATTACTTATGAGTATTTGATAAAATTGTAAGAAATAGTGACGAGGTAAAGATTAAAAGATTTTAAGTAATAACGGATGACGATAATAAATGATGAATGATGATAAGGTAATAACGAATGACGATAAGGAGCTGTCGAAGGAAATGATAAATAAACAGTAATCTAGTAGGTAAACAAATAAATAAATAAAAAAGGGGAGTACGAAAATTAAATAAATATATAAATAAAAAATTGATAATAAATAAATAAAAATAAAATTATGAAGAGATGATCAGGTGGTTGTTTAAAAAATGAGCTAGGGATGCTTTATTAAATTTAATATTTGGGAATAAGCTAGTGACAAGTTATGTTTGTCAGTCTTTTGATTAACAGGAAGGGGTTCTAGTTGTATGTAAATGCATTCTGTAATGAGTCGTTTGTCATGGTTGGGATTCTTGCCACTGTTCCAAATTTAGAAACGAAAATAAATTGTTTAAGAATTACGAGGCATGTTTTTTAAGTAAGTACCGTTTTGGAATTAAAAAAAGACGTGCAAAGATATCGCAATCATTTTATTTTTACATGAAAGCCTGTACCTTAATCTACTTTTCTACATAATTTTCATGAATTTTGAGGCACTTGTCATAACGCGGCACCAGTTTTTGAATACCTTCCTCAAAAAATTCTGCCGTCTCACTTGTTAAACGACGTTGACGAAAAATGGGTGGCCTACGTCACACTAGAATCAAAACAACAATCCATTGAATGGCGACATTCATCATCACCGAAAAGAGTGAAGTTTAAGCAAACAATTTCTGGCCGAAAACTCATGTGCACAGTTTTTTGGGACAGAAAACTGGGCTGTCGCGCGTCTTCAAGACGATAACGAAGTCAAAACATTTGTGATGCAGTGGTTAAAAAGTCAGGCGGCAGAATTGTTTGAGGAGGGTATTCAAAAACTGGTGCCGCGTTATGACAAGTGCCTCAAAATTCATAGAAATTATGCAGAAAAGTAGATTAAGGTACAGGTTTTCATGTAAAAATAAATTATTGCGATATCTTTGTACGTCTTTTTTATATTCAAAAACGGTACTTACTTAAAAAACATGCCTCGTATTAACATTGAATTTTAAAAGAAACATGTGTTTTATTTATTAAATTATTATATTATTATCTACGACGATCAGTTTGTTTTATCGGTTTTTCCACTCTCCGTTTACTTCTACGATAGTAGTCTTTTTTTTTAGATCTTTTTTAGCAATGATAATCAGACGATATTGTCAATTTCATAAAAACTGCAAAATTAAAGGTATCTTGAAATATCGGAATTCAAGTCCTGTCAGACTATTTCAATCAGAATGAAAACTACACGGTGTTAAAACCCAACCAATTTTACATCGATATAGCGAGTTTAATCAAAATTGCTAGAGCCGTTTTCGAGAAAATCGTAAAAAGATGGTATAAAGTGGATCTTCTGGTCAGCTGATTTTGATGAACGTTGCTATAACATCTCGGGCGTAAAGTTGTCTTAAATATGAAATTTCAGGTTCATAAGACTTTTTAGTTGTTTTTTTCGCGCTGGACTTTCCACACACACAAACCTTTTTGGGGTACTTGGTTATTTGGACTCAGGGGACCCTAAAACGTGTATTTCGGTTGAAAACTGTAATTCGAAAATTTTGATGATGGCAATACTTTCCCTTGCTATATATTCCATATATAGGTAAGTGAAAAAAATATATATTAACAGTTCTTGATAGGGATAGGTGGTAATGGCGACTTATTTATATTAAATCAAATTGCTCATGGTCGGATTCGGAGATTATCGGAGAATATAGCGATGAGGAGCCGAGAAGCCATTAGCTGGCAGAGACCTGATTGGAAGGGACTGTTGGAGGCTACATTACCACGCAGACCTGACGGTGGGAGGAGGGACGAGGTACATTATGAAGCGGCCGATGTTTGGAGTTGATTATAGCCCCTGCGCTCCTCAAATAGTGTTAGCTCTCAGGCCCAACAGCTCAGCCATTCCTCGCACGTAGCCACGAGTGCCGAGCCTATTCTATAATACATCACCCAGACGAGATTATTTTTTTCAACGAGGCTATACCCTACACCTATTGCCGACGTGACGGGCTCCGCTGCCACTGATGACTGTTTGACGACTGTACTGAGTTTATCCCTCCAGTTCATCCTTTACTGCTCGTTGCCCTCATGTGCCTTCAGCCGCGAGTACCTATAAACCTAGTAGGCTGAGGATCTATATCCGTGTTATCTTTCAAATTTCATATCTCATAACGTAACTGCTTAACATTATAGTACACGCATTATACAAAATCCACTCACCTCCCAATAGAAAATTAAATTGTTTTTTTTTAAGCCCTTATAATCTGTATTGTTATGTTTTGATACTAAGGGAAATAAAATTAATTATTACATAGATAGAAGTTATTTATCAGTCTTTGTCGGTTAAAGTCTTTTTTTTTTTATTTTTTTTTTTTTTTTTTTTTTATTTATTATAGAGATATTTACAACTGTATTAACACAAAAAATACATCAAGTAAATGTGACTGTTCACACATGAGATATGGACATGATAGGCGTGAGAAGAATCTACCCATTGGTAGCACTTCAAAGGTTTTTCAGACAAGAAGGTCTCGTTTCAGCCGCCTCGGAGGTTGATCAGTAATAGAAGGAGATGAGAGATTGCGGACAAGTGGGTTTGGGTGGAGTGGTAATTTGGAGTGAAAGGAGGTATATCTAATTCGGGTTAAGTCTGCAACTAATGGGATATTCAGGTCTTTGTGGATTATTTTATTGGTGACAAAGTAAGGGGCATTTAGGATCTTTCGGAGGATTTTGGATTGCAAGGATTGGATGCGAGAGGAATTTGATGGCTTGGTGGATCCCCATAGTTCAATTCTATATGTCCAAATAGGCCTAAGTATGGTAATATAAATTAGTTGTTTGTAGTAGGTGGGAAGTTTTGAACGTTTGTCAAGTAAATGTTGTAATAAGCGATATCTGCGAGCTGTTTCTTGTCGTTTCAGTCTAGTGTGAGGAGGTTAAAGTCAAAAGGTATTTTCCTAACCCTCTTGGGTTCTCCGTGGACTGGCCCTCGCGACACACCGGGGAGTCCTCGTAGTTTCCCCCAACAGCAGCCGCCAAGAGTATTAGGGCTGGCAAAGACATAGGCATTCTATCATAAAGGTTTAGAAGGCTTAAGTTATTAGAAATAGTTCTTAAAATTAGTGTCTACAAAGGCTGGTCCACTGATGCTTCCCAGTTCCTTTCCCTTAGTCATGACAAGTAAGAGATTGGTTGGCGTTTCAATTTCCAAAAAAATGAAGTATATAAAACCTCTTTATGCAGTTACGTTTAGCGTTATCTGTCTGTTATCTGACCCCTTGTTGTTCTTGATGTGTGGGCCCCATGTCATGCTACGGTCAAATGTCAAGCCGTGATATGTTATTGTGTCTGTCTACAAAATTCGGTTGTAGTAAAAATTAACAAGAAGGTAGGATTTTATGTCATTGAAAAAATAATTATATTGTACTTTTTTTTACAATACTAAGTTCTATAATCATAAAAAACCTCAGCCCATACAATAACAATTATGAAAAATTAGCAGATATTACGATAAAGTTCTAATATAAATTGCCAATCTGAAACGGATGACGACTCTAAAGTCAATGAAATACAAATTTTATTATTTTATTAAAGTCTAAAATTATAATTACCTAAAAATATCTTCTCCCTTTACTCATCCAGAAAAAAACAAACAAAAAAAACATTAGGTTTATTGTATAATCTTGAGCAATTTTGTCAGTAGTTTCTCTTCTTTGTAAATGTTATTTATAAATTAAATAATTTAATTAATTTCAATATACTCCACCACTTTATTCAGATCTTTTAAACTAACACTTTTGCCATTCTCAGATGACTTTGTCTGTGTAGTATGGAGCCTCGTTCTGAAATTGACAGCTTTGTATTGTTTATCTATTGGGTTGTGTCACGTGAAATGTCCGTTTTCAAGGTAAAGGATTTTTATTAAAAATACGATATGAAAATAAGATAATTTTATTCGAAGTATTTACCTTCATTTTCTACACATTTATCCCAACGAGACACCAACTTTTTTATCTCTGAACTGAAAAACTCTGAGCTTTGAAGTGAAACAAAATCTGAAAACGCACTTTTCACTTGATCATGTTCAAAACGTTTCCCTTGACGAAGTTGTCTAAATTCCTGAAAGGTGGTAATCTGTTGGAGACAAGTCGGGAGAATATGGTGGGTGCGAAAGAACTTCGCAGCCCAGTTCTTTCAATTTGTGCTCAGTGAGATCACGAGATACCCATGTATCGAGCTTTTTTACTTTCCCAATACACTTTAAATGTCTGGAAACGGTGGATGCACTTGCATTTAGTTGTGCTGAGAGTCCTTTAACTTCCGTCCTTGGGGTTTCCTTCTACTGTATGTTTGAGGACATCGTTGTCTATTACGGACGGAGGTCCTCCTCGGGGCAAGTTTTCCAAGTCGGTATCCCCAGCTGAAAACTTAGCAAACCAACGGCGAATGGTCCGTTCATTAACACTCCCTTCCCCAAACACCTTGCAAATATTTCTAGCGACCTCAGCTGCTGAATGGTCGAGTTTAAACTCGTACAAAAATATCACTAGAAAATTGCGTGTTTCCATGTTCATATTTGGAGGTATACTAAAAAGTGGGTAATTGATTGGGCAGTTAATGTTTGTAATACAAAGGTAGAGGACTACTAACTGTTTACTTTAAATATGTAAACATTCGGAAGAAAACAACAGAGACCTGCAAAATCCTTTATGTACAGAAATTATAAAAGCGGACATTTCATGTGAAACAAACCAATACGACTTTAATCTAAAATAAATCCACCTAAAATTAATCAACACTCAATTAAATTATTTTATTTTATAAATAAAGTAAAAATAGAACAAGGGACCTTCAAGGATTTCATTGTCAGAATAGAATTATAAATAGGTTTCTTTTGTCGATTTCAAGGGGGAAAAGGATCATAAATTATTATTGTATTTGCACATGGAAAATCCAGAGTATGTAGGAGTCCAGGCTGTATCAGAACCTTCTATTGTGATCCTCCAGGTTACAGTGTTGACAATGGGACCCTGTCACTAATGTGGAACCAGCTGAGGGTTATTCTAACAAATGATTCCGAGTCCTGTGCACGTGGGTACTTGCTTTAGGGAACCTGAAACCTTATAGTGAGTTCCTGTAACCAATAATATGTATTTTTTTCTTCTTCTATTTATATATAACATTACATATACATATACATATGTACATACAATATATACTTATGTTTATAATGATAACGAGATTTTGGTTTCCGCGAACTCCTTCTCAACCACAAGACGGATTTCAACACAGTAATCAACATCACAGTCTTTTCAGAACGTTTATACGTAAAATAAATTGCAATTTGACTTTTCTTTAAACGGGAAAAATAAATTTGTATAACTAAATCATCAAAAATTATTTCTTAAATATAAGTAGTAACATAGACGTATAATATACCGTTGGAAAGCTTAAGATTTTACATAAGTTAATATGTAATAAAAGAAATCGTACGCTAGGTTAGTATAAAGTTCTGTATAAAAGCCCATAAACTTATGAACACATGACAGGTATGCCGGGTTGAAGTGGATCAATCCTGTTTCTCGCCGACAGTATTTCCTGGGAGTATTCCTATTCCGCACTTTTAATACCCAAAGTCTATCCTACATTCTTGACCTACTCATCCCTTGTTCATCAGTACATTCGTTTAACATATGATCCCAGCCCACTAACTTCTATTTTCCTTCTCATCGAACATCATCTTTTAAAAAATCCTTTAGTTTGCGTGCCACCTCACTTCCATACCTACCTCTATACGCAAACCATTTTCCTTAACCTCATCTAAAAACAAATTATACCATTATCTCCTCAGTAATCAGTCTTCCGAATAATTGTATAAAAAATTAAGAAAAATTTTCTTATTTCAAGTTAACAAAAACTTTTTTTTCTTTGATTTTACGTTATTAGTGTGAGGTTCAATTATAGTATCTCTGTATGCACATGTTTTCAGTATTATATAGTCATACATGATTGTTCTATTGTCGTTGTATTTACTACGCTATAAATAATGCAAGTAGTAGTCATATGTCGTTCAAGCAATATTATTTACATTTTTTTTATAAATAATATAGTATAACCTTAAGTTTGTTTTTGTAATGTTTTTATTTTTAAGCCAGAAATAATACTCAATTTTGTACTTTTTGTTATTCTTAGGGAAAGAAGTCCCAGATAAAATTTATTTTTCTTCTTCTTCTTCTTATCTTGTTAGTAAAGACAGAGGTTATAATAGTTAAATTTAAAGGATCGTGCAAGTTATATTCATCTATTTAGTACGCAATGTTCTAGAAGCTGAAAGGTAACTACGTTGTCAACATGAATGGTAAGTTTTTTAATCTATAAACTAACATTGTTATTAATTATTTCAAATTTAATACTATTTCATGATAACACATATTTCACTGTAAACTAAATTTACAAGCACATTTTGTCTCCGCGTTGTTATCAATTAAATTATATTCAAAGGATACAACTTTCGCTATTCCGCGTTTTAAAACCTTCTAAACTCCCCAGTGCCCTCATCTCTCTTCGGACCAAATATTTTACGCAGTACCTTATTTTCGAAAACCTTAAGCCGTTGTTCATCCTTTAAAGTAAGTCGGCCATGTTTCAAATCCGTAATGAACTGTCAGAAGAAGAATAATTTTATAAATTATAATATTAAGTTTTTAGACAGAACCAAGTAGCCGTAATTTCGCAACTGAATATTAACACGCATTTCCCGCCTTTAATTGGGACTTTATTTCCTCCTGGATTTCATTTTTTCTTGTTACCATTGATCGTAAATATTTAAATTTCTTTTCGTGTTATATCAATATCACCAAGATCGTCATCGTCTCTGCTACCAATCATGTATTTCATCTTATCGGTATTTATTTCGAGTCCTATTTCTTTACTGGTGTTTATTCACGCACTTGTATTTAGTTATATTGTTTCCGTGTCTTCACCTAGCAGTACCAAACCATCAGAGTATCCCAGAACTGGAAATTTATCACCCAGATTCAAACCTTTCTAGGTACACCTCACATTTTCTATGACATAGTCTAATACTATTTTAAATAAAACTGATGAAAGCGAGTCACCCTGTTTCAAACCCGACCACACCTCAAATCTCTCGGAGTAATTATGACCGATTTTAACTTTATGGAATGTTTCCGACAAGCACATCTCAACTAGATTTACTAACTTTTTAGGTATTCCCTGTTCAATCATGATGTTGTACAGCTTCTGACGGTCCCTTGTATTCCAACTTCTTCTCTAATATTTGACGTAAGGAAAATATTTAATAAACAATCGAGTAATTCCGCCTAAAACCACATTGGTGGTAGTCTCCGATAATTTCCTCAGCGTTCCGTGATTCGGCTAGTTAGTATTGACGAGAATATTTTATAACATACTGAGAGAAGAGAGATCCCACGATAGCCGTTACAATCCGTACTCGGTCCTTTTTTGTGAATCCGAATAAGTCTTTATATATTATATATTATATAAATAGGAAATTTAATGTTTGTTAAAATAAAGTATTTATTTTATTTTCATTACATTAAAAAAACACTATAGTGATGTGAATAATTAAAACGTTACTGTCATTGAGCTTGGAAGCACAAGAGGCAATAGCACGCAAAGAACATTTAATTGCCATATTTTTAGATATTGAAAAAGCCTATGACACGATGAATAGAAAAAGGGTACTAAAAATCTTAGAGAATTTGGGAATTGGAAGTTGTATGTTAGCATACATGAGGAATTTTTTTACTGATCGAAAGTTTTGTGTAAGAGTTGGAAACAAGTTTTCCTCGGACCATCGCCTGGAAAGTGGCACTCCTCAAGGATCTTCACTGAGTTCGACACTGTTTCTCTTGGCTATTGATGGAGTAACGTCCACTATTCGGCCTCCAGTCAAATGTCTTCTCTTCGCGGACGACATAGTGATTACCACTCGGAGCAAATCCTTATCTTACATTCCAATGGAAGTTGCAAGAGGCTCTCAATGAAATAGAACAGTGGTCAAGAAAGACCAGCTTTCAATTTTCCGTTTCAAAAACTAAATGTTTACACATTTGCCAGCGGAGAAAGTGTAAAGATAATCCCCAGATACTCTTAAACAACTCCCCGATCGAGTACGTAGACAAACAATTATATTTGGTATGTTTTTTGATAAAAAGATGAGCTGGATACCGCATATTATACATCTGAGGGACGAATGCACAAAAAGGCTCGGACTTTTAAAATGCATTTCTAATTCAAACTGGGGCGCCGATAGAAACTCACTATTAAGAATTTATAAATCCATTGTAAGAAGTAAAATGGATCATGGAGTTCAATTCTATGGAACGGCCAACAAAACATCGTTAAGAATGTTGGATTCTGTCCACAACTCGGCTATGAGAATTTGTACTGGTGCTATTAGAACCTCACCTTCGAAAGCATCAGTGCAGAGTCTGGAGAGCCTCCTTAAATTGACGGCGAGAATTTTTATTACTCAAATATGTCGCCAAAGTAAAAGCTTATGGTTATCAACCCTTAGCTTCTTGGTTGTTTGCTGAAGAGGGAAGAGACCGTGGGATCAAGGATATCATTTATAAAATATTGAACAGAATTGATATGAGTATAAATAGTAGTTAAATCCATCCCAGAACTGAAAATGCCTTACTGGCTAAAAATGAGACCATATATAGATAGATCAATGGCGAAAAAGGAAAGCACTCCCAATAGAAATTAGGAACTCTTTTCGCAGGATGACAGAAAAATATCAAGACTTCAATATGTTGTTTACTGACACATCCAAAATGGAAGACAGAGTTGGTTGTGCTGTCTACAGCAGAGAGCAACAACTCATGTCCAGTCTGCCAGATGAGAGCTCCGTCTTCCCCGGAGAAGCCACAGCCATACTGAGAGCTCTCAAATGGATTAGAAGCTCAGAAAAAATGACATGGACTATCGTTACAGAATCGTGGAGTGTTCTTACAGCCATTGACAGCCAAACATCTTCTAACGCCATAATTAGAGACATAATAAATTAATGGTGGGAAACAAACATAATGTCTAAAGTAGTGATTATGATTTGGGTACCATCTCACTGTGGAATTATTGGGAAGAAAAGAGCCGATCAAGCAGCTAATTCAGCCAGAAAACGTGAAGCCGAAGAGATTACTCAAATAAAAGAAACCACAATGGAGGATTGGGTGAGTAGCTACAAAAAAGTTCTTCTGAAAGAGTGAGAGGATGGTTGGAGAGAAAAGATATCGGAATTAAGAACAATTAAATCCGACTGTCAGAAATGGAGAACTAGTGCAAGATCTTCAAGGAGAGAGGAAATTGTTGCATGCAGACTAAGAATTGGGCACTGCAAATTTACGCATGGTTACCTCTTGAGACGCCTGGAAGCGCCAACCTGCGAAAAATGCAACAATTCTCCTCTAACTGTAGAACACTTGCTGATTGAGTGCCCGCTTTATGAGCAGTCAAGAAAAGGGTTGAATCTAAAGAAAGACATGAAAGAAGTACTTAAAGATGAGGAAGAAAGTATTAACAAATTAATAGAATGCACGAAAATGATAGGATTCTACCATAGAATATAATTATTTCGATCACGCCAATGACCCTCAAGGGTAGAGGCGGATAAACAAATAAAAACAAAAAAGAATTAAAACGTTTTATAGGAAATTATTTACAAATTTTAAATTCAATCGGAGGTATAAAAACCAATAATCAACAATGTAGTAATAAGTTAATGCAATAAACAAATATTTTAAAATTACCTGGTTTATACCATTTTGTAATTCATTTCTTCCTTCCACTTTCACTGATACAAAAATTAAAAAGAAAAATCAGTAAAAACTACTCATTAGATGAAACATCAGATCTTTGTCCTCAACTGGATTAAGGATTAGACCAATTTATAACTTATGTATGGTTATTGTTATTAAATAGTGTGAAATTCTTAAAAACAATTTATTATTTAATTTTTATGTTATATTTTTAATTTTTTAATCAAATCTGAGTAATGGTAACTTAACTGTCTAGAGTCAGTTTTGAAATTTACACTGTTATCTATTTAAAAAAAAATAAATAAATAAAAAATAATTTTTTTTTAGGGGAGCCCGTGGCTGAGTGGCTAGCGCGCTAGCCTCTCATGCTACAGGTTCTGAGTTCGAATCCCAGTCCCGACGGGGCTTTTATAAGAATGTAAAAAAAATGTGGATTCACTCACAACCTCTCCCCCGGGTATGTGAGACCCGTCAGCCAAAGGGTGGCCACTCACAAAATTAGTCGAAGGGAGTGATGACCCTACACTAAAAACTGCATTACGAACGTGAGTGAAACTCGCAGGAGTTTACACCGCGAGGCCCAAGGCCTACGCGGCCTGTCGCGCCACTGGATGGATCTATTTTTTTATTGGTTTATAAAGCCTCTATGTTTTTTTCTATTTTGTTTATTCTTAATTATTTCTTAAATTTGTGGTCTATTGAGATCAAACTAATGCTTCAATTTTATGTTATGTTGTGATAGTGCAGTTGTAAATTTCAGCTGATTTAATACAAAATTATGTTTTTATGGAAGAAATTAATCAGCCCGAATAATAATAATAATAATAATAATTTTAAAGATGAGATCAAAATGCGAGTAAAAAAAATTCTCAGAACGTATTTGTCAGCTGGAAATCTAATAAAAGCAATAAATACATGGGCTATTCCAGTACTGACTTACACTTTTGGAGTTTTAAAATGGTCTAATACGGAACTTGAAGAAATGGATCGTTTAGTTAGAGTCCTGTTTACGTCAGAAAGAAAACGACATCCCAAATCATCAATAGAAAGAATGTACTTACCACGTAAGCAAGGTGGAAGGGGACTCGTTTGTCTGTTGAGAAGCTGCAGAGAGCAAGAAAACAATTTAAGACGCAGTTTCCTAGATAATGATTCTCCAATATGGTCTGCAATAAAAGCGTTAGACATTGGATACACAGCTCTAAACCTCAATTCAGAAGAGCATAAAGAGGGACCTACCGAAGAAACTCTGATTGAAAATTGGAAAAGTAAGTCACTACATGGTCGATTTCACAACTCTATGTCCCAATCAGGAGTAAATAGGGAAGCTTCTACCTTCTGGCTTAAAAAAGGTCACTTGTTTCCCGAAACAGAAGGATTTATTTTGGCCATACAAGATCAAGTGATTTCAACCAATGCTTATAGGAAATACATTTGTGGAGAGAATATAAGTGAACGATGTCGTCTTTGTAAAACGGCTATAGAGTCTATCCAACATGTATCATCTGGGTGTCAGGCATTGGCAGGGAGAGAATACCTTATGAGGCATAATAACTTGGCAAAAATTATTCACCAATCGCTGGCATTATCATACCAAATGATAGCAGACGAGGTTCCTTATTACCGATACGAACCAAAACAGGTACTCTCAGGTGAAAAAAAAACATATACTGGGATCGTTCCATTATTACCGATCACATGATATTAAACAACAAGCCGGACATAGTGGTTATGGATCTAAATGTAAAATGCGGCTATGTTATTGATATTGCTGTCCCGAATGATGACAATATCGACAAAACTATTGCTGAGAAAATACGGAAATATCAAGATTTGTGCCAGGAACTACGTCAAGTCTATAAGCTGGAACAAATCAAGGTATATCCGATAATTATCTCATGCAACGGTCTCATTCCAGATGACACCATTTTAGCAACTAAAAACTTAAAACTGCCCGAAAAGGTTCTGGAAGAAGGACAGGAAGCAGTTCTCCTCGGTACAGCCAGTATCATCAGAAAATTTTTAAATATAGTGTAGTATTTTTTGCCTAGCCCTTGACTTTGGTCCGGGTAGGTAAGTATTCTGGTAAAACCAAGAAAATGTGCAATAAAAATAATAATAATAATAATAATTGGCTTAGCGAACCCGAAGGTTCGATGCCGATACCACCAAATTCCGCCTACACAGACTCGTCCAATGCTCACCATTCAAGCCCAAGCTCCTGAGATCAGCCTTAACGCAATCCTCCCATCTCCGCTTCGGCCTACCTTTCGGACGCCTACCAGTCGGATCAGCAAATACCAACTTTCTCGGAATCCGCTCGTCATCGAGCCCAACAACTTTACTCGCCCATTTGAGTCTCCGCGATGCAATCAGCTCAATTATATTCACAGGATACAAGTTCCGCAATTCCGCGTTATGCAACCTTCTAAACTCCCCAGTGGCCTCATCTCTCTTTGGACCAAATATTTTACGCAATACCTTATTTTCGAAAACCTTAAGCCGCTGTTCATCCTTTAAAGTAAGCGGCCACGTTTCACATCCGTAAAGAACCGTTGGAAGAATAATAGTTTTATAAATTCTAATCTTTAAGTTTTTAGATAAAAGCCGCGAACTAAGTAACTTAGCAACTGAATAATAACAGGCATTTCCCACCTTTAACCGGGACTTTATTTCTTCCTGGATTTCATTTTTTCTAGTTATAATTGAACCTAAATACTTGAATTTTTCTACGTGTTCAAAAGAATGACCCGATACATCAATATCACCAAGATCGACACCGTTTCTGCTACTGATCATATACTTCGTCTTATCGGTATTTAATTCGAGTCCTATTTCTTTACCGGTTTTCATTAACACACTTGTATTTAGTTGTATGGTTTCCGTGTCTTCACCTAACAGTACCAGATCATCGGCATACCCCAAAACCGGAATCCTGTCACCCATATTTAAGCCTTTCTCGGTACCCATCACCTTTTCTATGACATATTCTAAAGCTATATTAAATAACACAGGTGAAAGGGAGTCACCCTGTTTTAAACCCGATCGCACCTCAAATCTCTCGGAGTAATTATGACCGATTCTAACTTTATGGAATGTTTCCGACAAACACATCTCTACTAGGTTTACTAACTTTCTAGGTATTCCCTGTTCAATCATGATGTTATATAGCTTCTGACGGTCTATTGAATCATAAGCCTTTTTAAAATCGATATAAAGTTGATGGACTACACCGTTGTATTCCAATTTTTTCTCTAATATTTGACGTAAGGAAAATATTTGGTCAATAGTCGAGCGATTCCGCCTAAAACCACATTGGTAATCTCCGATAATTTCCTCAGCGTATTCCGTGATTCGACTAGTTAGAATTGACGAGAATATTTTATAGCATACTGGGAGAAGAGAGATCCCACGATAGTTGTTACAATCCGACCTCGGTCCTTTTTTGTGAATCGGAATAAGTATTGATTCTTTCCATTCTTCGGGCATTTTTTCAGTTTCCCAGATCTTTTTAACTAAAAAATGTATTTTGGAAACGCCCGCTTCTCCACACGCCTTGATTAATTCACTCGTGATATTATCATTTCCTGCGGCCTTATAACGTTTTAATTTTCCTATCGCCATTTCGACTTCCTCTTTACTCGGTGCGTCTGTCCATGGTTCAGCGCTCTGATATTCAGAGAGAGGAGATTGATTATTATTTTCCGTATTTAAGATGCCGTCAAAGTGTTGTTTAAATTTATTTAATATCTCAGAAGGATCCGCAATTATATTGTTATTTGCATCTTTAACCGCATTCAATAGAGGTTCAAATCTTTTACGCGATTTGTTTATACCTTTGTACATCTCTCTTACGTTATATTATATAAAAAATCAGCCCGAATATCTACGTTTAATGTTATGTGAGATTTTCCGTTCTTTTGGAATATATTGATATAATTTGTTTTCAATATTATGTAATTTGACTTTACCATTGTTTTTCTGTAAATGAATGTGGTATCATATAATTTTTTTATATTGAAAGAAATTTTAATACATCTCATTAAATAAAATAAAAATAAAAATCGTGTGATAAAATTTTATTTACATTAAAACCAATGCACTTCAGCCGGGCTAAGTCTAAATTCCCTAAAGATACATCAATCCCGCACTTTGATGAAACGTTGTTTACAAACTCTCCCTAACCGCAATAAGGAAACTTCCAAGAAAAGACGAAGAATTCGTATTCATGAATATGAAGTGAGTGGCTTTTAGACACTCTGTTTTACATCAATATCAACGATAGAGGGAGATAGAGGGAAAAAATATAGGAAAAATAAATGAACTAGAAAGTTTTTGAAGAGGTAAAACTGTTTTGGAAGAAGGAGAATAAGAGCGGGTATAATTTTAATCATGCTCAGCCGTTTGTTCAGAAGAGATTTTGAGTCCTCTAAGTTTTCTTGGAGCTGGAGGGTTATTTAATTCTCTTCCCTTCCAAGATGGCTCGGGGTTCTGTAGTAATTTTATATTGCTCTTCTACGAAAAAAAGAAAGAAAAGTTTCCAAATCATGTTTTCTCGTTGGTGATGCTTTAAAACACGAATAAAAATAAAGCCATTCTAATCAAAAGAAACTTTTGTATATATTTCTGAGGCAGTTTCATTTTATAAATAATTCATATTTAGAATATTCATTTTTAAAATAATTTATTTATTTACTCTAGTTAGTTTTGTCATTTTCTTATTTTATTATATATTTACAACTGTATTGGTCAACACATCAAGTAAATGAGCTATGAGATAAAATACATGAAAAAGACACGAAGAGAAACCGCCCAATAGCAGCACTCTAGTTAGTAATCTAAAGAAGAAGGTTTTTAAGTCTAGTGTGCGGGTTCCATGTTTGACGTTTGTCAAGTAGGAGTCCTAAGTAGCGGATGTGTTGAACTGGGTAAATCGGAATATCATTAAAGGATACTGTAAGGCAGTTTGTCATAGGTTTATAGAGTTTGAGAGGCAATAGTTGTATAGTTATCGATTGATTGCACACAAGTGTCATCAACATAGGTAGAAAGGAAAGTATTAGGATGGATGGAATATCGCTATATAAAGAATGGGTCCTAGGATTCTGCCTCGAGGAACACCAGCATACTGAGTAGTCTGACCAGCATAGTCGAATAGGAACTATTGTTATTTATTTGGAAGGATCTGTCAAAAAGGTGGGACTGTATAATCAGGAAGTAAGTAGGAGGGAGGAAGAGTTGTCATTTGAAGTGTTTACATGTACAGATAAAATTAATATGAACGAGTTAGGATTTCTCACATAAACAGTTAAAGATTTTGAAAAACATTCCTTCACGATGAAAACTAATTTCTATGTACTTATCAACAAAATGCTTATACCACACAATTTCTGTACTCAAGGAACATAGCATATTTATTTAAACATGAGCCTAACTTTACTTAGAAGACTTAGTGGACTAGTTCCAGAAACTTTGCTCAACTTAACCGTCGTCACCAAGATTTATGCCTAGTAAAACAACAAGCTAAGAGACATACGTAAAGCTGAATCTGGGGTAATATTAATTTGAGAGGATAAATCAAGTAGAAAAGTCTGAAATACATTTTATTAGATATTAGATAATACTTCCGAGATACTATTACTTTCACTTATCTGTATACAAAATATATAGTAAGGGAAAGTATTGCGATCTCGAAAATTTTTGAATTCCAGTTTTCACTGGACATACACGTTGCTATGTATCGAGAATACTGGAAGGTAAAGAAATATTTTTGAAATGTACAAAATAGAGCAGTTTCCGGGCGACAAGCAGAAAGGGTTCTTAGAAGGTCTATGCAAAAAACATCACCCCTCCACTGCTTGGGAGAGATAGCCCTTTACCTGAGAGTAGGCTTAGCCCGGACGGCAAGAGAAGCGGAAGTCCAGCCACGGACGGAGGTCGGGGGAGTCAAACCAGGGAACAACTATGCAGATATGTCCAAAGGTACATTAATATTATATTATGTGGTAAATCGGAACCCCAGTATTCTTGATAATAACAATGCCTCACTGTATATTTTATGTGTAATATGTACTCTTTTTGTGAATAAATGTGTATTTTGAGTTAATTACTTAATTCCCCTTTATGCCACCGAACATAGTAACGTTTTAGTGTTTGAATGACCAAATCCCAAAAAGGTCTGTGTGCCAGCTTCAAAACGATATGTTTTATAATATTTAAATTTCATATTTTAGAATGGTATATACCTGAAATGTTACAGCAACATTTTCACCAATTTGCTAAACATAGAAATTTACGGTATCTTGAAAAATATGAATTGGCCGGTTCATATCCTTATCTCAACCCAATACAGCTCCTTTATTTAATATCTTTTATTGAATTTTGAGACTGTGAAATAAACTAATAGAAAAAAAGCCACTAGAGGTCAAAGCTTATTTGAAAAGCAAGGGAGGATTTTTTAACTAAATAAAAAGGTTAACTGCATTGTATATATTACTTTCACTTACTTTAAATAGTAAGGGGAAGTATTGCGATCGTGAAAATTTTCGAATTCCAGTTTTCAACGGAAATACACGTTTTAGGGTCCCCTGAGTACAAATAACCAAGCCCCGCAAAAAGGTCTGTGTGTGTGTGTGTGTGTGTGTGTGTGTGTGTGTGTGTGTGTGTCTCTGTGTGTGTGTGTGTGTGTGTGTGTGGTAACTCTCGGACGGAAAAGGTAAGTCCTATGAAACTGAAATTTCATTTTTGAGAAAACTATACGCCCGAGACGTGACAAAACTTTTTTCATCAAAATGAGCTTACCAGAAGAGGCACTTTATACCATGCATTTTGCACCTGTTTTCGATTTTCTCAAAAACGGTTCCGACGATTTTGATTAAACTTGCTATATCGATGTAAAATTGAATGGGCTTTAATATCATGTAGGTTTTATTTGGATAAAAACGGTCTGACAGGTCTTAAATGCCGATATTTTAAATTTTCTTCCCCTAAAGTACCTTTAATTTTGTAGATTCAATAATAATAACTAGATTATCTTGTTAACGCTGATGAAAAACAGGTAAATATATAAATTGAATAAATTCGATACCCAACTAAAGGAGAAAACAGAAAAAATATTTTTTTAACGCAACTTTTCGTTTTTGAACATAAGAGCAGTAATATACATGTATGATATACCGTTGGAAAGATAAAGATTTTAGAAAAAATATCATCTCATACACAAGCTTTTAAAAGTTAATAGAGAGTGATGAAAAGAATATAAAACTAACTGATTATTTTAGATAATAATATAATAGATTTTTTAATAAAACACATGTTTCTATATAAATTCAATTTGATTAATTCCTTAATAATTTTACGTATTTTTATCTCTAACTGTTTTTGAAAATTCTTTCATTGATTTTAAAAATGGAGGTAAGTGAAAGTCGTGTGTTGCCCGCACCAGATTTTTTTTAAATTGTGTTTCTACAGAATACAATTATGGTTATAATTAATTGTTTATTCACTTATTTATCGTTTTAATGGACGTTATTTTGTTTTCTCTGATATGATCCAAATTTTCCTATAAATTGTAGTGGTCCCAAACTATTGAGCGGAAGATTGTTTACGCTTAATCTGTTACAGCTTTCTTTTTTTTTTTTTTTTCTTTTTTTTTTTTATTATTATTTATTGAGAAATATTACAATTTGTTACATAATGAACAGTAGTAATAGTGATGTAATACACATTCATACAATATATACAGAAAATAATGATAAAGTCAAATTACATAAAATCAGAAATAAATTACATAAATTACTGTTACAGCTTTCTATAGTAATTTGATTTGAGGAAAAGTATATTTCTTCCTGAAATCTGTTCCTTGTTTAAAACATAGAAATTTCGGTGTGAATAGCCTTTTGATATTCAAATAAGTATTAAAATTGATAAATAAACAATCATGTAATAATTAGAGTGCTTTTCATTTGCTTTCATTTTGAAGATAATTTAGGAATGGACCTCTCAGTATTTTCTCGGTACAAATATTTAAAGAAGGAAAGAAGCTTTTACAACTTCTATTCATCATTATTAACATAAATTGATTCAAATATAATTAAGACATCAATAAGATATAGAGAAATATTTTACTGACACAAATAATTGCCATCAAATAAAAGTATTTAATATTTAATTGTAAATTAAATATATATTATAGAGCTCAATCATTCTGGTTTTGCTCTATGACAGAGAAGCTAGGCATTGCTAATGGACAGCAAATAAACTTGGAAGCTGAGAGTATTTGCTCATCCATATTTGCTGTAGCTAGGTTTGATGTCGTACTCATATAGTTTACTTAGTTCTATATCAACATTTCCTACCACACATCAAATAGGAACTGCCTATTCATGATATATATATATATATATATATATATATATATATATATATATATATATATTTTTTTTTTTTTTTTTAATCTTTTCCTCCTATGGTAACCCCAAAGAAGGAGAGTTTATTAATTTTTTGTTTATATACATGTTCCATGCCTATTTTTAGGCACACTACACGTAATCTATGTTATATTTCACAAATTATTAAGTTTACATTATTTTGATCTTCATTTTAAACATTATATATATCGAAGAATAACAAAAATAAGATTAATTTAGCATCAATCGAAAATAACTAACAAAAGAAAATAGCTTATAAATAATGTTAATTACACCTTTCAATATTTTTCAAAATGAGAATAAAGCAACTAAATATATACAAACAAAAAAAAATAATGAATTTAGCACAACAAGAATTACATAGACTGAACTGCCTTCCTACAATCAGTATTAAGTTGGTTGAAGTCTATTTTGTTAACGAAATTTATAAAATACTTTTTAAATTTTGTCATCAGTCTCTGTTCTGTTTCTGGCCAAGTCCCGTGATCTAATATAACGTCCTGAATAAGTTTGGCTCGAATGTTGTCTAATTTCTTACAGTCGAATAGTAGGTGTCGAAAATTATGTATGTTACCATCGTATGGACATTTGTCGTCTTGTAGTATGCTAAAGCGTTTTAAGTATTGTTTTGTTTGTCCATGTTCAGTCAGAAATTGTGTCACCTTGTAATTACTACTTAGTATGTGTTTGTAGTTGTTTAGTGTAATATAGGGAACAAATCTATGAAGGCTTGGTGACTTCAGCGAAGCAGTCCAGGAACGATTCCATTTGACTACCGTCTCTTTCCTCATCTCCCCTTTGATGTAGGATATGGGAACCTTATTGTACGATATTGGAAGGTCACTCTGAGCCGCTATCTTTGCTAGGGTGTCCGCTCGTTCGTTGCCTTCTACTCCTGAGTGTCCCTTAACCCACATAATGTTAATGTTTTTATTTTGAGTATGTAGATTCGTCAAATTAATTCGGATTTCCTCGGTTAGTCCGTCATGAATTTTCGAATTTTGGATGGAGTGTATAACGTTCATGTTGTCAGTGTAGATAGTTATGTCTGTAAATGTGTCAGTAATATTATCGAGGAGATATTCTGTTGCTCTTAGAACAGCTAGCTTCTCCGCCTGGTTGTTCGAGCATTCTGACCCCAGCTTACGTTGAGCTTCAATCAGTTTCCCATGTTTGTCGATTAACAACCAAGCACATCCTACGTTCTCTCCATCCTTACTCCCGTCTGTAAATATTTCTGTCTTTATATTTGAGTTAGTTTGCTCCTGTGTTTCTGTCCTTGTATTTGAATTCGCGTGTATTGCAGGATGAATCCATTTTTTGCATTCAATTGGGAGATCTATTCTGTCATGCGAAATATTTTTAAAGTCTGTTTGTCTTTTTTTAATGTTAAAAAGTTCTACAGTCTCTTGTATTTCAACTCTATTGGAATTATTCCAGCCAAAACGCAAGCAGCTTCATGTGATGTAGTATGGTATGCCTTACTTATTTTCATTGCCATGAGTCGTTGGAGTCTTCGAAGTTTCATACAATTTGTTTTACGAAGGATAGCTTTATGCCACACATGTGCTGCAAAGAGTATTTTTGGTAATATAGCTCCTTCGTACATTATCTTAAGAACCTCCGATTTTAGGCCCCAAGATACCCTCGCTGCTATAGTCAGTCTGTTGATAGTTTGAAGAGTATGGTTATAAATATTGTCTATATGTCTCTTGCAATTATGTTTTCGATCAAAAAGAACGCCTAAATTTTTAATGTGTCGCGATATTTTATTTTCGTTGAATTTAGACAAATGTTTAATTTAGGTATGTTCCGTTTCCGCGAAAAAATAATGAATTCTGTTTTTGGGGATTAAAAGAGAGTTTGTGAAGGTTTGCCCATCTTGTTAGTCGAGATAGAACCAGGTTTGTAACTGCTTCCAGCTCTTTTATGTTTTTCCGTTTTACCAACAGTAATACGTCATCGGCGTAAGCAATAAGATTTGTGTCACCTGGTAATTCTATTTCAAAAATTGTGTTTATTAGAATATTCCATATTACTGGAGACAAACTAGAACCTTGTGGGGTCCCCTTACTCAACTTTTTACTAATATTGAAAGAATTAGTCTGGATCATTAATTGTCTGTGGTCTAGATAATTTTGAATGAGTTCGTAAATATTTTTGGGGCAATTATACTTCTTTAAATTTGTTAAAATCGCTGTCCACCATGCATTGTCAAATGCTCCCTTTATATCTAAGCTTACCACTAGAAAATTCCTCTTTTGATCTAATGAAGTAGTGATCTGTTCATTTAAATCACATAGTGCATCATCTGTTCCTGACTGTGGTCTAAAAGCAAATTGTTTTTTATGTAAAAGTTGTTTGTTGATAAAAAGTGCATCAATCTATCTTTGACAATTTTTTCAAAAACTTTACTTAATACTGGTAACATGCTAAGAGGCCTGTACGAATTCGGATCTTTTTTAGGAATTAATAATAATTTTGCCGTTTTCCATAAATTTGGGAATTCTCTCCGTTTAAAAATTTTGTACAGTTCAATTATGATTTGAGGAAAAAATTCAGTTATCTTTTTTACAATAATTGGGGTAATCTTATCATAACCGGGAGATTTTTTGTTATTTAAGTTGTTAATGGTATCTAGTATTTCTCTATCTTGTAGCGGCAAATCATCGATTGTATTGGGTGGGATGATTACATCTTTTCTCATTTGGCCCTGTTGTAAGGTGTCAAGAGTAGTGTCATCGTCTTGGATTAAATTATTGAGTATGTGAGTTAGTGTTTCTTTTGAATCGTTTGTATATTTGTCATTGTTAGTTAGTATCGTTTGTAAAATCATTCCGTTTTTAATTTTGTTTGAAGCCATTTATATGGCCAGCTCCATGCTGAACAGTTTTCAGTATAAGCCTTCCATGATTCTATTTTTGTTTTCTTTAATTTCCGTTTGTAGGTCCGTTTCATGTCTAAATAATTGTTTTTCCTTAATTCTCTAAGTTGTGCATCATTAACTGTCCGCTGGTATAGTTTTCTGAGTTTGTTCGTTTGTTTTCGTAAATTGGTTAGATTGTCATTCCACCATGGAACTGTCCGATGCGAATTTTTTAGATGTTTCCCTCTAGTTTTCTTGAATGTCATATTGCTCGCTTTAATTAAAACCATGGTTATTTTCTTAGCGATAGTCTCAGTTTTCATTTCCTGAAAATTTAGGATTATTTGCTGTTCTAGTTCTTCCGATTCAATGCTGTTATTACCCGAATTTAAAAATTGTTTTTCCAAATTGATATGACAATTAATTTTAAATAGTTCCCAATCTGCGTTATCAGTGCGGTAAAGAGAGTGAATTGGACTTGCACTAAGACCTATGTTTTTATTATTTAATACAATTTCGAAAGTTAAGCAATTATGATCCGAAAAATTTGTTTCTTTAGATATTTTCCAATTGTTTATTCTAAAATCTTTCGTAAAAGTAGTATTGGCAAGAGTTAGATCAATATTACTTTTGCCATTCGGACTTTCGAATGTGGTCAGGTCTGATTCAAGATTAAATAGAATCAAATCCTTTGTAATAGTAAAAGCCTCCAATATTTTACCTCTTTCATTCGTTTGATTGTCGAACCAAAATTTAGAACGACTATTAGAGTCAATTCCAATAATAATTTTTTCTTCTTTAAAGTTTGACAGAATCGTCTCCATTATTAATAGATCAGTATTTATATCTCTATTGATGTCAAAATATCCACTAATTACTAATAACCTATAATTTCCATATGATATTTCAACAAGAACCATATCAGCGTTTGACTATTGTGTTATCAAACAGCCATCTATATCTTTGTTTAATATTATAAGAGCGGCTCTAGGCTTCCCATCATATGTTTGATATACCCGATAATTATTATAACCTAAAACTTTCCCACCACGTGTGTAAGGTTCTTGAATAAAAATCATGTCAACGTTATTCTTTAATGTGAAAAATCTAATAAAATCTGTCGTGTATTTAGAATGTCGTGCATTGATTTGTAAACATTTAAACTGTCTCATGTCATTTCACAAATAAATATTGTATTAAATTTAGATTTAATTTGGATTGTATGTCTGTAAATAAAAGAAAGATTAAATTTAGACCAGTGGTATGGTATAGTCAGTATTTGAGACAATTTTTTGTACCTCTAAGATGTAGGAAGGACAGTTCTTATCGTAAGCTGAGTGGTCCGTTCTTCTCGGCGCCCTGGTCCTCGGGCCCTTGTTGAAGCTCTCACAGGCGATGCACTTGAGGTGCTGGGAGGTGCAGTCGCTCGATGGGTGTTTATCTCCGCATTTTGAGCAGGCGACTTCACCCCGGCAGTCTTTGGAGCTGTGGTGAAACTTAAGGCATTTTGAGCATCTTTTCACCCTAAAATAGTCTTCAACGCGGACCTTCTGGTACCCCAGAAGACCTTCTGGTACTGATGCGGTTATACAGAAGGAGTTCTCTGGTCGCTGCATCCACCTCCAGGACAGCGTGCCTTGCTTCACTTCTCCTTGGAGTTAGAATTAAGACCGGACGAACATTTTCTTTTTCCACTCCTACATTTTGGGCTACCAAATAATCAACAATGTTCGTAAGGGTTATTTCAGGTTCTATGTTTTTTACTATTACTCTCGGCTTTCTCTTTTCTATTTTTTTATAATACATCTTGTTTGAATTTTTCACGACGTTTTCTATTTTATTTAAATCATTTTGTGTTTCGGTTTGAACTAATAAAGTACCCGTTTTCATTTGTCTAACCTTTCTGAATGGTATTCCCAACTCTTTTGGATTTACTAGTTTTTTAAATTCCTCTATAGTTTCTATTTTATCATTAGATTCTAAAGGCGTTATTAATGCTTTGTAGGATGGATTTCGCTTGTTAATAGTTATGGTATGTCTTGTTACGTCCGAGAAAGAAGGCCTGTTGTTCGGTAAAAGGTTAGCTTCATCGCATGGTACTGAGATATTGGTTGGAACATTACTATTAGTACTACTACTTACAAATTCTTCTAAAATGTTGATTGCAGAAATAACATTTCTCTTGAGATCCCGCCTTAATACCTGGTAAGTCGACAATGATCTTAAAATTTCGAGCACTGATTGCAAGGCGTCCGTTCGCTCTGCCATCTTGTTGGAGACTATATATATATATATATATATATATATATATATATACACACACATACACATACTACACACATATACATAGTTGTTCACCCCAGTACAAATTTTACAGGATCAAATGATAAATATACATTAAAAATAATGTTTGGCAGCGATATGAGATTATAAAATTGTCTATTTCTAATTCATAAAAATAATTCTATGCTGTATATAGTTAAAATAATATATTTCCGTTTTCATTAAATTGATGAATAATATTATCTTAATAATCATAAAGAATGAATAAATATTAAATATTATCTTGAGCCTTGTAAAGTGATGTACTTTTGTGAATCTGATAATATCGCCGAATCATTGTTAATATACACACCCAAATATAATATATATATATATATATATATATATATATATATATATATATATATATATGTATATATAGGTGTGTATTTTTATAAAGACGCATTGACTTTAAATAGAATACTCATTCATAGATGTTTTTCTTTTTTAACCACAGATAGCTTTCAAATAGTCAAACCTATATAAAAATTTTAAACTACTATTAGCTTTTTTTACAATGTTTTGTGAAAATTATTTCTACAATATGTTGACGATGTTTTGAATTTATGATTGAAATTTTATTTAAAAACAAAACAAAAAAAAAAAAAAAACTGATATTGTGTAAGTAAAATCAAGAAAATATTAATAAAAATAATTTCTACCACATGAAAGCTTACACAGTTTAAAATTTCACTTATAAATAAAAATCTGGTGGGCTCAACACATGACTTTCACTTACTTTCGCTCTATATATGAATTTGAGAATTTTCAAACAAATTTATAAACGAAAAAAAAATTGTTAAAGAATTGTTTACATTGGATTCTAAAAGAAACACGTGTTTTACTAAATAATCTATTATATTATTATCTCGTGGCTTCTGTCTTAGAGGTTAGAATTCATAAAACTATTATTCTTCCGACGATCCGATACGGATGTGAAACGTGGCCGCTTACTTTGAAGGATGAACAGCGGCTTAAGGTTTTCGAAAATAAGATACTGCACAAAATATTCGGTCCAAAGAGAGTTTGGGCCACTGGGGAGTTTAGAAGGTTGCGGAACGCGGAATTGCGGAGCTTTTACCCTGTGAATATAATTGAGTTGATAGCATCGCGGAGACTCAAATGGGCGAGTAAAGTTGTCGGGCTTGATGAGGAACGGATTCCGAGAAAGTTTTTATTCTTTGAACCGGCTGGTAGGTCTCCTAAAGGTAGGTCGAAGCGTCGATGGGAGGATTGTGTTGTCTGGTCTTCGGGGATTAGGCTTGAACGGTGATCATTGGACGAGTCTGTGTAGGCAGCATTTGGTGGTATCGGCGTCGAACATTTGGGTTCCATAAGCGTATAATTATTATTTTTATATGTTCTAAAATTATATTTGTTTAAATATATGATATTGAATATTACTGTTTCTTAACTTCTAAAACAAACATAATAATAATTAAAACATAAAATAAATTCGTTACCTACCATGCATATCCGTGTTACTATCAATTCATTTCACCGCTTATTAGCAGTGTCGTCATAATGTTTATAAGTATCATTTTTCAAAAAATGGCTTAGGGTTTTTCTCCATATCATTATGAATATATCTTTCTACCGAACTTCATATAGATCGATTAGTTCTAATATACATTAGCTTAGGCTGAGTTAATCAGTTCAGAGTAAAAAAATTGATATGAGCAAAATAAACATATTTATGAGAGATCGTTTCCAGGATACCGATACCGATTCTGAAACAGAAACCGTGTTAAAACAGTAATAAATACATTTATTATAATAAGGTAATGATGGTAACTACTTGTATTAAGTAAGAGAAAGTTGCGTGATGCGCGCAACAGATTTTTTGGTTTACCGAATTTACTATTCAAATACTGAGAAAAAAATCATGAGTGTTACCTCCAAAACTGATTTCTCAGATCACGTAAGCCCAACACAGGTGTATTAAATTATACTCTCTTCTACCTGAATATGAAATAAGAGTGGGAACTTTCTGCTTGTCCACGTTCTGCGGCATCCTAATCATGTCCCATAATTTTATTGGGGGAGAGGAATAATATTATTAGATTAGAAAATATTAGAGGAAGAGAGAAGGTGGATGTAAAGTATTATCAGGGGCGGTGGGGACGTGTCCGGTATAATAAGCTTATTGAGGAATCGGATCACGTCCAAGATGGCACACCTTCCTTACACACTCATTCCAAACAGATCACCTCCATCTAGATCCATAATCACAAGTCATCCCTTAAAATCTTATCTTATGGAAGTAGCAAATAATAATAATCTTCTAGTCCAATACTATAGATATAAATGTACATTTTTTTTTCTGGCGCGACAGGCCGTGTAGGCCCTTGGCCTCGTGGTGTTATCTCCTGGGAGAATATACTCACGATTCACGATGAGATTTTACAGGTTAGGCCCTCACCCCTTACGCCTTTTTTTGTGAGTGGCCACTATTTGGCTGATGGGTCTCACATACTCGATGGAGAGGCTGCGAGTGAATCCTATTTAATTACATCCTCACAAAAGCCCCGCCGGGACTGGGATTCGTACTCAGAACCTATAGCATGAGAGACTAGCGCGCTAGCCACTCAGCCACGGGCTAAATGTACATATGATTGATAGATTTTGGAACGTAGAGTTTCTTCAACTACAAGGGTTGTTGTTTGTTTATTTATTTAACGTCACTTTATACTACTATGGCTAATCGGACGATGCTACAGTAGGAGTCCTAAATTTGGCCTATCCAGGTTTTATTAGGATAGGGGTCTTTAACGAGTACCAGACATCGTACAGGCTCGGGGCCACCTTTTGACATCCCCTCCGAAGGACGGCATGACTAAGGAGTTTTTACTCCCATTAAAAAATCCTAGGACCACCTGCGGGTTAGAACCCGTGACCTTTGGCATAGGAGGCTGTTATGCTAACCACCCAGCTACAAGTGATCCCCAACTACAATGGTTATTTTAGCCCTAAATTAAAATACAAACATTTTAGTAAAATACACAAAATACAAATAAAAACCACACACGACTTTCACTTACCTCGACTGTTAAAATTAATTTAACACCAGTTAAATATACTTCAATTTGAAAAATATTGTATGTTGATTTCAATAAAACATGTATTCATTTTCGGTGGAAACATATGATTTAAAATAAATAATATCTAGAACTATATTAAATTGTTAATCAGTTTGTTTGTTTATCTATTTAACGTCACTTTATGCTACTGAGGCTAATCGGACGATGCTACAGTAGGATTCCTAAATTTTGTCTATCAAGGTTTTATTAGGATAGGGATCTTTAACGAGTACCTGACATCGCACAGGCTCGGGACAACCTTTTAACGTCCCTTCCGAAGGACGGCATAACTAAGGATTTTTTACTCCCATTAAAAAATTCTAGGACCACCAGCGGGTTTGAACCCGTGTGTTAATCAGTAATAAGTTTATTCCATATTCGTCATATTATATTACTCTTTACAACTTTGTCTATAAGAATTTTTTTTTCTAAAATCTTGACTTTTTCAACGCTGTATTTATACACCTATATTACCGTTCTTAAGTTCAAAATAAAATTTAAAAAATGCATTAAACAAATATTTTTGCACTTTTCTCTTTTAGTTGAATATCGAATACGTTCAACTTATGTATTTACCTGTTTTTTATCAATGATAACAAGATGATATGGTTCTTT
Source organism: Piezodorus guildinii (assembly GCA_023052935.1). Lineage (NCBI taxonomy): Eukaryota > Metazoa > Arthropoda > Insecta > Hemiptera > Pentatomidae > Piezodorus > Piezodorus guildinii. Next base: position 101,665,770 of record CM041296.1, on the reverse strand, counting down.
TTTAGAATCTACAAAATGGAAGGTACTTCAGAGGAAGAAAATTTAAAATAACGACTTTTAAGCCCCATCAGACTATTTCAATCAGAATGAAACCTAAATGATATTAAAGCCCATTAAATTTTACATAACTATAGCGAGTTTAATAGAAATCATTAGAGCCGTTTATAGGAAAATCGTAAAAAGGTGCAAAATCCATAGAATGGGTTTTGGTTAGCTGATTTTGATGAAAAGTTGCTGTAACATCTCGGACATATAGTTGTCTTAAATATGAAATTTCAGTTCCATACGATTTTTCGTTTTAGCGCTAGACTTAACACACACACAACACACACGGATACACAGAACTTTTTGCTGGACTTGGTCATTTGGACTGAGGAAACCCTGAAACGTGTATTTCCGTTAAAAACTGGAATTCAAAAATTTTCAAGATTTCTATATAGATAAGTGAAAGTAAAAATATAAATATTAAAAGTCCAAAACATGGTCATTTTTGAAGTAATGACTTTTTAAGCGCGTTATGAGATTTTTGGTAGGGGTAAAATCTTTGATATCGTTACTATGGGGACGGTTTGCGTAACCTACATGCTCTACACAGGCGCATGCGCAGCGGTATGTGTACGCCTGTCCACTGGATATAGATTATCGATATTAATGTCCGGAAAAGTTATCGACACCATTGTAATATCGGCACAAAAATATCGATATTTATAATATATAATAGTATTTAATGTAATTAAATTCACTTGCAAATCAACATTGCAAAGCAAAAACATGGTAGATAAACATGTTGAAAGAAACTCCCCATCAAAAGTATTGCAACACTCAGAAATAATTCAATTTAAAAAAAACTTTCGTTCTTTTATCAATAATAAACATTTTTAAACTATAAATAAACAAGTTTTATTAAAATAAATTACAGTATTTCTTCCTATAAACAAAAAAATTCGAAAACTTACTTTTTAAAATTTTCCTTTTTTACAATTTTGACTTTTAAATTACAATTTCAATATTTAATTTACATTTAATAAGACGTATTGCCCCCTCTGGCTTGAATGACTGCTTCCACCCGTCTTGGCATACTTGTAAAAAGATTTTGATTAATTGTTTTAACTAGACTTAAGAGAAAAGAGAGAACAGACTTGAGGCAAAAGAAAAATAAACATGGACTGAAAGGAAATTTGAAATGAATGAAGCGAAATTCCATCGTTTGTTGGTAAACAGTGAATAAAAATGATATGTCTAATCTCTAATAACTCTCATTTAATAAATAATATTACTATAAATATAAACAATGTCTGGATTAAGGTCAAAACCAAGAAAATCCCGAGCATTTCGGGTGCTGCAATACTTTGGACGGGAAGTGTATTTAATAGTAGTGGAGAGCATTTCGAATAAATGAAACAGTTGTAAATCTTTATTTTTTCTTTTAAACCAAAAGCCTACATTTTTTTCCGGGCAACCCAAAAGCGTTGGAATAGTATTTATAATTATTTTTTTCTTAGATGTTACTTTTTTTAGGGGTTGGGGAAAAGAGAAGAGGGGGCATTTGTTCTTCCTCTCTGTGATACACTGGCAAATCTCACTATCATAAAAGTTTCCATTTGTGAGGAAAATCTTTTTCTGACGACGGAAGCACTTGAATGAAGAGCCAGGAAGACAGCTGGCTTGATTGGACTTTAACAGCCCCCGTATACGGGAGAGATCGGAATCCCCCGGATATTATCATATATATAAGAACAGTGGTGGGCTTCGTTCCGATCCACCAACGCCAAAATATGTTCTCATCTTCCTGGCCCGTGATATCACAATGATAAACCATGAAGATTCCCGATTGGTAGTATCTCAAGAATATATTACATTTTAATATAGAGATATAAACTTAATAATCTTAGTAATATACAAGTATGGTCTTGAGTAAAGGACCTGGAAAAATACTTTTCAATTTTTTTCCCTTTTAGTTCATGATATAATTATTTTTTTGTTTATACTAATACTTTCATTATTATTGATATTGACTATAGATGTTTAATCATTGGAAATTAAAGATACTTCAGAGAATAAATTATCATTTACATTCTGTCAGACTATTTCGATGAGGATAAAACCTACATCATATTAAATCCCATTTAATTATCCATTCTTGTAATGAGTTTAATTAAAATCGTGTTATTTATTTTAAATAGAGACTTTCCAATATATGAATGATTTATTTTTTTATTTTCCTACACTTATTAATCGAACATTTATACGAATAAGTCTAACAAGATATGAAGTTAAAATGAGATCTTGTTCAGTGTACATTTGTAAGTTGGTAAGTAGTTCACGGTTACTAAAAAAGGGAATAAAAAAAAAAAAAAAATCATCAAGACATACGCATGCACAAATAACAATATAAACATTTGTTTCATGAACATTTCGACTTCATATCCAGACAGAAAAGTAACTCTCCCTAAAACTTAGGAGTAAGATACACTAATTGTTAGTCAGTTGATATCACTTATTTCACGTGCTGAGCGAATGATAACTTTAAAATTCTGGTGTGTGCAACACACGACATACACATACACGCCATAGATGATTTAAGCTCCTTCAGACTATTTCAGAAGAGCATAAAAACCTAAATGGAATTGAAGCAAATTCGTTTTTACATAACCCATTAAATAACCTTTACCCTTCGCCGTAAGCCTTTGACTTCCTGCCCTAAAGTATCCTTTAATAACAATCAACTAGTTCCTGTTGAACAGATCCGATACCTAGGACTTCTTCTTGACAAACGCCTAACTTGGAATCCACATACAAGACTGAAAAGACAAGAAACTGCTCGACGTTTTTGGCTACTTCAACACTTACTAGACAAACGATCAAACCTTCCTCTGAAAAACAAAAGGCTCATCTACATGACTATTGTAAGACCAATCTGGACTTACGGAGTAGAGCTTTGGGGCTCTACTAAACCATCAAATTCTTCCCGCATCCAATCATTACAATCCAAAATCCTTCGTAAAATTCTCAACGCTCCTTACTTTGTCACGAATAAACTTATCCATAAAGACCTTAATGTTCCCTATGTTACTGATTTGGCCCGGACCAGGTATCAATCCTTTCATGACAAACTCCATTCTCACTCTATCCCACTAGTTTCAATCCTTTCTTCCTCTTCAATCCCGGATAATCCTCCAAGGCGCCTGAAAGGAAATGGCCCTGGGACCTTCTAGTTTAAAATATTTTTAAAGTGCTTCCAATAGGAAGCTTCTCTACATGTATATCAAGTCATTGTATTATATAATTATCACATTTACTTGATTTTTTCTTTATAGTTAATACAGTTGTAAATACCAAAAAAATGCTTAAAAAAAAATCCAACAAAAAAAACTGAGTGTGAGCATAACAATATTTAAATTTTTAGAGTGCTGTCACTGGGTAGTGTCTCTACATGTTTTTCATGACAGTTTTGTATATTAGCATCATATTTACTAGATGTATTTTTATTTAATACAGTTGTAAATATCAATAAATATGTTTAAAAAAAATGTTTACATAAATATAAATAGTTCAATCTAAAATATTACAGCCGTTTTCGAGAAAATCGAAAAATGGTGTGAAATACATGATATAAAGTGGCTCTTCTGGTCCATTGATTTTAAAGGAAAAGTTCCTATAACATTGCAGGCATAAACGTATCTTAAATACCAAATTTTACACGAACTTGCCGTATTAACACGTAGGACTTGCTCATTTGGGAAAGTAGAACGTGTATTCCCGGTAATAACTCAAATTCGGCAACTTTCACATTTACCTTACTATATATTCCATATATTGCTATGTGAAAATAGAAAAGTATATGTATTGGGCAAGTTTATAAGCGATGTAGTGCTAAAAGAATCACACTTAATAAGTTAACTTATTATATTACTTTTTCTTACCTATATATGAAAATTATAGTGAGGGAAAATATTATAAAAAATTTTCGAAATCTGGTTTTCAACGGAAATTCGCGTTTTAGGGTCATCCGAATCCAAATAACCAAGTCGCGCGGAAAGGTCTGCGTGTGTAATACTGAATTGAGACGTTGATTTCCAAAAGGTACTTGAAATTGATTTTTTGACATATTTGTATTCTCACCATTTAGTTTGATCGAAATATTCTATTCGATTGTATCTAAAGAACACTCAAGTCCTTTAAAAACGCAAACTAGTAAAATAAGAATTCTAGAATTCAATGCGAAAAGAATTAAATAAGTTGGTTTAATAATATCGCAATGAGAGATTTTTGCACTTCCTGTAAAATTTCCTAGAATGGATATAGTACCTTTTGGAAATCAATGTCACGATTGTTAAAGAAAACCCTCAAAATTGTTGAAGAAGACCTTGTCCCTCCGCAAAAGAGTTAAAAAAAAAACCTCGAAAGAAACATGTCGGCGAAATGCCATTAATCTACCCGACCGTGGTCCCCGAGAAAAAGGAATTGTCGAGTCTTTATTCGGCCTGACTTGTTGGCAGGATAATACCTTATCTTGAAAAACGTTCTGTTTTGAATATGCCCCTATCGCAAGCCCTGTGAAAAATCGCTGAGAAGGACGGCTATAAGAAAAGGAGGAGACGGAAGTTAATATCTGGAGGAGTTGAGCCGTCATAAATAAGAAGAGGGAGAGTTAGCGAGGGGCGATCCAGACCGCCCACTATTTCATATAGTGCCCGTAATGAACGCTGAGAACCCCACCTTCACTCCCACTATCTTACTACTTTATTACCTCTCGCTTTTCCTCCAATAGTCAGTCGCTGGTTCTTAATTTAAGGCTGGTATCGAGCAATATAGTGAGACTTGTCCCAGTATATCAAATACCCTTTGTCAAAGGTTGTTTTATATGCTGACGATTTCAAATTATATGTGTGTATTTATAATCTAGGTGATTATTTTTTGTGAAAGGCTGACATAAATCCGATTGCACGTTGGTCGAAAAGTAATAAATGTACTTTAATGTAAGCAAGTGTTTCTCAGCCAAGTAAGTCTTAATCAAGGCCAAAAACTGTTTTATTTTTAATAACTAATTTTTTTCAAATATATTTTTATTAAAATTTACAACTGTATAAAATAAAACAAGTAAATATGCTGAAATGATGAAACACATGAAATAAACTTGAAGAGAAACTGCCCATTTGCAGCAATCTTTAGTAATGAGTCAGGTCTCGAGGCCATCTTCTTTTCAGACACCTAGGAGGATAATCAGAAATTCAAGAGATTGTAACTAATGGATTTGAGAAGGAGTGGAGCTTTTTATAAAAGGAGTGATATCTAGTACGGGCCAAATCAGCAAAATATGGAACATTAAGGTCATTGAAGATGATTTTATTCGTGAAAAAGTAAGGAGCGTTAAGGATTTTGCGAAGGATTTTGGATTGTTAGGATTGGATACTTGAAGGGTTCGATGGTTTAGTAGAGTCCCAAAAACCAACTTCGTACGTACAGAAAGGCCTTATGACTGCCATGTAAATGAGTCTTTTGTAGTTTAATGAAAGGTTAGAGCGCCAGTATAGTAAGCGTTGGAGTAGCCAAAAACGTCGAGCAGTTTCTTGTCTTTTCAGTCTTGTATGCGGATTCTATGTAAGACGATTGTCAAGCAGGAGTCCTAGATAGCAAATCTGTTCAACCGGGACAAGCGGAATATCATTAAAGGACACGGTAGGGCAGGATGTAATAGGTTTACGGCGAAGGGTAAAGGTAATTTGTTGGGATTTATTGGATTTTAATTCTCTAGTTCTGACATCATACCTCAAGATCTCTGATGTGGGAATGGAGAGTTTAAGAGGAAATTGTAGGATCGTTATTAAATGATAACATGCAAATGTCATCGGCATAGTTAGAAAGGAATGTGTTAGGATGGGTTGGGATATCAGCTGTAAAGACTGTGTGAAGAATGAGGCCTTGGATACTGTCTTGAGAAACACCAGCCGACTGGCTAAAAAGAGATGCATAGGAACGATTGTGGTTTATTTTGGAGAATCTGTCAGAGAGATAGGACTGGATGATTAGGAAGTATGGAGGAGGAAGGAATTTACAGAGTTTGTTACAGCAGTTCTGGGTGCCAGACTCGGTTTAAGGCAATTACTAAATTAAAGTTAAACTTTTACATAGGTAAAGCGAGATAAAAGATTTAGGAGTAATATTCGATAAAAGTCTTATCTTTACCTTTAATGTATTGAAATGATTTTTTTTGAAATGTTTATGGTTATTTAAAAACATATTACACAAATATTGCCATCTGATCTGAAAACTATTTATAACTTACTAGTAATATCTCAAATTGAATATTGCAGTATGGTACCCACATTCCAAAAAAGGAAGGGGGTTGATTGAGAAACTACAAAAAATATTTTAAGGTTTGTTTATTATTAGTCAGTAGGAGATCAGTAGTCGTTATATCCAGCCTAGGATACTTTCAAGACTATCTATATAAAATATTCTCTTTTCCTCTTCGTATAACTATATCGAATCCAAAACTTCCTATTAGTGCATTTATTTGATCCGTAGTAGTGTACAAAACTATTATATCCATCTAATTTATATAGGGCATTCCATACCATTCTAAATCCACGATTTGCCTCTATTATGTGATGTGCCTCAGGGTTCTTCACAATCACCCATACATGCGCTGTTTACATTAATGACCTTCCCCTCAAGATCCACCACTCCCAGTACCATGTCTATGCTGATGATTCCTCAACCTAGACCGAACCCTTTCCTGGAAAAACCATGTTTTCGAAGTCCCCCGTCATACATCTTGATCCTCAAAACTTCTGAATTACCTACATCCTCTTCTAACCTGTATATAACATCCCATCGATCAACCTTTTTCGATCTATCATTCTTAATCCGATCTACATCCCTTGGGAACTCTATTCCTTTTTATTTTCAGTACTCCTAAGCTCTCTCAAAATTTAAATCCAGTCTATTCAGCAATTTCCAATCCATTCAATAGTTTTCACTCAACTAAAGAGCTAACGAAAAACGGAGCAGCAACACTGTCAATTTATATTCTAGGCAAATTGGCAACCACGACGGCTGAGTTCAAAATGCTATCTCGCCATTATTTTTCAACCGATTTTATTTTATTTTATTTATTTATTTAACGTCACTTTATGCTACTATGGCTAATCGGACGATGCTACAGTGGGAGTCCTAAATTTTGCCTATCCAGGTTTTATTAGGATAGGGATCTTTAACGAGTACCTGACATCGCACAGGTTCGGGACCATCTTTTAACGTCCCCTCCGAAGGACGGCGTAACTAAGGATTTTTACTCCCATTAAAAAATCCTAGAACCACCTGCGGATTTGAACCCGTGACCTTTGGCATAGGAGGCTGTTACGCTAGCCACCCAGCTACAAGTGATCCCTCAACCGATTTTAATTATTCCTTTATTGTTTTGTGTAGAATTAAATTCTCTACTGAATTCATAAGTGGATAATACATTTATTAACAGCTTTTTTTTTTTTTTTTGGTTGTAGGTTACAAAGGTCAATTATTGATGGTAACAAACCAAAACAATAATAATATTGTTGTTTTAGTTGTTCGTCCAGACTATGTGATAGAGAATTTCGTTCGGGATACGGTCACAAAGAATTAACACAATGATAAGGTATATTTATGTGCCAACGTTTTAGCCTACATTTGTAGGCTTTTGTCAGGGTTAAGAAAAACAAGATAGCAACCCCATGCAGTGAAAATTAAAATACATTTGATACAATAATAAGATTACATTAATAATAAAATACTGTACCCAACGTATTATTTTTCTATTAATTTTGATGATTGTTATATCGTTTTTCTTAGCACTGAAAAAGGCTCACTATGTAGGCCGAAAAGTCGGCAAACAAATATGGTTAACATTCCTTATTAGTACGTTATTTCTTGATGACCGCACCTAGCTACAAACTTCTCCATCACAAAACAATAATAAAAAATAATAATAATCATGATAAGAGCTCTTCAAATGTATGATAGGAATATTTTGACCCTGGATAGACGAATGCTATGCTAGCCCTGCAGCCCATCAAACCCATTCTGACTCTAATCCCTCTTTACGAAAATCCTGGATATGATCCTCAAAGCCTATAATTACATAAATAATCAGTCTACTGAAAGGTAAAAATCCAGGAAATGTATAAAACATTAATGTTATGAAGGTAATAAACAAGATATTATATTATTTATGTGTATATTTTTGAGTTAATTATTTATTATAGGTTTTTTTTTGATCCATATTTTTCATCCAACCATTTATTTAATCTATTTCTAACATTTCAGTCCAGGATATTTCCAAGGAGCCACTTATCTGTCACATTCATATACATATGAATATTGGGTTGTAAAATAACTTCTTGGCGATTTTCACTGGTGATTGCAACAAAAACTTAAGATTCAGATATGTTAAGCGTTTCTGAGATACCCCGTGTCGTAGAGTGAGGGTTGTTGGTGACCAATGCTTTAGTTTGGTTATCATCAACAATCAAAGGACGACCTGAGCGCTTTGCGTCTTTCAAGTCAAAATTGCCGGTTCTGAACCGAGAAAATCACTTTATAAGATAACACGGACGGTGTTTTCTCTTAAATTTCGCGCTGAGGAATTTCCTTTACGGAAATAAAAAATCACCAGATGACGCAAATAAACTTCTTTCTCTTCCATTTTGACCAAGCAAAATACCGCCTAAAGATAAGGAATCTCGGTTCAAATTGAATTGATTTTTTTTTTTTTTAATATTTATTTATTGAAATTTACAACTGTTATTTATATTACAACAAGTAAATATGCTAAAAGAAAAATTATATGAGACAGACTTGTAGAGGAGCAACCCAATGGAAGCACTCCAGTAACTATTTTAAACAAGAAGGTCTCGAGACCATCTTCCTTTCAGGTGCCTCGGAGGATTATTAGGAACCGAAGAGGAAGCAAGGGTTGAAACTAGTGGGTTGGGGTGGGAATGGAGTTTGTCATAGAAGGATTGATATCTAGTTCGGGCCAAATCAGCAATATATGGAATATTTAGGTCTTTATGGATGATTTTATTTGTGACAAAGTAAGGAGCGTTGAGGATTTTACGAAGGATTTTGGATTGTAAGGATTGTATACGGGAAGAATTCGATGGTTTAGTCGAGCTCCAAAGCTCAACTCCGTGAGTCCATATAGGCCTGATGATAGTCATGTAGAGGAGTCTTTTGTAGTTAAGTGGGAGGTTAGAGCGTTTGTCAAGTAAGTGTTGAATGAATTGAAAAATTGATAAAAAAACTTTGCGAACTTATTGGCGATAGATAAAATTGTATGTGAATGAATGTGATCTAGTTCAAAACGTTAGAAATAAAAGAAGTGAATTATTAAGTTAAAAATATGGCCCAAAATTATTTTCAATGCTATAATTTATACGTAATCACTTATACAAAATTTGAATTCAAGCCATACATTTTTATCAGACTAGTTGCTGTGATTCTGCAGTAGTAGTTAATATATGTGTCCTTAATTATTGGATGATTGAGATTTGATGTAGCATGTTCGGGTGATGACTTTATTTCACTTTCTGAAAGTTAAATTTAACATTTTAAAAGTTAAAGGACTTCTTGCGTAAGGATCCAATAGCATCGAACTTAATGAAAAAGCCCTTGGAACAGTTTGCCGAAGACCGACGGATGAAGTGGAAAAAGTCTGCCTTGTCTTTAATATTCATTCAGGGAGGGCGAAACTTAGCAACCTTCTTCTATCGCCGGCAAAGTGGACTCGCTATTCTGGCCCAAGGCCCAAAACTTCCAAACTCCCTCCCCCAACCCTTTCCACCGCGGTGACTTTCCAATTTTCACTCAACATAATTTTTTGTTATTTATGGTTGTATTTAATAAATTGTTTAACAAAGAGGTATTCAATATTCCAGATTCTTTAAAAGTGAATTAGGAATGTACTTCGGAATAAAGCAGGATTTAATTTTTAAACGCCTTCAAGGACCCACATAACGATAATAATTTACTTAAGAAATATCTTTGAATCAATCGTATGTGATTAATACTATTTATTTGATGACGAAATTCTACCAATATACACGTCTGGAACAGGTAGGGCTTCTAAATCACACAGCTGGTAGCTTTGGCAGAACTCACAATGCCCATGCGCTCGCTACACGGCAAGAGAGGTAGTTGACAATTAATGAAAGCCAGAGCTTGTGATAGTTCTTAAAATCAATAAAAGAGAGAAGAGGCATATATATTTTTAAATTCCTGAAACTGAAATTTCATATTTCAGACAGCTATGCGCTCGACATGTTACAGCAACTTTTCTTTAAAATCAGCTGACCGGAAGAGCCACTCTATACCATTAATTTTACAAATTTTCACGATTTTCTCTAAAACGGATCTAACCATTTTGATTAAACTAGTTATATCGATGAAAAATTTAATAGGCCTTGTATCATGTAGGTTGCATTCTGATAAAAAATAGTCTGACATGGCTTAAATGCCGATATTTAAAGTACCTCCTCTAAAGTACCTTTAATTTTTAGATTAAAAAAAAATAGACCCACAATCTTATTAGCATTAATAAGTAACGGCTAAATATGCAAGTTGAGCGAATTTGAAAAAAAAACAACTAAAGGAGCCAAGTGCAAAAGTATTTTTTAATGCAATTTTTGAACACAAGAATAGAAATATAGAAGTATAATATACCGTTTGATAGCTAAAGATATTAGAAAAAAAAATACATAGAATCGTAAAAGTTAATTGGGATTGATGAAGAGCCGATAAAACTAACCGATTGTCATAGATAATAATATAATACATTTTAAATCATATAAAACACATGTTTCTATTCAAACTAAATGTAATTAATTCTTCAACAATTTATTTTTATCTTTAAATCTATTTTAAAAATCTGGTGCGGGCAACTCACAACTTTCACTTACCTCCATTTTTAAAATCAATCAAAGAATTTTCAAAAACAGTTAGAGATAAAAATAAGTGAAACTATTAAAGAATTAATTAAATTAAATTCATATAGAAACATGTGTTTTATTAAAAAATCTATATTATTATCTAAAATAATCAGTTAGTTTTATGTTCATTTCATCACTCTCTATTAACTTTTAAAAGCTTGTGTATGAGATAATATTTTTTCTAAAATCTTTAGCTTTCCAACGGTATATCGTGCATGCATATTACTGCTCTCATGTTCAAAAACGATAAATTGCATTAAAAAAATATTTTTTATGTTTTCTCCTTTAGTTGGGTATCGAATTCATTCAATTTATATATTTACCTGTTTTTTACCAGTGGTAACAAGATAATATAGTTATTTTTATAGTATAGTATAAAGGTACTTTAGGGGAAGAAAATTTAACATATCCGCATTTAAGCTCTGTCAGACCATTTTAATCAGAATGAAATAGCGAGTTTAATCAAAATCGTCGGAACCGTTTTCGAGAAAATCGAAAAAAGATGCAAAAGGCATGGTATAAAGTGCCTCTTCTGGTATGCTCATTTTGATGAAAAAAGTTTTGTCACGTCTCGGGCGTATAGTTGTCTTAAATATGAAATTTCAGTTTCATAGGACTTACCTTTTCTACCCGGGAGTTACCACACACACACACACCTTTTTGCGGGACTTGGTTATTTGGACTCAGGGGACCCTAAAACGTGTATTTCCGTTGAAAACTGGAATTCGAAAATTTTCACGATCGCAATACTTTCCCTTACTATATATAGTAAGTGAAAGTAAAATTCATAAATTGATTTTAACAATGGAGTTAAGTGAAATTCGTGTGTTGCACGCACCAAATTTTTTTAATTTATTTTTAAACCAGAATTTTCATATTTTTCTATTAGCAAGCTGGAATAATAATAACAGAGCTATCCATCTGTCTAGGTTCACCAACGATTTTCCTTTACGAGGACGTTGATCCCTTGCCAACCATCGCTAATCGCCTTAAAGAATGAAGGCCCGAGTATTAGAGAACGAACAAAGGAACGAGAAGGAAAATCGGAGTTCCGAGGAGGACTTTTTCATAATAGGCTTGTTGGAGATATTGCAAGTTAAACATGAGTTGTACAAGTTCAGTGGTCCGTACAAACCGGTTATGTTCCCAGTAAGACCCCACTTGCCACAGCCGAGTTATCAAGTATTAACTCAGGCTACTCCTACGAAAATTCCACTTTCAAGTTTGTTAGTACATCCACAACTTCCAGCGGCTTTTAGGGGACTCACATTTTGAGAAACTTCAGTCGAAACTAGTCGCTTTTATCTAAGCGAATTATTCCACTTAAAAGAAACATTCTTATAATAATAACATCCAGGAAAGCTTTCGTTGGGAACTTTAGAACTTTAGACCCTGTGGGTATGCCTCTTCTTTAGTCTCTAAAGCTATTGAAATTTTATATGATTATTTTTCCAATTTTCCTTATTGAAGATGATGGAATTACTTAGAAAATTAAGAAAGTTTTTTATTATAAAATTGATTAGGAAGATCGGATATTCCGTTTCATGCTAAAAACCTGATGTGAATTTAATTACATGATTTAAATATTTTGATCAACATGGATATAATATAATAAGCTAAAGTGTATTTTAAATTCAATCACTGAATTCAATGATATCTAAAGGAAAAACGGTCATATAAATATAATATTTTTAAAAAAATCTGGTGGGGGTAACAGACGACATTCGCTAACCTCAATTGTTAAAATGAATTTGAGAATTAATAAATAGAGTTCAAAAAGGTTTAAATAAATATATTAAGTTTCCTTGGAAACATATATTTTAGATAAAATAATATAAAAGTGTAAACTTGTTAATTAAAACAATCAGTTAATTTTATACCATTTTCATCACTATCCATTACATTTTATAACTTTTTGTATAAGATAATATTATTTCTAAAATCTTTAGCTTTCCAACAGTATATTATAGATCCATTTAACTGTTATAATCTTCAAAAGAACAAAAATTGCACACACAAAAAAAATGTTCTGGTTAGCTGATTTGGACGAAAAAGTTACTATAGCATCTCACGCGTTGTCTTAAAAATGAAATTTTAGTTTTATACATCTTTTCGTTTTTGTACTAGACTTACCACACACGCGCGCGCGCGCGCGCACACACACACGCACAGGCCTTTTTGTGCTTAAGACTTCCACGTACTAAGTAGTTTCTTATCTTCATAGTTGTTTCGTGGTTTCGACCATATTTTCAATTTGTCCAAGAACGTTTTACGAGTACCTGTTTATACTGCACGCGATGGTCTTGGAGAGGGCAGCAAGCGGGAGCTGGTCTGGAAGGCTGAGGATTCTCAAGTAATGATATCGATTATTACCGATTGATTGATTTTATTTTATTTTTTACATTAAGAGTAAAGTGTTAACTCATTATTCAATAATATCATTTAAGAAACATAAAAGAAAGGCATTATTAATAGAAAACACGAAACTATTCTCAAATGATTTGTTGTTTTATTACCTTTGTTCAAATAGAACTGTAGTATAAAATATTTCAACAAAGAGCGAAAAAAAAGCGGGGAGAATTCGTTAGTGAATTAAGACACTATGAAGATAAATTTTATGAACATTCAAGAATGAACCAAGATTCCTTTGATTTTTTACTTTCCAAATTGAAATGTGTTTTGACAAAACAAACTACAAATTTTAGAGAACCAATCAAGGCTGAAGAAAACCTAGTTGTCATATTAAGGTAGGTTCTAAAAAAATAAATAATATCAAACCAAAATATAACTTATTAAATCAATAAAATAAACTAAGAAATCAAACAACTAATTGATCCTCTATTTTTCTAGCAATGCAAAAATATGTTTTCAACATCTTGTGAACACTGGAATTCGAAAATTTTCACGATCGTAATGTATATTTTCACGATATTTCATACATGGCTAAGTGAAAGAAAAAAAGAGCTCGAGAACAGACAATCTATATTTAGTGAATAAATGAGGAGGTATCATAGCATAAGTTAAAGAGCGTCATTTATGACGCCGATATTTAAATAGTTATAAAATAATATTTAATTTCGGTTCTAATTAGATTGGTTTGGATCATTAGGTAGACATTTTTAATAAATACCCTCAAAAAATTAAGAAGTGTTTAAAAAGTTACACTAATGACTTCTGTCTGTTAATCGCCAAAACCTCTTGACTAATCGCTTGCCTTAATTGTTCGAAAACGAGAAATCATTCTCAAGTCGGGTGATTAAATATTTATGATTGTTTGCCGTAGCTAAAGATTTTTAATGAAGTTATCAAACATCACGGGACCGCTCCACGAAGCGAATCTGCCCTCCAAATGAACCTGGATGCAATGTTAAAAAAAAAAATCTCAAATGACATCAAACTGATTTGTTTAATTTAGGTATTCATTTATCTTATGAAAAGTGTAAATGAATTGGATAGAGGGAGAGAGTGATTACTCGATATGACATTTTTTAAAATTTTTAATTACCAGACATTAAACTTAAAAACATCAACCGATTTTAATTTGTTTTCTCATTTCATCCCCTGAACCCATTATAATTAACTTTTATTTACGCAAATTTATTTATTCTGATAAAATTCTATACAATATAATATAATATTTATTGTTCATATTGAAAAGAAAAAAACAAGTGGTGCGGGATACACACCACTTTTACTTACCTCGGCTGTTAAAATCAATTTAAGAACTATCAAATACACATATCATTAGACCTGACTAATATTAGAGACCATTAAATTATTTATAAAGAGCATAACCAAAATTTTTAGTTATGATTACGATAAAAGGCTGAAAATGAAAAAAAAATATTGCATAAAATTAAACTTAAAATTGCAGCTAATATGCTTTTACCCAAGCACCTGACAACCATATCTAACTTACTTTAAGGTAGTTTAACATTTGTACGAGTTTTAGTTATTGAGATTGGGTGACACGCACTCAAATAATTATTTCCCACTCAAGAAGTTTTTACTTTCACTTACTATATATAGTAAGGGAAAGTATCGCGATCGTGAAAATTTTCGAATTCCAGTTTTCAACGGAAATACACGTTTTAAGGTCCCCTGAGTCCAAATAACCAAGTCCCGCAAAAAGGTCTGTGTGTGTGTGTGTGTGTCTGTGTCTGTGTTTGTCTGTGTGTGTGGTAACTCCTGGGCGAAAACGGTAAGTCCTATGAAACTGAAATTTCATATTTAATACGTGACAAAACTTTTTTCATCAAAATGAGCTTACCAGAAGAGGCACTTTATACCATACATTTTGCATCTTTTTTCGATTTTGATTAAACTCGCTATATCCAATTTAATGGGCTTTAATATCATTTAGGTTTCATTTTGATTAAAATGGTATAACAGGGCTTAAATGCCGATATTTTAAATTTTCTTTCTCTAAAGTACCTTTAATTTTGTAGATTCTACAAAAATAACTATATCATCTTGTTAACACTGATGAAAAACAGGTAGATATATAAACTGAATAAATTCGATACCCAACTATAGGAGAAAACAGAAAAAATATTTTTTTTAATGCAATTTTTCGTTTTTTAACATAAGAGCAGCAATATACATGTATGATATACCGTTGGAAAGCAAACGATTTTAGTAAAAAAATAATATCTTATTAACAAAATTGTAAACGTTAATGGAGAGTGATATAAAACCGATAACTAATTCTTCCAGATAATAATATGATTATATTATTATATATTATTTAATAAAACACATATTTCTGTCGAAACTCAATTTAATTTCTTAATATTTTTACCATCACTAACCTCTATATTTCGTCTTTTACTGTATTAAAAAATCAAAGGTGATGGATAAAAAAATTCTTAAATTGATTTTAATAACGGTGGTTAGAGAACGTCGTGTGTTTCTCACCAGATTTTTGAAGTTTAGAAAACAAAACAAACTTAACATTTTTTTTTTTTTTAATTTTCTAGCGATAGCCTAGAAATCATGTATGTGTGTGTATATTACAAAAATATAAAATATCCTGCAATATTCAAAGTACAATTTTGCTCAGTTAGCGTATAGCGATCCAGATCTGGAAGTTTTAAAGTCAGCGAACTCCATTTTAAAGTTTTAGCAGGATGGTCCCATAAGATAGTTGGTAGAAACAGAATCATTTATAACGTTGCGACCTCGAGAGAGGAAATTGGTCCATAGGGTCACGCCACTTAGAACTTGCTAAGGAATTCTCCCACCATCTTGAATTTATTTAGCCCGTTTATAAATATTATCTTAAGAACTACAGAAAATACGTTATACAACCAAACAAACTCTATTATGTTTATTAATGATAGTATTTTTATTTTTTCATTTGCTTCTATAGTACTGGTAAAGATGATTAAAGTGGTTATTGTTATGTTATGTTATGTGGTTTTGTTATTAAGTCTTAACATAAGCGGCATTTATCATCTATATTGTATTTGTCCACAGTTTGAAAAAAAAATTGAAATAGAGAAGAGTAAAAAAAAATATCATTGAATGAAAATGTTTTACCTAACACAACTCGAAACGGACACAGCAGATGGTAGTTTCTCATGAATTTTTTCAACCGTGTACTATAAAATGATGCTTCTCTATTTTCATTGCGTTCAATAAACCGCTTTTGTTCGGCATATTTATTTATTTTTTTCACTTAATTTATTAATTTGCACCTGTCAAGAGTATTGTGACAACCAGCAAATGGGATCAAACAATGAGCAAAATAATAACATGTCAGGTATGAGGAAGGACAGTATTCAGCAGCACATCTTATCGTCAGGTTTTTTATGTATGTTGTTCATAATATTTTACATAATTGAAGTATTTTATGTTCATGTGTTCATTAGCCGATGATTATTTAATTAGGGGCCAATTGAAGAGACCTTTGCTTTAGTTAGCTGAGCGAGGTCCTGGATAAGGCTCAAAAGGGGCTGAAGAAGATTATCCAACCCTCTTGTTATTTGCGATGAATTTTCATGCAAAGGCCTCTTCAGAGGAATTTCGCTCTTCACAAAGGAGCCTGATGGTTTGTTGTGGGTAGACGATGGTTGGAGTGGTGGTTCCAATTGCTGGAGTGTTGGTCCCTGATGTCGAGTCAGCTGCTGAACTTGCAACTCTATATATGTAGCATTATTCTGAGCTGGCGGCTGGATTGATGTGTTTTTGATTGGTGGTGGAAGACGAGGTTGTTCAGAGCGATATATTCTTGAAGTTCGTTGAATCCTCAAGTCCTTCAGTACTTGGCCCCCACAATAGTTGGCTGGATGTCCTTCTTCACAGTTGGCGCATGTCGGTGGCGTTTCTCTTGCTTTCGTACAAGTTGCGCTTTAGTGGTAAAGACCACATCTTACACAATATGGAGAGGTGGTAACAGTACGACATCGGGTGTCCGTACTGCTGGCATATGATACACTGTGGTAGAACTTTTTTTTCTGCGTTCTTCTCCTTTTATTTTTGTATAAAATATAGATTGAATTTCGAAAATTTTATTATTGTAAGTTGATTTGGAGATATCAATAAAACGCGGAGAGTGGGTTTTTCATCGAGAAATCGAATTGGATATATTCCCTACTTCATAGCCGCATTTTTCGATATCTTTTTTAATCTCAGAAATCGGGGTAGCGTGGTGCAGGTTTCTAACTACTATCCTGTGGTTTTGTCTTGGGAAGATCATATATATGGAAATCAGTTTCTGAATTTGGATAATGATTTTTATTTCTAAAAATGTGACCTAAGTTTTGTAGACTTGGTTACTATGAATGTATATTGGAGGGGTTTGTCTTTGGAGAGTTCTGTTGGCCGATCTTTTTAATTAAATTGCTTAACGGAGGAAAAGTGTTACTTACTATTATGGGCTATCATTTGTGGCAACTGTTCTTTTTGCCTAAGGACAGTGGTCCCAAACGCACTTTTTCGGGACAAAAGACTGCACTGGTCGTTCTATTTGAGTCATTCTAACGTCATTTTGTTCCTCAGTAAATTCACTTTCAATGGTATGATTGGCATATTTTCAGCTCATTTTCATATCATGAAAATATGTATGTTTGTCGATAATTTCAGAGAAATTTCTCTACAACTAATTATTCTTATATACATCTTTATATATCTATATTTCCTGCATTTAAATTTGTTTAGAATCGTTATTAGATAAGTTTAAGAAAAAACTAGGTTTCATATAACGACTTGATTTTTGTTGGTGATTTTTTAGGAATAATCAAAAAAGGTCAAACAAATCAAAATTATTTTAAATATATCAATACATACACAACATAATTAAGAGCAAAATGCTTTGTTAATTTTAGATTTGTTTCTAGTTTTTCACGGACAAAATTTCAAAAGTATAAATTGATCTCTACGCTTTTGGTAAAGAACAACGCATTGTTGGCTATAGAAATTTCTTAAATGGAAAGACTAGAAAAAATAGACATATAAAATTATTTCAATTTCTAAATATATAAAAAATAAAAAAAGAGAAATTCTGCTGAGGAAACACAATACATTGTCGAGAAATGAATCAAGTGTGTAATGCCACTGATACAGAAGTGTTTATCAGTTTTTGCGTTTAGAACCACTGTGGGTATTGGGATTGGCAAGTTTCGTTTTTTTACCAGTTACTAAAGACCAGACATCACGTATTGTTTCATCAGAATTTAAGCTGATTTCGCTTTCCCAACTTCCCCCAACACTCTGCGTTGAGGTGGAGTGCATGTCAGGTCTCACCATTAACTATTGTCACTGAGGCAACTCAAGTCTTCACTTTTCAATGACGCATGTATCCAATTAAGAAATGTATCCAAACCCCGTCGAAGGAGCTGTCGAAAATAAAGGATCGCGGTATCATTTAATATATATTTGCTAAATTATATAATATATATATATGTAGCAAGTTATTCAGAATTTTTAATAAATACGCGAGTGTATTGGAGATCTATAGAAGGGATAAATAAGGGCGGACAGTGAGAGAAAAGGGGAGGACAGATCGCTCATTGGAGAAGGAAGGGCCGGCTAGAAAGTTGTGATTTGTGGCCGGGGCCCGAGCTCAATTAAAACAGGGCCCTACACCGGGGCCAAATTGATGGCCTCAGTTCACAGCCCCGGATAAATATCTCACTGATTCAGCGCTTAATTCCAATCCCCATCAGAATACGATCCTATCTCTTTCCAATCAGCCACCCCACCCCCGCTTTATTTTCTCAGATAGCAACTGCCATTTGTATCTGATAAAGTAGTAACGAATTGATATGTCAACCCATCGGCTGAGGAAGTAAGCAGTATCAATTACCAAACGAGTTCGGGAAAGAAAAAAAAAAAAAAAATGAGGGGAAAGCAGAGCCCAACAATTATTTTCAAGGAAGAATGAAAGTGAGCGAAAAAAATATGTGTTCCCACCTCTCTAAATATAACCAAATTATACATACGAATTTTAAATCCATTAACTAAATTAGAAGAAAATGTACTGCACACATAACCTTGGAAAACAGAATACAATTTTTGAGAGAAATTCAATCTCATTGTCATGAAAATTGAGCTATTTGAATCAAAGGAAGTAGTTGAAAGTACCTAAATGTCCATAAAACATTACATCATACATCGATAGCACGATTATTTGCTCCCAAAATGTCTTGAGATTTTGGTATACTGTTTTTTATCAAGAACCTTTGTAATCGATCAAGAAAAAAAATCGATCCCCCTTCCTCCTCAAACTTTGAGGTTCAAGATATGTAGAACGGTTTATTATTTTTAATAATTATTTAATAATTGATGATACTAATTTTGCTTCTGAGGGAAAAGGAATATGCTTGCTTTGATGAGGTCTACTGCGTGAACACGGACGTTTCTGCTCGGTAGGTTGGCGTTGTAGCATCCTTAAGAACGGGAAAACAACATTGATTCTCGATCCGGGCGTCAAATATGGGACAAACGACCTTGATTTGACGGGTGAAGGGGACAGAGAAAAGAGAGAGAACTAGGATAAGTGTATCTCTTTCCTAAAAGAGAAGTTCCGCGAGACCTTCGGAGAGAGAGAGTTCACCGTGAGAGGCCTCTGGTTCGGAGTATTTTGGAAAGCTCATGTGTTGGTAATAGGGAATTGTCCACGATGGCCGAGAATATTACATTGGACTGTCTGGGGACTATCATCACATGTATGGGTGTTAGTTGGGTTGAGATTCATTACTAACCTTATTTATTTATATTCATATTTTTCTTTAGTGAATTTTTTTATTATATCCGGGACTTATCTTATATATCTCTATGAAATATATAGTAAGGAAAGTACGTTTTAGGGTCAACTGAGTCCAAATTACCAAGTCACGTAAAAAGGTCTGTGGGTAGAAGGGAGGGAGGGGGTAACTCCCGCGCGTAAACGAAAAGTCCTATGAAATTAAAATTTCATATTTATGTGCCCGAGACGTTACAAAAGCTTTTTTATCAAAATCAGCCAACCAGAAGAGCCACTTTATACCATGAATTTTGAACATTTTACCGATTTTCTCAAAAATAGCTTTAACGAACTCGCTATATCGATATAAAATTTAACGGGGCTTAATGTAGGTTTCATTCTGATTGAAATAGTATGGAAGGTCTTAAATGCCGATATTTAACAAAAATCCTCTAAAGAAACCTTTAATTTTGAACATAATATAAAAATATCCATATCAACTTGTTACAACTGATTAGAAACAGGTAAATATATAAGTTAAATATCGATATCCATCTAAATGAGAAAATTGAAAAAATATTTTTTAATGAAAGTTTTTGTTTTTGAACATAAGAACAGTAATATACATGTATAATATACCGTTGGAAAACTAAAGATTTTAGAAAAAATATTATCTTATAGACAAGCTTGTGGAAGTTAATATATAGTGATGAAAGTCGATAAAAGTAACTCATTATTTTTAATTAATAATCTAATAAATTAAAAAAAAACATGTTTCAATAGAAATTAAATTTAATTTGGGCACTTTACTTCCCCATGCCTATCATGTCTGATCTTACTTTTGTCAGCACATTTGCTGATTGTCAGACATCTTCTGACAGGTGTAAATGAAGAAAAAAAAAATTAATTCTTCAATAGCTTCAATTATTTTATCTTTATTTTTAACTGTATTTAAAAATTCTTTAATCGATTTTTAAAACGGAGGTAAGTGAAAGTCGTGTGTAACCCGCACTAGATTTTTCACTTACATCTTATTAATATGCTTTGATACTCTTGGTCATTGAGATGTGCATACTCATTTTTTTTTCTATAGATTGTGATGTAAATTGTGAACTATATTATATACTATAATATATAACATAAATCTATTGATAAAGAAAATAATTTTTAGGTAAATTTATAAGTTTTCTACTAAAAATATCAACCTGTCATTAGATTGATAAGGTTGATAATATGGGTTGCTACCATAAAGCTGTATATGGTAGTAACCCAATACAGTTGGGAAGCGCTGTTTTGTTTTGTGATACTGTAAATGAAACAAAGGGTTTCTATCCCTCTTCCCACCTAAAAATGTGAGCTCTTAGGTTTCAAGAGATGTAGAACCCAATAACAAATAAAAAAAAAAAAAAATAGCAAGACATCCAGCGATGATCCTAACACAACGACATTGATATCAGCCGATTAGTTTTAAAATGTCGGCTTATTGAAAATGTTTTAATTCAATAAGTCAGTTATTTTTAAATGGTTATTGAGTTTTCTTCTCAGGACGCCGCGATTAATAATAATACAGAAGAAAAGCTATACAATATTAAGCTGAATTATATTGCACGAATTGGAAAATTATTTCTTGTTAGTGTACGATTATGAATTATCTATAGAGATTTAAATTATCTATTAAAAAAAAAAAAATATATATTGAAATATGTTAAGAAATGTCAGAGGTATAGGGTTTGAATTTAGCAGTGGTGATGGATCATTTCCCTAAATATAAATTGACATTGCTATTTCGTCTTCGTTGAGCTCGTCGATTAATTTATCGCTATAAATTACTTGTAAACACAGCGATATAAATTATTTTATTATAATACAATTATTTGGAAATAAACTGTTGTGTAATAATTTGCAGGTTTTTATTTTAATTTTATATTATGTGTTTAAAATTTGTCTCAGTTCGAATACTTATTACCAATCTATTATCTGAACGAGAGTGATTGTGGTGATACGAAAAAACATTAAACACGAATTAACAGATATAAATCCTCACATTTGAGAAATTTGGATCAAAGCAAGTTAAAAAGTTAAAAGTAATAATATCGTTAATAGTACCTAAAAGTAACTAGTTCCTACGTACAATATACATTATATGAATATCATATTTTGGATGGCGTTCTCTTCTGACCTTGTGAGAAAGTCTAATTAGACAAAATACGCATTATGAGTCTGATTGGTATATGTAATTTTTTATACTTTGATTTGCAATGAGAACGAAAGACCAGTATAAAACTACAATATTACTTCGTACTATAAAATGGTACAAAAAATCAAATAACGTTACAAGTTAGTTGCGAGAAGGGCTTTATTAAATATTGGAATCAGAAGGATCTGGGATAATCCGGATTTGAGGGACCTCCGTCTCCGTAAATTGGGTAAGTGCTTTGCAGTGCCACCCCGATGAAGACCCTTTAGTAGATAAAATATTTCACAGTAGTCCAATACTAAGATAGCGGCATCCTTCCTGAAATATCACATACGACAAAAGATAATATCAATATCATAAATTTTTTATTAGTCCTACATAACATTTAATTTTAGGTTTATTATTTTTAATAATTATACTAATCACTACCTATCTCCAAAATTTGAGGTCTTGGGTTTAAAGATACATGCAACCTAAATAAGCAATAAAAAATCGGCATACGAATTCATGAATACCAAATTTTATCTCTAATGGATATTTAATTATTTGTAAATAATATAATATTTTAACTTTTACTTACCTATATGAAATATATAGTAAGAGAAAGTATTGCGATCGTTTTCAGTTTTCAACGGAAATACACGTTACAGGGTCCCTTGACTCGAAATAACCATGTTCCGTAAAAAGGTCTGTGTGTGTGTGTGCGCGTTGTAAGTCCAGCGCCAAAACGAATATCATACGAAACCGAATAAAGAAAAGAAACAGAGGTCTAGACCCCCAAATACCAATATAAAATACGGAATATGAAATCAAAACTAACATTAGTTTTGTCGGCTTTTCATCACTCTTTATTATCTTTTACAAGCTTATATATAAGATAGTATTTTTTATTTAAATTATAAGCTTGCCAACGGTATATTACACATTTATATTACTGTTCTTATGTTAAAAAAAAATTGCATTAAAAAATTAATTTTTGTAGTTTTCTCCTTTAGTTAGAGATCGAATCCTTTTAACTTATATATTTACCTGTTTTTAATCGTTGATGACAAGATTGTTATTTTTTTTTTTTTTTAGTATGTACAAAATTAAAGGTACTTTGGAGGAAGAAAGTTTAAAATATCGGCGTTTTAGCCCTGTCAGACTATTTCAATCACAATGAAACCTACATCATATTAACGCTCATAAAATTTTACATCTATACATAGAGCTCAATCAAAACCTTAAGTGCTGTTTTTGTGAAAATCGCAAAATGCATTGTATAAAGTAGATCTTCCGGTCAGCTGATTTTAATGAAATAGTTTCTGTAACATTTTGGGCTTATAGTTGTCTTAAATATGAACTTTCAGTTTCATAGCACTTTTCCTTTTCGCCCGGGGGTTACCACACACACACACACGCACACACAGGCCTTTTTTATTGGGACTTAGTTATTTGGACTCAGGGGTCCCTAAAAACGTGTATTTACGTTAAAAACTCGAATTCGAAATTTGTTTACAATCGTAATATTTTCCCTTATTATATTATATATTATAATATAGGTAAGTGAAATTAAAAAGATTTATTGATGAACAGCATAGTAAAGATAATTAATCATAAATTGCAATTCGATGTAGGCTGATAAATTTTTAATAACTGCAAAAAATTGACATATTACAACCTTTTCATTCCTTAATTTATACGGGTATGTTAGAGGGGGAAAATTGAGACTGAAATGAAAATAAATAGTTATTACAAAGGAATATCTTAACCAATAACTAAATCCAAGAAATGGGACTGAAAATGCACATATAAGAGTAGATAATCTAAGTAAGAAATCCGCTGAGTCGGACCCCAGTGTATGTATGAGCGGGAGCTAGATGGGATAAACTTTAGGGGCAGGAAGCTTCTATAGAATATAGCCAAGTTAGGACTTGATAGCCAAATCATTGCCCTTTCTTTTATTTCTCAATGGTCGATGGCACTGAGCCAAGTCTTATAAAGGGGCTTTGCACTTAGCTCTACTTCGGCTGCCCTTTTCTTTAATGCCTCGGCTTGGAAGAAATTTAACAATAATAATAAAAATTTATAACCCGAGGAGAGAAGTTGCCAATAAAACTATCCACTAAATGATCTGTTATGAGGGAGTTGTGAAGGAATGGCTGCATAAGGTTTCATGGTTTCATTCACTCCGACCCTTTTAAGTTTCTTAACACTGTTTTTATGTCTCTGTCTCTATCACCTCATTTGAGTGCATATATTAAAAGGCTGCAAAATTATTACACAATGGTTTATTATTTCCAAATAACGATATAAGCATATAACTGTTTATAAAGCTGTTGATACGCAATTAAGTAATATGAAAAGCAGTAATTCAAAGGATAATATCATATTACTACCGCTGGTTTCGAGACGCAATATCTTAGCTATTGTTAACAATTTCAAAGATTCTTTTTTTTTCATTCAATGAAAACCCAATTTTTGGTATTTATTTATTTATTAATTAAGAGAAACGGATTTTTTTTGTTCGTTATTCGGATTCTACACATCTTAAAACGTAAGCTCTGAAATTTTGAGCAGGGGTGATTTTGTTTTTGGTCGATTACAAAGGTTCATTATTGAAAATAATTAATGAAAAGCATTTATATAGGACTGCGTTATTATTTCCTTTCTTTTCTTTCGATTTTCATCCAGTTCATTCAAATAAAACTTGAATTCTAGAACATCTTACATTTTATCTTTATAATAAAAATAACCGAGTTATCAGGGAATCACATTTGCTATAAGTTGTGTGTTGACCATATAAGATAATTTTAATTTTTGTTTCTCTTCGTTTATCGCGTTGTCCTGATCTCTAAAATCTTTTAAATTTTTCTCTATCTTCAATAGAAAATGGTTTTTGGTAGGATTACATCTATTATAATTTGTTACTTGAATATACATATGGATATTTTTTTTTTTTTTTTTTTTTTTTTGTATCGTGCTCTACTGATTCTAAAACTCTTCTCTATCGCAAAAAATTTAAGTTATGAGTTATGAGAGTATTTATGTGTAAAATTTATTTATGTTTTCTTTTTTATATAATTATCTCTTATATATATCTTACGGTTAAAAAACACTCATACATTTTTTTTCTATCTTCAAAAATAACTGAGTTATTGAATTAAATTACTTTCAATCGGCCGTCATTTTAAAACTAACCAGCTGATATAAACGTCTGGGTGTTAGGATTATCGTCATGGACTTGTATTTTTGTGGGGAATGTAAAAAAAATAAATAGTCCAGTAGTTTAAGAGATTTTACGCATCTTGACACTTAATCCCTCAAATTTTGGGGATTGATATTTTTTTATTTTTGGTCGATTAAAAAGGTTCACTATTGAAACTAATAAACCAAAATGTTATGGAGAATATTTGTTGTTATTTAACATTTGTTAATATCACCTACCGCATAGGAGCTATATTGGTTTGAATGAAAAAATACACTTTTTTTTTTCTCACATGTTAATTGTAATAAGTTTTTTCAATCTCGTAAAAAATATTACTCGTTTGACACACCAGACTACAATTCAATGGCAAATATTTTTGTTATTAAAACATTTGTCGCTAAAACTAAGATGTTTAGAAACTATTGTATATTAGTTTCGAGGAAAAAAGTCACCAATATACCAATGTATCAATGTACATAAATGATTTAAAAATAAATTTAAACGCCTATTTAGCAGTAGATAATAGACAAACATACCCATCATCTATTGTTTAAATCAGCCAGGAAAAATTACTTAAACATATATATATATTGCTATGTTTTTGACCGGCTGCTTTTCTAAGGTAGCGGTAGCTTCAAAAATACTGTTTTGAATTAATATATTTAATGCATTTATATACTATCTTTTTTAAAACCATTGGAGTTTTTTTCCGTAGGTTTCCTGTTTACCAATCTCAAAAGGTATTAAAAATAAGAACTAACATAAATCTATCACCATTAATATCTAATTCAATAGAGCATAGGAATATGACTGAGAAAAACGTACTACTAGCTTTGCCATACAAAAATACAAAAAGTTGTAATTACTAGTTGTAAGTACTGCGTTAGCTAGCGAAGGTGGAATTTGGCTTAGTCTTCATTCTCCAGCATCTGACTTCTCTAGCAGGTCTAACGGTCTCCGTGGAGTCTTCCACTCTTCTATCTCTCGATTACAACTAACCTCTTCCCGTGGACGAAATAACGCTCCCCTCTTCTTGTAGATGGAACACCCTCGTCACCTTACTCCCCTTTCTTTTCAAAATTACTCTATTATCAAAATTGCCTCTCCTATCTCCTATCATGACAAAGGGCAGATGTGGGAAGTGGCCGAAGTCGGCGGTCCAGCGCTTGTCTTTACTCTTGTCGGTTAGTAGCTGGGGTCTAGGAAGTACACGGGGTATCGCGTGGTGCACATGAAAAATTCAAGGGGGACAAGAAACGCCTTTTGAACTTTTGCCGACAAAGCTTATTAATATTTATTTAATTAATATTAATAATGAATTTACACCTCTCAGTATTCTTAATACATAACAATATATATTACACACATACTTTCTACTGTTATATACTTTTTAAAAATAATTGAAACAAAGGGGACTTGTAACTGAATAATACTGTGTCCATCGAATTCAAAGAATAATAAAATCAAATGAGGTAATTATTTAAGTTATGGTTCTTGGAAACAACAATTGTAGGGAGATAATTGAAGTTAATTCCTGTAATCACCTTTGAAGTTGAAGTAAACGACCAACGGGATAGGATGATCATATTGACATACGATATTTCGATGAATTTTCATTTTTCAAATCTATTGTTATTCAAGTTCTCATGGAAATGAAATCAATAAATAGAAACATTTATTGAAATTCATAAAGTATTTCAAGGCAAATGATGACATCTCGGATGTAAAAAACTAGGAATTTAAATAAATATTTCAGCCTATAAATGCATAATAATTATATAATCAATAATTATAACCCACCTTAATTTCAAAAGTTATAATAATTATTTAAAATCTACGCAATTATAAAGCTGAAAAGTTTGTTTATGAACGCGCTAATCTCAGTAAAATTTAATCAGGATGTATTTGTATTCACTAGATATAGTATATAAAATTTAAAAAAATAAACTTTATTCACATATTTACATATTTACAAAATGTTAACATGTTGATTTCGGATGAGTCATCCTTACAATAAGTGAAATATTTTTGTTTTTTAGTAATTATAAGTAGTCCATTAGCCTAAATGACTAACATACGGTAAAATTAAATTGAGGTTATATTACGATTTTAGGAAAAATTACATTAAAAACCTACGCAAATAATGATTGAAAGTGCATAAAATATTTGAAGATGCATAAAATAATTGAAAATACATAAGATAATTGAAAATACATAAAATAATTGAAAATATTAAAAATAATTTAAAATACAAAAAAAAAAAAATCAAAAACACATAATATAATTGAAAATTACAAAATTTAGAACTAAAAAAAAAACTAAATTAATTTAACAATACATGTTTCGTTCTTTTATGGGGGTATCGTTTTAGAGAAAAATTTATTGTAATTACCGATTTCCTTTTTTAATAGATTTTTGAAGACGGTAGTTTTACTGAAGTAAGAAGCCGTTTGTGAATGGACTTCCTACAATCAAACAACTTTGAGTGTAGGAAACTGCAAGTCTTGGAGCATATATGATATTTTAGTGTAGCGGGGGAAATTATTAATTATCTGCATTGACAAGTTTTGAATTCTCTGGAGTTTTTGGTGATTAGTCAAGGAGGATGTGTTCCAGACTGGAGAGGCGTATGTGATCAACGGGCGGATAACTGATTTATATATTATTAGTTTGCCTTGAGGACACTACATATGCTATCTCTATAACCTAATAGAACAATTAATATATGGAAATTATCGTATTTTTTAACTTAAAAATTTCTCAATTTATTCATCGAGACATCTCTCTCACACTCCAAGAGCCCAGATTAAACATATCGAATCGATTAGAGATCAATGTTCGATAATAAGGAAATGGTTCGACCCACTTTTTCCCCCTCGTACGTGCTTTAAGTCCGATATGTCGGATTATCCGTGCAGCCAGCTTAGATGGGGCATGCAAATCAAGTCCTTCCCCTCAAGTGTCAAAGCCAACTTGGATAGCCCCGGACTTGATGACTCAACTTTACTACTAATCCCACGCTGTCACTTTTAGCCCTTCGAGCTTCTTTACCCAGATACCTCCGATAACAAAACCGGAAAGTTTCCTAGTGAGTGCTAAAGTTGTTTTTGCCACACAACTTAGTTGCCAACCTCTTATTCAAGTCCGAACCGCTATTCATCACAACTTTCTTAAAGCTTTAGATGAAATAAATATTCAGGGATATTACTAAGATATTTCAAAGCTAGGGATTGATGAAATATTAAGTCCTAAAATTTCATTAATTCCTCACCTTATGACACAATCGACTTTTTAAGTATAATCTCTTCTGTATTTTTACTTCTAATTGATCAAAAGGCTAAACACTTTGGCGAATGTCCAGTAGACTGATTTCAATCTTTCTTCACTGCATTATATATTTATTTAACATTTTTACTTACCCTATAGAATAAGGGTAATAGGGAAAAACACTTAAACTAGTAATAAAAAATATCATAAATTAGGAAGGGAGTTTTAAATATTTTGGGAGGTTTTAAGCGACTACAAGTTTCCTACACCTGTGGCCATTCTTATTGCTTTTTTTCCTTCAAGTTTTGGCTACACAAAGGCTTTCATGGAAACTAATGAAAAAATAGATTATCTTTATTATTTTATGACATAATATTGTTTTAAACGGAGATGAACAGCATGAATATAATTTATATAAAATTTCCCATTCACTGTTTATAATTGTAATATTTACTTCTTGCTTAAGTCTTTTTATAATATATTTTTTATTTATTTCTTAACATTTTAACGTGATATTTCTTATTATATCATCTGGACCTCAGAATGTTTAGCAAAAATAAATTATTTGAATATTACTAATGAATTGATAAAATAAATATTTAACTTATTTTTGTTAGTAGGTTTGGCACCCTTTTCGTGATTAATTTTTACTAGTTTTCTAGAACGGATAACTAGTTTTTTTTTCTTATACTTTTTTATTTATAGTTTATGAGTTAGTAGTTATTTATACACTAAATACAAAGTAGACATACGAAACGCGTGTTTCAGTACTATTAACATGGTTTTGCCAGTACAGTAGTTACATAATTGATGTTTATTATTACTAGATTGTCATAATTCGATGATAATTAATTGAGTCCGTGATGAGAATAATATCAATATCAATACTCAATATCAATTTCCTTTTATTATGAAATTACATCATGCGTTAATACATGTAATAAAGTAGAAAATAACCAACATTTGAAAAAAATAAATCCAATATTTCTAAAAGTTTTTATTTGTTAATTGATGAAATTTGTATGGAACTTTCCATTTGTGGTCCGTTTTGATTAAAAAATGCATAATTGAATACATTTTGAGAATAGCGGAGTTAAAAATGAACATATATTAAAAAAAAACTTTTCTTCAGATTTGGCTGAAATTTTTATGAGACAACCTTCCAGGTGTAGTTACTCTGTTGATTAAAAATTAAAAATAGAAATCCGATCAAGAATGGCAAAGTTGTGAGCGAACATAAATAATAACTAAAACATATTTTTTGTAACAGGTTAAAGTGTATGTAAATTTAAAACGCTCTGGAAACTGACGATGGTCTCTAACCACACGTTTTATTCTTAAAATTAATATGGCTTACTAATTATTAATATCGCCTTGATTATTAGTCGTCTAGATGAAACCAAGGTAGTATCATTCAGCGGTAATACTTTTTACACATTTATCATTATATGGACATAAATAATTCATATTAACATATTTTTAATTTTACTTATGCTGATGAAACTTGTTTCTTATCCGTCCATAATGATCCAACTACTCTATTCCAAACCCTCAAGTCCACATCACAGCCATTGAAGAATAGTGCCAAAATTGGAGGATTAAAATAAATCCCACCAAATCACTTTAACCCTTCGTCACCAACCGATGACTTCCTACCCCCCCATCATCCATTAAAAGCATTACCCTTACTCCTGTTGAACAAATCCGATACCTAGATCGAAGATATCGATTACTACAACACTTACTACGAAACCATCTTATTCCTCCCGCATCCAGTCCTTACAATCCAAAATCCTTCGCAAAGTCCTGAATGCCCCTTATTTTGTTACAAATCAACTCCTCCATAATGATCTAAACACGGCTGGAAAGAAGGTGGCCTCGGGACCTACTGCCTTAAAATAGTTAGTGAAGTGCTAACACATGGTAGTTCTTTTTCAAGAAATTTTCATGATTTTTTTGTTTTTCATTCGTCATATTTACTTATTGTGTTCTTTAATACAGCTGTAAATTACTATAAATAAATAAAATTAAATACAGTTTTATTTTTTATTTTGACATTTACATTTGTGCATAAGAATACTACGAGTAAACTACAGTAATAATTGCCTTAAAAAGGTTTAATTAATGTTTATTTTATTAGAAAGTCTCAAGATTACTGTATTTTCAAGCCCCCTGAAGATTTTAATACTTTTAAAATATCTATTTTAGTTTTCCACCAATCCATCCAAATCTTGTTTATTTAAATTAATTAAATGATTGTATTCATCACAGTCATATTTCCAACTACATACTTGAATTGAAAAAAAAAAATTCAATTATATCCTTTTAAATGATGTTGGTAACACTTGATTGAATATAACAGTTTGGATATTTTGAACACGAATTATTACTATCTTCGTGGCAATTGAATACTAAAATTTTCTTGGTACTGCTCAATGCGATTTAAATATAACTTATAACCATACCCTACAACATATAATCGAGAATCGTGATATGGATTTTTAGAGGACACCAAGTTTTTCATCAAAATCAGCCAATCAGAAGAGCCACTTTATTATATGCATTTTGCGCTTTTTTTTTTTTTTTTTTTAACGATTTTCTCAAAAACTTTTTTTATATATATTTATTAAAATATATCACAATTTGTATCAAAATGAACAGTAGTAATAATGATATGAGACCACATTCATAAAATATGTACATAAAATAATGATAAAGCCAAATTATATAAAATGGAAAATAAACAAATTCATATATATTAATATACAAAAACATGATAATAAATAGAAAAAAAAACAAAGCAATAAAACAAACTATAATTGAGATAAATACAAATAAATAAACATCATACACACAATCATAACTATATACAATCTTTACAATCTGCTAAAGGAACCCCAGACTGGGCTTTCCCTCCACTTGTATAGAAAAAAACGGAATCTAAGAGATACCAGCGCCTCTCTCTTAACCGCATAACTGGTGTGAGCCAGTGAAGGCTGAGTTAGGGCGCAATAGCCACAAACATACAGTACATGAGTGGAGGATCTGGCCAGTTTCAGAACTCCAGCATAAATGTTTAGATAGGGTTTAAATGCCGTAAAGTTTTATTTTCATTCTGTAAAGTACCTTTATCGTCATTACTATTGTTATATCGAAACCAATTGTAACATATCTCAATAAATAAATGAAATAAAGTATCTTTAATTTTGTATGAGGAAGATGGTTGGGGGTGCGGTCATAAATTAAAACCACACAATTAAAAATAAGAGTTATTTTTATTATGTGCCGACGTTTCGGCCTACAATGTGGGCCTTCATTGTAGGCCCACATTGTAGGCCGAAACGTCGGCACATAATAAAAATAACTCTTATTTTTAATTGTGTGGTTTTAATTTATGACCGCATCCCCAACCATCTTCCTCATCTAATTTCTCTACGGTCAACAAAACTCCATCATTTTTAATTTTGTAGATTTAAAAAGATTGCCAATATCATTTTATTAGCACAGATAAAAAGCGGTTAAATATACAAGTTGAACGAATTCAATAATCAACTAAAATGGGAAAAAAGTAAAACTTTTTTGTATGTAATTAATTTTTTTCTGAATATAAGAATAGTAACATAGATGAATAATATACTGTTGGATAGCTAGAGATTTGAGAAAAAGTTTTTACTAATATATACAATTTTGGAAGGTAATTTAAAGTGACGAGTACTTAAACAGTGGCATACACTTAAGAGATTATTGAACAAGCTTAGATTGTTCTGTGTAATTTTTATCGAAAATATATGCGTACTAACGAAGCTGGATTTAATACTTTAAATTTTTTTAAACTGAAACTTAAGTTATTTATTAAACTTAAGGCCCTTCAACAACAAGGGCCATTTTTGTCCTGGAAAGTGCATACAAAAGGTTGGGTAAAATGGAAATGCGGTTCGTATATCTAGCTACCAACATTCCACATGACCAAATTGTACCTAGTTTCCATTCGCCCACAATACGGTACGTATCTCCACTTTACTCCATTTTTCAATGTTTCTTATTTCAAGTATTTTTTATACATTTGTATATTATATTTAGTCATTATCTGCTCTGTACAGCCCTCTCATTATCATACCTCTCTCATTGTAATTAAATTAATTGATTTCTTTGCACATCTAGTTCTTTTTATGTTATAATATCGACATTCTCTAGCGCAATAGTTTTTTTTAATAGTATATTAAATCTTATATTAAATGTATCTCTTTTGTATCTTTTTAGCACAGTTGACCCACAATGGGCGTTGGAAAAAAATAAATTGTTGAAACTACTCAATTGTTTCATTCACTGACCGCCACCCGGGCTAATTTCTTTTAGTAATTCTGAACGGTCAACTAATTATATCCATTGCAATAGGTGTAGTTTCACTAAAACTCGGTTATCATTGAAGATTATACCCTAATACAACTATTTGAAAATAATAATCAATGTGTAATAATTTGCAGCGTTTTTATTTAATTGTTGTATATTATATTGTCAAATAAAATATAAGCGGAGGAATGGGTTAGGAAATTCAAATGGGGGAAGTAATAAACAGTTTCAATTTGGGAAATCAGAGTGAATGAGCCTAGAGTGTGGGGGGGGGGCGCCGACTGAATTTAATTCCCCTGGGGGGTTGTTGCCTCTGTCGCATCCTCCCCTCTTCACTTCCTCTTCTACCCCTCCCAATGTGGTTCCTTCCTTATCTGGAGATTGGAGATATGACGAGCTCTCGTCTTCAACGGTAAACTTCTTATTCTGAGTACCTGTCGATTTGGGTCGGCAATCTTCCTCGCCTAGCGAATCTTCAATATCTAATTTAAATGTGAATAACGGCACCATTCAACTTAGATATACGGCTATTTAACTATTTTTAGATACATCCTTCGACTACTAATGTAGTAGTTGTAACTGAATGATGGCGCGATTATATTGGGTTGTAAAATAAGTCCGTACGATTTTTAAATATTTCAATATATTCTTCTCTGTGTTTATTAAATCATGTATACATGGTCAATAATAATTATATATTCTAAAAATTTTGCAAATTAATACATAGTGGTTTATTACTTCAAAATAACTATATTAGGATATAACTGAATATAGAGATGTTTAAAGGCAATTAACTACAATGAAAAGCAATAAATAATCCAGAGGAAAATGGTCCTTCACCGCTGCTAATTTAAAAACGGTATATCTCTGCAATTTATTAACCGATTTTAATGAATATTGTTTCGTTTTGTAGAAAATAAATAACTATATTTGGTATTTATTTATTTATCTTAAAAAAATATATAAGTTAAGGGCGTATATGTAGGTAAAATTCCATTTTTTTTATGTTTTGTAATTAATGATGGTGTTCTGATTCTAAAACTTTATAGAATGTTTTCTCTGTCTTCGAAAATAACGGAGTTACAAGCGTATATATTGGCGGATTTCAATTTATTTTTGTCGCGATGCTCTGACCTCTAAAATTCAATATAACAGTTTTCTTTATCTTGAATAAATAACTGAGTTGTCGGCGTATTTATGTGTAAAATTTAATTTTTTTTTTTTATAAATATTAACGATTTCTCGGTAAATAACATTTTTTTCTCTATCCATCTGTATCAGAAATAACTGATTTATTGAAATAATCATATTTAGTCGGCCGCCATCTTTAAATTAATCGACGGGTATCACATTCGAGGTGTTAGGATCATTTTTAGATGAGCTTGTAATTTTGTGCTAAGTTCTAAAAACATCGGACCAATGGCACAAAGGTTCATTATTGAAAAGGTGCTTTTATACATCAGTCTTAACCGATATTTCTTTAGTGGTATATTGCTTACTGAATCGGAAATAAATGTCATTTAATGATTTTTTTTATTTTCTAAAAGGAAAATGCGCTGCACAGACGGTTAGAAACAATTGTAGTGTGCGTGTCGGTGATGTCTTAAGAAAAAGCACTGTCCGCAAGTTGTTTATTCGGTTCAAATCAGGAAATTTTGACTCGGTGTCATCCTTCAACTGTTGATGATGGCCGAATTCTAAAAATTACCTGAAAGATGACAACATGTTACAATAGATCAAAATGAGCCATATATAATTAATTAGAAATATATACAAGAATATACATAAAAAAATCAGGTGCGGGCAATTCAATTTAAAAACTATTGGATAAAGTTAAAGAATTAATATAGACATTGCGACAATACTGCAGAACACATACAAGTCTACAATAAACTACTGTCTCACCTAACAGCATCGTAAAAGTTATATTCAACATTGCTATTAATTATTTTTACTTTAAAAATTACTTCATGAAAACGGATGTTTCACATCACACTAATAGAAATTTCAAGGAAACTTAATAATTTTTGTATATTTTTAATATGTTTATGTACACAGCATATAGCACCTCATTAGTGTAAGAAGGCGTAATTATTTTTCGCATTTGATTATTTTAAATCTAAGGTTATCTATAAAAGTTAACATTGAATATTTCTGCTCTTAAGATTCTTTATCCCTTCTCTATCTATAAATAAAATCATTTGACGATTCTTGGTTTCTGCGATAAACTTTAAATCGGTGCCTTTTTACTTTCACTTAATATATATAGTAAGGGGAAGTATTGCGATCGTGAAAATTTTCGAATTCCAGTTTTCATCGGAAATACACGTTTTAGGGTCCCCTGAGTCCAAATAACCAAGTCCCGCAAAAAGGTCTGTGTGTGTGTGTGTGTGGTAACTCCCGGGCGGAAACGGTGAGTCCTATGAAACTGAAATTTCATATTTAAGACAACTATACGCCCGAGACGTGACAAAACTTTTTTCATCAAAATGAGCCTACCAGAAGAGGCACTTCATATCATGCATTTTGCACCTTTTTTCGATTTTCTCGAAAACGGTTCCGACGATTTTGATTAAACTCGCTATATCGATGTAAAATTTAATGGGATTTAATATCATGTAGGTTTTATTTGGATAAAAATGGTCTGTCAGGGCTTAAATGCCAATATTTTAAATTTTCTTCCCCTAAAGTACCTTTAATTTTGTAGATTCAATAATAATAACTAGATTATCTTGTTAACGCTGATGAAAAACAGGTAAATATATAAATTGAATAAGTTCGATACCCAACTAAAGGAGAAAACAGAAAAATACTTTTTTAATGCAATTTTTCGTTTTTGAACATAAGAGCAGTAATATACATGTATGATATACCGCTGGAAAGCTAAAGATTTTAGAAAAAATATCATCTCATACACAAGCTTTTAGAAGTTGATAGAGAGTGATGAGAAGAAGATAAAACTAACTGATTATTTTAGATAATAATATAATAGATTTTTAATGAAACACATGTTTCTATAGAAATTCAATTTGATTAATTCCTTAATAGTTTTAGGTATTTTCATCTCTAACTGTATTTGAAAATTCTTTCATTGATTTTAAAAATCGAGGTAAGTGAAAGTCGTGTGTTGCCCGCACCAGATTTTTTAACATAAATGAAACAACATTCAATTTGCATTAGAGCGAAGCATGGGTGACTTGACTTACTAGTGATTTAATAGCAATAATAGCATTATTACTTTTTTATTTGTTGTACGCGATAAGCCGTTAAAGAGAAACACTTCAATTCCCTTTCCTTTTTTACTCTTCTTTGTTTCGCAAACTATCCGCTGGGAAAACAATGTGCGCTTCGCTGACTCAAATAAGAGGATATTAAATTCTTTATTTCCACGATATAGATACTTCTATGAAGGAATTGAAAATAAACAGCAATGAAAGGCTTGGAACGAATTGATAAAAACAATGTAAAAAAACAAAAAAACAATTTAATAAAATACTCTGCAAAATATAAGGATTCTACATAATTTTGTAATGTAGGAGTGGCGGAATGGTCAAGTTCGTAGAGAAATTATGAGTACTGTTTTAGTTGAAAAACTGTTTATTTAGTTTATTATCTTCTGCCCCATAAGGAACAATGATTGACAAGATAATTCATTCACACACACAAAAACAAAGCAAAAAAAAAAAAGAAACACAATGAAAAAAATTACGGAAAATACAATATTAACAAATTAAAAAATAAATATCTTGCTTGAACACATGCACATCTATGAACAATATTTGTTTGTCAGGGAAATTCTGTGCCGGACTTGTCTCTCCTCCGATGGAGAGAAAAGCAGAGCCCAAGACATCCCAGCGTCCCTCCCTCAGCTCCATCACAGGATGAGAAGCAGCTTATGACTACTATTATACGGATTTCGGATTTGATTCCAACTTTAGCTGAATAACTATTTATACTGTTATTTATTTGTCGTTCGACCATAGGGTCTGTTGGCCTTTTAGCCATCATAAAGGGATGAGTATTCGGTCTTTCTGAAGTGTTAATCTCAACGATTCGAGAAAAAACCTGAAAGTGAGTCCTTATCACCTACTTGCATAATAGTTGGAGTATGAAGAGCTTACGATTCTTCACCAGTGTTTTTCTACACACACACACACACATATATAGGGGAGCCCGTGAAGGTTATAAGTTCGAATCCCAGTCAGCCAGCTGGTGACCACTCACAAAAATAGGCGTAGAGAGTGATGAGCCTACCCTATAAAAAACATCGAGTGTACTCTTCCAGCAGATTACGCCGCGAGGCTTAGGGCCTACACTGCATGTCACGCCACTGAGGAAAATAATATAAAGGTTATATCAAAAGTAATAATAGTATAAGAAATATACGGTGATTCGGTTCACACTATTTTTCAGAATTGGGGCTTAAGTCCATGACAAAACATTTAAATTAATATTATTATTTAGATACCTTTTTTTTTTTTAATTGCTTTATGAGAAATTTAAATATCCTTTAAGATAACATCTAGCTCATACATAAAACTCCAAAAAGGCGACCCAGGCACCTTAGCAGTGTGAACTGACAATATCTTTAACATAAGTACGAAGTTCAAAATGTCATCCATATCTCTACTCATACTCATCTGTTTCCAAAGATTTTTTATTTTTTTATTACGTAGCTAATTACATTACTTATTTATTCATCACGTAAACAATTAAACGTAAATCTAAAACATTCCGGGAACTTTAGTTCGTTAATTTTAATGACAAAATAATTTTACAATAGATTTTAGGATTAGTCGAGCTTTGAAATAATTTATAGGATGGAACCTTGAAAATTAATGAGCGCCCGGAAAAGTTGGTGAGGGCATAAAAAGTGGAAACCATGTATAACAACAACAAACTCCAGATTTTATTTTCCTCACTGATCTTGGACAGTCGGACTATAGGTCACATAATATTTTTTTAATTTCTCTTTAGATATAGTATCTGATCCTATAATGTGACTAGACACTTCTAAGACATATTAAGGACATTTTTTGTTTGGTCTTTTTTTTTTAATTTTAGCCTTCTTGTTTCCTTGTTTGTCCAATGAAAGTAGGATTGTTTTGCACCTGTTTTAACCAGATTAAATGAAAAAGTTTTTTTTTTTTTTTGATGTTTCATTCTGATGGAAATAGTCTGACATGGCTTAAATGGCGAATTTTCGTTTCTTCTCCCTCTGAAGTACTTCTTTAGATCCCATACCGTACATGTATTAATAAAACTAACCATACCATTTTATCAGTATTGATAAAAACGGCTAAATATACAAGTTGAACGAATTCAACAAACAACTGGAGGAGAATATGGAAAAAAATTATATTTATTTCATAGTTCTTAAATTAATTTTTCAACCGAGGTAAGTGAAAGTCGTGTGTAGCGCGCACCAGATTTTTTTTTATTCGCTTGCGGACATGTGTTTTTCAGAATGTATTTTATAACTTTAATATATGGGGAAAAGATTGACGTGGAACCCACATACAAGACTTAAAAGACAAGAACACAACCGACGATTCGGACAGTTATACCGACTACTCAACAGAAAGTCTGAACTTACAGTTGACAACAAATTATTAATCTACAAGACAATACTGAAGCCTATCTGAACCTACGGACTTGAACTGTGGGGGACAGCTGAAACGTTCTAACATCATACGCATTCAATCCTTTCAATCCAAAGTCCTCCGTACAATAGTAAATGCTCCTTATTATGTCTCCAACTATACCTTGCACCACGACCTTAATGTTCCATTTATTTCAGACCTAATTCCATCCAAATTTTCCAAATTCCACCAGAACCTCATTCATCATCCTAATCCTCTAGCTCATTCCCTATCCAGCTCCACTCACCCATACAACCCACCTAGAAGGTTGAAACGGCAGTGGACCCGCGACCTTTTGTAAATATATTGGAGTTCTAGCACTGGCTAGATTCTCCACTCAATGTGATGTATGTATGAGTGTGTGTATGTGTATATAGGTATGATTGATTTCTTGACTTTGTTGTATTGATTCATTATTGTATATATATTTTATTGTAATTTTATGGCGTGTAAATATTGTATGAATGTAGTATGTATTTTATCTTTCACCACTACTTTTGATGTCCAAGTTGGGACATATTGTAATTTTACTCAATAAAATTGTTGTTGATTGTTGAAAAAAAAAAAAAAAAAAAAAATAGATGGGGAAAGTAGTATCTTTCGTGGCCAAAAGTTTCATAGTGGCATATAACATACCAAAATGTAAAAAAAAAAAAAAAAAAAAAAAAAAAAAAAAAAAAAAAACCTGTACCACTACAACCCATGAAGAGTCTTGGGCTCAGTACATATAGAGATTCGTACTGTTTCTAGGCCAACGGCCTACCAAAACGTAAAAAATATTAAATTTATTAGGTAAAAATGCTTTGGAAATAATAAAAACCTTGGTGAGTAGTCGATCGAAGGGTAATAATTATTGGAATTGGACTTGAAGGATGTTGACTGATTCGGCCTGGAGCAGGTGACAGAACCAGGCTCAGTCAACTAATCAGAGCCTATCCGAAAATGATAATTAGTCAACATTTGGACCACTGATCATGTTTGACCTCCTCATAAGTGGCTCGCTAAATCAAATACGCCTGCTAGTGAATGTTTACCAAATAAAAACAAATTACGCCTTAAGATGAATAACAGAATCATAAGTGCAAATAAGTTAAAGTTTGATTAAACACAAAGGGGTAAATCCATTTGAAATAGTCCACTTTTCATTACTTTTGCCGCTAACTTTTTCTGAATATAAAACGGACGATAAAATACTTTTCTGGCTAATAATTTTAATGTTGCATCAATTTTAAGTAAGTGTCGCCGCTGAAAACTTGTGCTAGGAAAACATTTCTAATTCTTCTAATATTGCAGAAATCAAATTAAAATAAAAACTAACATTAAAATAGGATATGTTTTATATTTTTGTCCCCAAAACTCATTAGATAAATTATAAGAAAGTGGTTTGAAAAATACTCGAAAATGAGACAAAAAGAAAATGATACTCACCTTTGATGTTTTTTTCTTATATAGCTTAGTAATAGACATACTTGCTGTAAAAAAGTTCGCTTTTGTAAATGCATTTTCAAATATGCGAAATTTAAAAAATGCGGTCGCGCAACACAAGACTTTCACTTACCTCTCGTTTAAATCAATTTAAGAATTTTTAACTACATTTAGAGATAAAAATAAATTTTTAAAGAATTAATTTAATTGGAATGTATACAGAAACATGTGTTTTATTAAAAATCGATTATATTATTATCTAAAAATTCAGTTAGTTTTATTGGCTTTTCATCACTCTTTATCAAATTTTACAATTTTCTATATAAAATAATATTTCTTCTAAAACCTTTAGCTTTCTCACGATATATTGTACATGTATATTACCGTTCTTAGGTTCAAAAACAAAAAATTGCATTAAATTTTTTTTTCAGTTTTCTTCTTTAGTTGGATATCAAATTCGTTCAACTTATATATTTACGTGTTTTTTATCGTTGATAACAAGATTATATTGTTATTTTTTTAGTATCACAAAATTATAGGTATTTCGAGTAAGAAAAATTTAAATAGCGGCATTTAAGTCCTTCCAGACTATTTTAATCAGAATGAAACATACATGAAATAGGCGTTTTACCCCCGGGTTTTACGCATCAAAACCCTAAACAACAACAACCTATGTACATGAAATTAAAGCCTGTTGAATTTTACATCGATATAGCGAGTTTAACAAAATCAAATTATATTGCAATACACTTTCCTTTACTATATATATATATATATATATATATATATATATATATATATATATAGTAAGTAATTATTAATATAATTGATATATATATATATATATATATATTTCCATTTATGGGTAAATGAAAGTAAGAAATAAAGGAGATTAGAAAAAAAATATTTCGAATTAATAAACCATACTGCAATAATTTGCAGTGTTTTGAGAATTAATATCAAAATATAATAAAATATTATTTCATTTAAACCTTTGTCCGAATATTTTTGACCGTGAATGTATTAATTTAAGAATATCTCCATTTATCAATTCTCACAAAGAGAA
The DNA here is from genome assembly GCA_023052935.1 of Piezodorus guildinii. Classification (NCBI taxonomy): domain Eukaryota; kingdom Metazoa; phylum Arthropoda; class Insecta; order Hemiptera; family Pentatomidae; genus Piezodorus; species Piezodorus guildinii. The sequence goes on along the minus strand of CM041296.1, from coordinate 101,624,482 downwards.
TAGTAAATCCGGTAAGATGAATTTATTTATAGTTGAAAAATAACATTATGGATAGAAGACATAGATCTCCAGGCTTTCCGAGTTAATACACGGGAGCTATAATTCATGTTCCTAAGCCGGTTGTCACTGGCCCTGAAAGCCGGCTAGGACTGTACCTCTCCAGTCAGGTACCACCTGCAGTACCCATACCGAATAAAGTACCCTCTGTTTTGACAGTTAGGAAAGTATTGATATCATTCCCACAGTAAGTTTTTAGAGCTTTAGAAAAATTATATGCTTAGGTATTTATTTAAATATGATATATATATGCTAAAGAAAACAGTATATTTTCGATTTTTAATTAAGACAAATAAAAAAATGCTGCAAATTATTACACAATGGTTTATTATTTCCAAATAACTATATTAGAGTATAACTGTTTATAGGTAATTGACTCGTACGAAAAGCAATAAATTATTCAAAGGAAATTGGAATCTCCTAACCCATTCCTCCGTTTATAATGTTTGACAATATAATATATAAAAATTAAATAAAAACGCTGCAAATGATTACACAATGGTATATGGAGAATATAAAATTTCAATATATAATTTTCATAAAAAATACCTTATAATACATTTTGGAAATCAGCTTCTCAATGAATGAATATATGTTATTGTATATATAGACTTGTCCAATTGCTTGTGTATCACCCAAATTTAATTTATAACAAACTAGCTAACCCGACAGACGATCTTCTGCGTTAACTATGTCTTAGCGAAATCGGTCGAGTCGTTCACGCGTGATACGATGACGAAGGAAAACCGGAATTCATTTTTATATAAGTATATAAAAAGATTACCTAAGAAAAAAAATACATCTACCAAAATAACTTTTTCCCTTCTTTCTTTAATAAGATCTTTCTTCTGACTGTTATAAACACGAATAAAAATAATTAGCGAAATCGGTCAAGCCATTCACGCGTGATGCGATCACCAAGGAAAAAGACGATTCATTTAATAATAATAATTTATTTATTTATTCTGGGACAAGTCCCTTTAGAATAATATAAAATACAATAATGCGAGATTTACTGTCTTAGAGTAAGATTAAAAAAAAGAAAGAAATATACAGCGAATAATAATAAGTAAAAAAAATTATATATCTTCGAAAACTTAGTTTTTATAAATAACTATCATGTTCCAATACATAACCTAGACTAAAAAATAAAATACAATTCTCTATTAGTTAAAAAAAAAAAAAATAAGAAACATTTATAACTTTTTTTGATTTACATATTTTCATGGAAACTGGATCAGTCAGGATTGTTTGGAAATTAAATGGACAGGAAGTAATGGAATAGACGAGATTTAAAAGTCGGAGGAGTACTAGAATTACGAATATCAGAAGGAATAGAGTTTCATATGGAAAAGGATGGGGTTATAAAGGATCTTCCGAAAACTGCGGTTCGATGAGGCGTAACCAATCAGAAGACCGCATATAATATGTATGTATAAATATATATATATATATATATATATATATATATATATATATATATATTACATAAATATTACATATAAGAAATATAAAAGGAGAATATTATAAAAGAAACGAGAATTATTTGTTTAATGTTGGTATTGATATAACATGCTAATTAAAATTTAACAGCGTTGAGGTATATCTAACAGGGCGGAAGTTGGGATAACAGGTGTAGTGATCCAGCGGAGCATATTAAGCTCTAATAACAAGAAAGATGGCTCTCATTAGTTAGCTCAGATGTTTCAGAATAATTATTCCATTTGGGGGAATGGATGTCCTTTGTAATTGCTGTTAATCTCTTGTATTTAGTCCAATTTAGGCAGAATATTAGACCCTTTAATTAAAACCCGAATTATGTATCCGTCATATCTCTGCCATATATAGACATATTTACTCCAAAATCATGTTTGGCACAAATACTATAACTTCGTTTATTGAAGTGGATATTGTCAAACAAAAGTTATTGTTATTCTTTTTATAATACCCAGTTACATTATTCTCATTCATGATTAGTAATTTATTCAAATTACTATGAAGTTTTTCTTTAAAAAATTACAGATATAGTGTTTTATGAGCCGTAAACCGAGAACTTCGTATACTTAAGATGTATAAGTCTGACCAAGAGCAACTAGCCGATAAAAATTAGCCTGATTGTTTTATTTATTTACTTATTTTTTATTTAAAGAAATGTACAACTGTACTGTCGGTTCAATATAACAATTAAATAGGATTAATATATGATAAAAACAAATGCTAGTCTTATGAAGAAACTACCCACAGATAGCATTATGATAGGAGGTCTCTTGGCAATCTTCTTTTAAGTCGCCTCGGTGGATTATCAGAAATTTATATGAAGGAGAGTTCACGGATATTGTGGGTTTGAGTAAACAGGGAGTTTTGATTGAAAATAAGTATATCTATATCGAGCTAATTTTTCAACTAGTGGGACATTTTGGTCTTTATGGATAATTTTATTAGTAACAAAGTAAGGAGCATTGAGGATTTTTTGGTTTTCAAGGATTGGATGTGAGAGGAATTTGATGGTTTAGTGGACCCCCATAGCTCAATGCCGTAGTTCCGAATCGGCCTGATAATGGTTATATATGTGAGTTTTTTTGTACTAAATGGAAAGTTTTGGGCGTTTGTCGAGTAAGTGTAGTAATCGGTGTATGGTAAGTCTAGCTCAAAAACAAGTAGTCGTACGAAACTAAAATTTCATATTTAAGGCAACTATTTACCCGAGATGTTGCAATAACCTTTTTCATCAATATCAGCTAACCCGAAGTGCAACTTTATCATATGCATTTTGCACATTTTTACGATTTACTGAAAAACAGCTAAACTCACTATATCGTTGTAAAATTTTATTGGCATTCATATTATTTAAATTTTATTCTGATTAATAGTCTGAAAGGGCTTAAATGGCCAATTTTCGTATTTTCTTCGTCTAAAGTTTTGTACGTAAAGTATTATTAGTATTGACTAAGAACGGCTAAATATACAAGTTGGACGAATTTGATGACCAACTAATGAATAAAAGAGTAAACATATTTTTTATGTTATTATTTATTTGTTTTTTAGAATAAGAACAGTAATATAGACGTATAATATACAGTTGTAAAGGGAGAGATTTCAGAAAAATATTATCTTATATTATAATAATATAATATTATATTATAGAATGTTTTAAAAGGTAATGTGAAGTGACGAACAGGGCCTAAACATATTGCTGATTATTATACATAACAATTTAATATACTTATATTATTTAATGTAAATCATATGTTTTCGATTAATACACTTTATATTTATTTGTTTGTTTATTTATTTAACGTTGCTACTAGTTTGGGAGACATTAATATTTCTTATTCAGGTTTAATTAGGAAAGGAATCTCAAACGAGTACCTCACATCGCACTGGTTCGGGACCATCTTTTTACGTCCCCTCCGAAGGACGCCATAATAAAAGTTTTTACTCTCATAAAAATAAAGTCCTAGGGCCACCTGCTGTTAGGTTTGAACTCGTGACCTTGGACACAGAAGGCTGTTAAGCTAGCCAATATGCTACAGGTGACCCCTTGCTTTTTATTTAAATTAACTGAAAACTATTTATTTAATCGTTCTTAAATTGCTTTTAACAGCCGAGGTAAGTGAAATGTGTGTATTGCTTTCACTAGATTTTTTTGTATTTATTATTACAATAAACGAATATATAGGAAAATCAACAAAAAATGAAGTATTAGCTAGTAGATGTTATATTTAAACTAAAAAACTTTCTTCGTAGTTTTAGTGCATATTTCATTTACTGACCGATTTAAGTGATGACATACAGCTATTTCAATATATTGAATATCGAATAAAATCTCCAAAGAGAAAATTAAACCCAAGAGTTATTTATCTTCAAAAAGAAATATAGGAGAAACAGTTTATGATTTATCAGATTTTTTTCGTTTAGGTTACCTATTCCGTCCAGAAACTTTGTACCATTCCACTGATCTCCTCATTTTATCTTGGCAAAAGCTATCCCTTGCCAAGACTTCCTTGGGTGCTCCATTATATTAGTAACATGAGAATCCACTCTTTTCAGCCCAATCATTGCAACGCTTGCCTTCTTCATCCCTTCTTATTCCCCAGTTGGGAAAATTTTATAAAAAATAAGTAAATAATACCACTTAATACAGAAAAAACGTTTATCTCTTAAAATATGACTTCATTTAATGATCAATGAATCATAAATGCTCTTAAACAAATTCAAAAAAATCCTATACACTTCTTTATCGGTTTAGATACACTATATACATTGGATACATAAATTCCTAAATATATTTTTATAATTTTCTAAAATTATAGCTGTATCCGTCAATGCACCTTTCTTCACAAAGACAATATTGTCATCTTGTACTCGTAAATGAGCATCTGAATAGTTTCGGTAGAAAAGCTTGTTGACTACTTCAGTAATGTAGATTTGGGTATCTTTTAGTTAGATATCTTTTTTAGTATTGAAAGAAATATGATTTAGATTTTTGTTAAATTACCTTTACCCTTCGTCGTAAACCTATGACTTCCTGCCCTACTGTCTCCTTCAATAATACTCCTCTTGTCCCGGTTGAAGAGATCCGATATCTAGGACTGCACCTTGACAAACGCCTTACATAGAATCCTCATACGAGACTGAAACGACAAGAAGCTGCATGACGTTTTCGACTACTTCAACACTTACTAGACAAACGTTCTAATCTTCCACTTAACTACAAAAGACTAATTTACATGACTATCATAAGACCGATATGGATTTACGGAGTTGAGCTCTGGGGCTCTACTTAACCATCGAATTCTCTCGTATCCAATCCCTTCAGTCCCAAATCCTTCGTAAAATCCTCAATGCTTCTTACTTTGTCACCAACAAACTCATCCATAAAGACCTTAATGTCCCACATGTTGCTGATTTGGCCCGTACGAGGTATCAATCCTTCCATGACAAACTCCATTCCCACCCGAATCCTTTCGTTTCAATCCTTTCTTCCTCTTCAATTCCTGACAATCCTCCGAGGCATCTGAAAAGAAGATGGCCCCGGGACCTTCTAGTTTAGAATATTTTTAGAGTTCTTCCATTGGGAAGCTTCTCTACATGTGTTTCATGCCTTTTTATGTTCATTCAAATTTACTTGTTGTATTACTTGTTATACAGTTGTAAATTCCAATATATAAATTAAAAAAAAATAGAAAAAGGATTTTTGTTAAAACATGATATTTTTGTTTTAAAAAATTAACACCTAATATTGACTTATTGATCAAACACTTTAGCGACATAATGCTTAACCTCTACGTCTATCAAAATGTTTTCTAGAGCATGTCGTAGTGTATTGTCATCACTCCCTACGCCTAATTTTGTGAGTTGCCACCGTTAGGCTGACGGGTCTCACATACCCGGGGGAGAGGCTGTGAGTTAATCCCCAATTACTTATGTCCTTATAAAAACCCTGCCGGGACTGGGATTCGAACTCACAACCTATAGCATGAGAGACTAGAGCGATAGCCACTAAGCCACGGCCTCCCCTTTTAAGAATCAATAAATGTATTAACAATCAATCTAATTGTTCCAATAATATTTTTAAAATGCTTCAAATCATTAAACGATAGTTTAGTGTTTCAAAATATGAATTCTAAACTATGAAGTGATTTCTCTTTGCAAAGAAATTCTTGTCTTTTGAAAAGAGGAACAATTTTATAGATTCCCTAGTAGTGGAATTAAATAAAATTCCACACCAGTTAATAACCTTATAGTTATAATTTTTTTAATATTTGAGTGATAAAAGTTAAACATATCTAATCAGCTGCTATTTTGAAACCAAACGGCTGATGGTTAAAGTCAAGCTCCGAGAATCATTGTAGAGTTACTTACCGCGGACGGCGCACAGTGGTTAAAGGATGGAAAAACCTAAAAATGTGAACTTTTTTTTTCTAAAACCTAAAAATGTATACTTTTTTTTCTAAAACCTAAAAATGTGAACTTTTTTTTTCTAAACATAGCTCGACTAGTTTTTAACAGACAACGACCCAAACTATAATTCTACCAAAGCTTAAATCAAAAATATTTTTATAAGTTAGCAATATTGATTTACAAAGCTATGTTATTTCTATGCTGCTGATAAACCCAGTGTTTTTCTATAATTATTACACATATTGAGTCCCTACTTAGGAAATAGTTTCCAATGCAAATTTCCACAAACCTTTGGAGTGTCACACAAATGTAGAAGACTTTCAAAATTTTATAGAGAAGGTAGATCTAAATTTGATGTTCATTTCCGATGTGGTTGTAGATATCGATGGAAATACTAAGTTAGCTACACTTAGCTATACGATGGTACTAATACCTCTCTTTAGTAGGTGTCATAATGTAACTACTATGAAAAAATTATAGGCGGAATAGTCAGGAATCAGTCATTTTTTGAAAAGTATTTAATTTAGCCAACGTTTCGGCCCAAGCTTGTGAGCCATCCTGAGCCATGTCCAAGCATAAACTAAAATTAAAAACTTTTCAAAAAATGACTGATTCCTGACTATTCCACCTGTAATAGTTTCTACAGTCGACTATACATCCTCTATACTATGAAACAATTATTTGTACATATCTGCTTATCGCAGAGTAAAATTTATTTTACTTTAAAAAATTCACAATTTAATTGTAATTGTTCTTAGCTGCTTATTGTTTTGTGCCTTTTATAAGTTGACGTATGTGCCAAACAAAAAGCTTAATTAGCAATATCCAAGAAAGCCAAAAAAAAAAGAATATAATAATTATAGGAACCACTACAGTTGGAAAATAAATCGCCCAGCTAGAAATTAACACGTTTTTAATATTATGATGATGTCCTCAGAACCTTATATAAGTTGCTTAAGATCAGTTAAGTTAAGAGCTTTTCACTTAGTGATATAACCAAAGATTTGTTGAAATTTAATTTTTTTTTTTTTACTTTCACTTACTATATATAGTAAGGGAAAATATTGCGATCGTGAAAATTTTCGAATTCCAGTTTTCAACGGAAATACACATTTAGGGTCCCTTGAGTCCAAATAACCAAGTCCCGCAGGTCTGTGTGTGTGTGTGTGTGGTAACTCCCGGGCGGAAACGGTAAGTCCTATGAAACTGAAATTTCATATTTAAGACAAATATACGCCCGAGACGTTACGAAACCTTTTTTTTATTAAAATTAGCTTACCAAAAGGGCCACTTTCTACTATACATTTTATACCTTTTTTCGATTTTCTCGAAAACGGTTCCCACAATTTTGATTATACTCGCTATATCGATGTAAAATTTAATGGGCTTTAATATCATTTAGGTTTCATTCGGATTAAAATGGTCCGACAGGGTTAAATGCCGATATTTTAAATTTTTTTCTTCTAAAGTACCTTTAATTTTGTTGATTCTATAAAAATAACTATATTATCTTGTTACCACTGATGAAAAACAGGCAAATATATAAATTGAATGAATTCGATACCCAACTAAAGGAAAAAATATATTTTTAATGCAAATTTTCGTTTTTGAACATAAGAGCAGTAATATACATGTATTATATACCGTTAGAAAGCTAAATATTTTAGAAACAATATTTTTTCATACACAAGCTTTTAAAAGTTAATAGAGAGTGATGAAATGAAGATAAAACTAACCGATTATTTTAGATAACAATGTAATTGATTTTTAATTAAAACACATGTTTCTATATAAATTCAATTTAATTAATTATATAATAGTATCACTTTCTTTTATCTTTTACTGTATTTGAAAATTCTTTCATTGATTTTCAAAATGGAGGTAAGTGAAAGTCGTGTGTTGCCCGCACCAGATTTTTTTTGTGTAAAGAGAAATTTTATTTTGTTGACTTAATTTTTTTAATATTATGTTTAGTATAAAAAATAAAAATAAAGTAAAATTATTGAAATACTTTAAAACCAAAATGAGTAAGGTTTTAGTGCAAATGGTTTTTAAAATATTTTTTTTTTTAGAATATAACTGCTGGGTTAACAATAAAATAAATAAGAAAAAAAAATTCAAATTTTGAATGCATCCACAAAACTTTACCTATACATTTACATACACGATTTTCTTTATATTTGTGGACGTAAGATCTATTTTAGCTTTATTCTATTTTAGGGGCGAGATAGTGTCAACCTCGGGACTTTTTTGGGTCAAATTTACTTAAATTGTTCGTGGACCCAGAAATAGAGTTTGGTCTAAAGTATATGTTAAATTTTTTAAAAAAACGTTTAAGCTGAAATTGCACAATATGCGGTTTTATTTTTTCGTATTACTAAGGGTTTTAACCACGGATTAACAAATGATTTAAAATTAGATATTTGAATTCTACATGTATTGTTAAGCGAAATCTCAAATTGTTATAAGTCAAAATCTCTTTAATCTTGGTCGATTAAACTATATTATTTTTAAAAAGGATAAACCAAAAACAATAACAACATTAATCTTTAAAATGAATAGCAAAATAATTAAGATATCTTACATCTTATCAACTTTATCAGATATTATAAAAAAATTGAGCATAATATTTAAATGGAACAATAAATAATTGTTTCATAGAGATTAGAAATACTAGAAAGTCTTAATTACTTTATTTAAAGAATAAATAAAAAAAAAGAAGAAAATAACTAAAAATCTCACACTTTAGTTTGCGTGATTAATAGAGAAGCCCTATGGTATACAGAGAATATTTTCAGAAAAGTTCATTCCATTACCCTTTGACTGCTTGATTGGAGTGTCCACTGCCAGGGCAGAATTCATCAGCAAATCACAGCTTTTCATATTTCTCTTTTGGAAATAGCGCACAACTTACCTGTGAAAAAAAAATTGTAATTTAAAAAAAAAAAAAAAAAAGTTTTTTTGTTCAGAAGTAAAAATCAAGTTTATTAATTCTTTAAAATATATAACTGAAGCATCTTCCTATCAATTAAAAACTAAACAAGAGTTAAATACAAGAAAGTATTAAGTTTTGTGCATGGTGTTTAAAAAGATATTTATTCTCGGAGAAAAGTTTAAAACATTCAAATGCTAAATAAACTTTGAAACTTCCTTTACTTTCATTAACTTGTTGATTTTTAGAAAACATACAAAATATATAACTTAAAGTATATAAAATTAAGAGGATTAATATTTAAAAAATTTGAATTTTAGAAAAAAAAAAAGTAATATATAATTAGTTACAATGAGGTGACCTAATTAATATCTAAAGTGTAAGGAAGAAAAACAAAATTAAGTTAAAATATATTCGCAGAAAAAATACGAAGAAGTCAAATACTCAAAAACGAATGTTCTTAATCACTTGAATATGGTAGTCTATTTGTTCATGGTAAGATGAATATGTATAGAGAAGTTGAGCTAATTTTAGTTATTTTTCTTCTCTTGTCTTTAAGGATTCAAAATTCTTAATGTGTTCTATTGATGAAAGAATAGAAATTCAATATTATAAAAGGAATAATATAACAGCTAAAAACATTTCAGAATTCCTATCATTATAATATTAGTTTAAAATAATTAGTTGTTTGTATTGTAATAATATGTAGTTATAAAGTGTTAAAAATATGTTTTTATTTATTCAACTAATAAACAATTTTTATTGAGTGGAATTGCAATCTGTTCTGATGACAATCATGCATCATAGTGATCAGATACAAGAATTAAACAATATTTACCCAGCAATAAAATTGTAAAATAATAATACAATAATATATATATATATACGTATGTAGGAAACAATAAAATATGTACAAAGTCACTCACTATGTCACTCGTCTCATGCATTAATAATATCTAACTATCTCGTAAATCATAGAAACAATGTCAATTAATAAATCAATTTAGACAACTTCAACAAAACTCTATCTTGAGTTTATGCCTGACACAGCTCAGTAATGCCCTGATGATGGCTCACAAGTTTGAGCCGAAATGTTATGACAATTAAAATATTTAAAAAAAAAGGAACTGACTCCCAATTATTTCATCCTACGATACCTTACTGCGTATTACTTTCACTTACCTACATATGAAAAATATAGTAAGGGAAAATATTGCGATCGTGAAAATTTTCGATTTCCAGTTTTCATCGGAAATACACATTTTTGGGTCTCCTGAATCCAAATGACCGAGTCCCAGCAAAAAGGTGTGTGTTAGGTGAGTCTAGCAGGAAAACGAATCGTACAATACTGAAATTTTATATTCAAGACAACTATACCCAAGATGTTACAGCAACTTTTTCACCAAAATGAGCTTACCAGAAGAGCCACTTTATACCATTCATTTAGCACATTTTTACGAACGGCTTCTCAAAAACGGCTCTAACGATTTTGAATAATTAAATAGCCCGATGTGAAATTTAATGGGCTTTAATATTTAGTAGGTTTTATTCCGATTGAAATAGTTTTTAACGCCGATAATTTAAATTTTCTTTCTCTAAAGTACCTTACATTTTGTAGAATCTTGAAAAATAACTATATCGTCTATTTAGAACATATAATAATTTATATATATATATATATATATATATATATATATAGTAATATAGGCGTATAATATACCGTTGGAACACTAAAGATTTCAGTAAAATTGTTATTAACAACCAACTTGTAAACGGTAATAAAGGGTAATGAAAAGCCGATAAAACTAAATGATTGCCATAGATTATTTACTAAAACACATGTTTCTTTTGAAATACAATGCAATTAATTATTTAACAATTTGTTTGTTTATTAATTTAAGGTCACTTTATGCTACTATAGCAAATCGGACGATGCTGCAGTGGGAGTCTTAAATTTTGCCTATCCACATAAATTAGGGTAGGGATCTTTAACGATTACCTGACATCGCTCAGGCTCGGGACCACCTTTTAACGTCCCCCCTGCGAGTTTGAACCCGTGACGTTTGGCATAGGAGGCTGTTATGCTAGCCACCCAGCTACAAGTGATCCCTATTTAACAATTTATTTTTATCTCTAAGTGTATTTAATAATTCTAAAAATATATTTAAAAGTATTTTAACAACGTAAGTAGGTGAAAGTCGTTTGTTGCGCTCACCAGATTTTTATATATATATATAGGTAAGTGAAAGTGAAAATGTATATATTGGACAGCATCTCAATAACTTTAAATAATATGCGGAATTACAAGTTTTTCTACCCTCCAATTTAAAATTTACTAGTTTCGAAATACAGACGACTGTGACAGAGGGCTTTAGATCCTGAGTTAGTTCCAGCGGGAATGAATTGGTTAAAGAGATGAAAGCTTAAAGGGCTTCACGAATTTACCTTTCCTTTTATCAGACGCCACTAATTTAGAGTTCGTTAGTGCGGGGGAGGAAGAGGCCTGTTTGGCCAAAGCCCGCCCATTACCCGGCATTAACTCCTATTTTTTATGCCACCCTCTAATAGAGATTTTTAATTGGAAGGTGGCTAAAGTACAATTAGAATAATTTAAAATTATATACGCTACCGCAGTTTTACAAGATCGTGTGAGTCGCTCTGTAGTTATTTAAGTACTTGGATATTCTGAGGTCAATTTGTCACTATTTAATATTTCTTTTTCATAAAGATAAATTATGTTATGTATTGAACACTTACACATGCTTACTGAAACCCATTTGGACATACGTATACCTGCACGGCTGTCAAAATGCCAAACCTAATTGATTTTTAAATTTTCCAACCCAGGACCATAAACGTTCTCCATTGTACGTTAGCATCATTACTCTACATACAGACCTTCATATATCAACAGCTAACGAACGGATTCGTATCCCCTAAAAACGTTTTTATACGTTTTTTAGTTCGTTTCTCCAAAGTCGAGCCGAGGCACTGAGATCGATAGTTAGGAACAAAATAATACTTTGTAAAAGGTTTATTCTTTTTGAAGCACCCTGTATGTCACACACACACACACATATATATATATATATATATATATATATATATATATATATATGTATATATATATATATATATATATATATCCCGTGTGGAGTTCCTAGAACTTTCATCGGGCGCCTCCCCAGGTGGCGGATAGGGGAAAGCTCACCAGATTTGGTGGGTACCGGGGAAATAAAATACCCGGGGCGGACCAAAACTAGACAAATCCAGGCGTGACGGTTCCTAGAATAGGCGGCGACCTGGTCAGCGTCTGTTCCTCAGGTTAGAGGCGGCTGAATCACACCTGGCAGGAGGTATAAAATGCAAAAAATATAACTATGAGATGATAGAGCAGGAGATTTTACTTACGGTGCAGGGGCTCGGAACCCCAGTACCGGCGTCGGCAGAGGTTGAGAAAGCGGGACACCCGACGTCGTCATCAAGCCACCGCAATGAAACAACTTTAAATTTTGATAGAGCTGAGACATCATCAGGTACTACTACAACGTTGGAGCTCTGCAAGGATGAGTGGACAACGCTGGTTAAAGAAGTCCAGGGTTTACAGACATACATCCAGTCGAAGCATAATGTCCATGGAGAGATTAAGGAATATGCCTGTAGAATCCTGAACCAGTTGATGTCACTGGAGTGCAAATTCAAAGCTCGGGAGGATGCACAAAGTATGGTGGATATCTGCACCCAAACCGTGCCGTCGGTACCCACAATAAATAATAAACGACAGAATCAGGATTTCCAGGGTTCAAAGACTCACGAGAATGGATCAGCAAAAAAGGATCAACCAAAGGCGATGGTTCCAAGGAAGCAGGCTAAGGCACCAAGTGGCCCTCCAAGCCCCATAGCGGAGCAGACGCAACAATCCATAATAGCCTCAACAGCCTCAGTTGAACGATGGCAAACAGTCACGAACCAGAAAAAGAGAGGAAATCGGCGCCCACGCCTAAAACCACCGAGGCTGGATGCCCTCATAATTAAGGTTAAGGAAGGCACCACATATGCAGACACACTCCGCAAAGTGCGAACTGATCCATCCCTGAAAGATATGAGCTCAAATATTAACAGGGTTCGCAAAAATGAGGCGGGAAATCTCCTGATACAGTTGAATAGGGAAACAAAAGGGGTCTCTCTGGAGAGAATGAAGGAAACCCTAGAGGGAGCATTGGGGTCAGAGGCCGAAGTTAGGGCTTGGAGACAGGAATCGTTAATTGAAATAAGAGACCTGGATGCTCTAACATCAAAAGAAGAGGTCGCTGAGGCTCTCTCCACATTAATAGAGGAAGAGAATATAAAGCCAACCGCTGTATTGTCGATCCGCTCGGCATACGCTGGAACAAGAACGGCAGTTATTGCTTTGCCAGTCGTGCAGGCTAGGAAAGCAATTGCCAAAGGAAGAATCAGGGTCGGATTAGTGATCAGTAGGATTCGGGAAAAAATCCGACTACAGCGCTGCTACCGGTGTTGGAACTTTGGACATTTTGCCAGGCAATGCAAAGGACCCGACCGAACGAAATGTTGTCGCAGGTGCTGCGAAGAGGGCCATTTAGCCTTGAATTGTACAAAGAGTCCGTCTTGCGCTCTCTGCCTCGGAGGAGGCGATAGTGGACACCTGTGTGGCAGCAGCAGATGCCCAGCATTACAGCGCGCCTTAGATGAACAAAGGAGTGGAAGAAGTCGCCCCATATGAGAGTCCTCAACTGAATCTGAATCACTGCGAAGCCGCACAGGATATCCTATGGCAAACAGTGAAAGAGCTGAAAATTGATGTCGCTATCTTGAGTGAACAGTATAAAAATGTAGATAGTAATTCTTGGTTATCTGACGCTACGGGTCGAGCTGCAATTTGGGCAGGTGAACCAAATTTCATAGAAGAAACACCGCGAGCTCCGACATATGGTTTCGTTTGGGCCAAGATAAAGCATCTATACTTGTACAGTTGCTATGCCCCACCGAACACTGCAATTGAAGAATATGAAGCTCTTTTAGATAGCATAGTGAGAGACGCCACAGGACGTAGACCTGTAGTAATTGCCGGAGACTTCAATGCCTGGGCATTAGAATGGGGTAGCAAGTCGACCAATCGACGAGGTGAAGTCTTATTAGAAGCCTTTGCCCAGGTGGACGACCTCGTACTGGTTAATACAGGGACGGAGCCTACATTTGTGAAGGGAAGCAGGTCTTCCATTATAGACTTAACATTTGTGAGTGACTGCCTACACCCTACTATTGGCTGGCAGGTCTGTGACTTATACACCCACAGCGACCACCAGGCCATATTGATCACTCTGGGCAACCGGGAACGAATGACAATAAGGCAGGATAATGGTACTGTAAGATGGAAAAGTAGGACATTTGACAGAGAATCATTCAAAATTATGATGGAGAGCCAATGTGGACTGTCAGGCAGCGCGGAGGATAAGGCTCACCAGCTAGTAGATCTGATCCACACAGCTTGTGACGCGTCTATGGTGCGCAGCAACGCATGCATGGGTCGACATCCGGTCTACTGGTGGAACGACCATATCGCTGACTGTCGGACACGGTGTCACGCATCGAGAAGAAGGTACCAGCGTGCAAGAGGTAGCCCTCAGTTCCGAATTTTACAAGAGGAATTCAAAACTGCGAGGCGCGAACTACGGCGTGCAATCAAGTTGAGCAAGAGGAAATGCTGGAAGGAACTCTGCGAAGAGGTGGACGAGGATCCTTGGGGAAGGCCATATAGGACTGTCATGAAGAAATTGAAGGGCAGCTCTACGAGATCGCCAACGTGTCCTGTGGCGGTGCAGAAAATCGTTGCTTCTCTTTTTCCTGAACAAGAAGAGCTTGAGGAGTCAGGGCAGGTGCAGCCATTTGACGCACCATCCGTAACTGCTGAGGAGCTGAAGGATGTCTGCTCCAGCCTTCATACTGGTAAAGCCCCAGGTTTAGATGGCATCCCGAACGTGGCACTAAAGGTGGCAATGGAGACCAAGCCGGAACTTTTTCAGGACGTCTTCAGTTCCTGTTTAAGTGAGGGATCCTTTCCGCGACCATGGAAAAGGCAGCGCCTTGTACTGGTTCCAAAAGGAAAAGGAAACCCCTCAGAACCCTCAGCTTATAGACCGATATGTCTGCTGGACAAAACCGGCAAGGTCTTAGAGAAAATAATAGCCAGCAGAATACAAGAGATCACCGAAGGAGTAGAGGGCCTATCGAACAATCAATTTGGCTTCAGAAAAGCGAGATCTACGCTGGACGCAATTACCCTGGTGATTGAAACTGCCCAGAAAGCTATTGCAGGGAAGAGGTGGAGAAGAGGTGCGAAATGTTATTGTGCCGTCGTCACATTAGATGTGAGAAACGCGTTTAACACGGCAAGATGGAACTGCATTCTTAGAGCTCTGCAGAAAATGGGCGTTCCCATGTACCTCAGGAGCATTATCAGAAATTATTTCGCAGACAGGATCCTGCTATGCTCAACAGAGGACGGCCCAAAGACGTTCAGGGTGAATGGTGGAGTACCCCAGGGATCAGTACTGGGGCCTCTATTGTGGAATATCCTGTATGATGGAGTTCTTAGACTTAACCTGCCAGAAGGTGCCAAGATCATAGGTTTTGCTGATGATGTCGCAGTCGTAATCGAGGCGAAATATAAAGACGAAATAGCCTTGAAGGCAAATCAGAGTATCTCTCTGATCCGTGATTCGCTGACATCGGTGGGGCTCCAACTGGCAGAAAGGAAAACAGAGGCCCTTCTTATAAGTAGCCGTAAAAGGAGAGAAGAAATAATCCTGAGAGTGGGCAGGCAAGAGATACGGTCCCAGCCCTCACTGAGATATCTTGGGGTTATACTTGATGAAAGGCTAAAATTCAAGGAGCATATCCAGAAAGTATGCATCAAAGCAGCAGGAGTGACCACAGCTCTAGCCCGATTGATGCCCAACGTTGGCGGACCTAGAAGTAGTCGGAGACTATTAATGGCGAGCGTCGTCTCATCCACTCTTTTATACGCAGCCCCAATATGGAATAATGCCCTGGACACACTTTCTTACAAGAGACCCATTGTGTCAGTTTATCGCCGAAGCGCTCTGAGGGTGATAAGTGCATTTCGCACAGTATCCTACGAAGCTGCATGTGTGGTGGCCAGGATGCCACCCATTGAACTGCTGTCGGAGGAAAGGCAACGTACGTATAAAAGTGTTGTCCACACTCCTAGAACCGAAGAGAGGAAGCAGACAGTCCAAAAGTGGCAGGGACGTTGGGATTTGGCAGCGAGCGGAAGGTGGACCCATAGGCTGGTACCTTGCATCCAACCCTGGATGGATAGATGCCACGGGGAAGTGGACTACTACCTAACCCAAATGCTCACTGGACATGGCTGCTTCAGAGCCTACCAATTACGGTTTAAGTTGGACAATACAGCAGAATGTCCAAGATGCCCAACAATAGATGAGACAGTAGAACACGTATTCTTCTGCTGTCCTCGCTTTCAAGTAGAGAGGGAAGAATTTCAAGAAATGTGCAGATCAGAAGCTACACCTGACAACATCGTCAACCTCATGCTACTTTCTCAGGAGAACTGGATGGCGGGCCAACGTCTGGCTGCGGACGTCATCAAGAAATTGAGAATGGAAGAGAAGGAGAGGCGTGCCTAGAAATATAGGGTAAGGCGCCTAACAACGGGGCGGCACACAGCCTCTCTCCTCCACGAAGTAATGCCTAACGGTGGTCCCGTGGAGGGTGAGAAACAGGTGTAGGGAGGTTGGTTTTAGTGGGTAGAAATCCCACACACGGATAGGTACGGGCCTATTCGCGTCTTTTGAAGATTTCCACCTACCCTCGTAAAAAAAAAAAAAAAAAAAAAAAAAATATATATATATATATATATATATATATATATATATATATATATATATACATAAGAAATGAGGAGATCAAATGGTATGCGATCATTGAAATACAAAAATGTGAATGAATATAAATTCGGATCCTCTAAAAACGTTTTCACGAATAATTACATGAAAATACTAATACATTAATATAAAATATGGCTGCTACTACAACATCCGTAGACGGTTGAAAAGGAGTTGGATGAAGGACCTCTTGACAAAAATGGGAAATAGTAATCAGACCAGAAAGAGATTCCGCTGGGCATTACTCTATTTAACATGCCTACTACGCCAAACAAAAAAATCAACATTCACTGTAAACGAATTGTATCTTTACAACCCGTGAAATGCCTTAGGCTCAGTTCATATAGAGGTTTTTAATGTTCCCAGGCCAACGGCTGAGCAATGAGGTGGTTAGGCCGAGATATGACCCAAAGCCAGGTTTTCACCCATTTTTTAGGTATCCACCTTATAGAGACTGGGTTTTCCGCCAGGAAGTTGTCCATACCTTATGGTCGCCCCACCACATGAAAAAACAGATTAAATAATATTCTGCTACAGTCGAGAGTCGAACTTAGGACCCGAAGAACAGTAGACCAATGCTTTATCCACTGAATCACGCTGGTCACTCCCTCTCCAAAAAAAAAAAAAAAAGAAAACATCATTAAGAGAAACAAATGAATCTGAAGCCAAATTTATATATTATGTCAATGTTATTCTAAAGGGACTTTCCCAGGATAATAAAGAATCTATTTATTTATGAATAACAGCATGTGAGTTTTTTCCTCGATGATTTTATCAGCCACGGCACAGATTTTTAACATGCTCGAGGAAGGTGCAGCTGCTCTGAAATTTTCACGGAAATTGTGATACTTATCGAACGGTGGTGACATGAGAGGAGAGGCAGAGGAACATAAACGAGGTAGAAACAGTCTCTTCCCTGTAGATGTTAGATATAAGCCAGCGGAAAGTTGCACCCCCCGGCGTAAAATGTTCCATCAGATAGCAGCTGACGTGGTTAGAATTAAAATAAGTTCCCTTATGGTTTATCACTCTGTCACCAGCTCCACTTATTAATTGTGTCTCTCAGCTATCTTTCACGCAATCCTTCACTGCTTTGCTCATACATAGGCTTTTCCTACGGTATGTAACCTTCTCATTTAACGACCAATAATTGTTTCTTGGTTTGATGCAATTCTAACCAAATTTTGTGCAATAGCAACAAAAGGGAGACTTATCTTCTCTTCACTAAATCAGCACTGAGAGACCGTATTGAATCTGTTTCCATTCGCCTACAATAGGGATGGTTAGGGATGATGACCCACAATGGGGGTCGAATCGTTGGTAAAAAATAAATGGTTGAAAATACCTAATTGTTTCATTTACCGCCACCCGGACTAATTAATTCTAGTAGTTTTAAATAAATATACAACAGTTTATTTGAAAACCTACAACGTATTACTAAACACTTTTTAGTATTTTAGCAGGTAAATATAAAAAAGAATAATGTCTACTTTTTCACTTCCACTTACTTATACATCAAATATGTAGTGAGGGAAAGTATTGTGATTGTAAACACTTTCGAATTCCATTCAACGGATTACGGGAAAGGTTTGACCGATTCCGATTACGCCTACTTTTTGTTTGTGGACACCTATTACGGGTGGAGGTCTTCCTCGGCAAGTTTTCCAAGTCGGTCCCCAGCTGAAATATTAGCAAACCAACGGCGAATGGTCCGTTCATTAACACCCCCTTCCTCAAACGCCTTGCAAATATTTTTAGCGGCCTCAGCTCCTGAATGGCCGAGTTTAAACTCGTACAAAAATATTACTCGAAAATCGCGTGTTTTCATGTTCATATTTGGAGGTATACTAAAAAGTGGGTCATTGATTGGGAAGCTAATGTTTATAACACAAAGGTAGATGATTAGTAACTGTTTACTTTAAATATGTAAACATTCGGAAGAAAACAACAGAGACCTGCAAAATCCATCATGTTTTTCAGAAACTATAAAAACGGACATTTCATATGAAACAACCCAATATTTTTTTATTTAATGTTCTAATATAACAATAATCTCTCTATCTACATATATAAAAATGAATCCTTTTTTCCCATGCTCATCCCATCACGCGTGAACGGCTTGACCGATTTCGCTAAGACATAGTTAAGACAGGACATCGTCTGTAGGGTCAGTAAGTATTATATTTTTATTTGAAACAATTAGTTAGTTTTATCTGTTTTTCACCCATCCCCGTTAAATTTTACAATTTCGTGTATAAGATAATATTTTTCCTAAAATATTTAGTTTTGCAGCGGTATATTATACGTTTATATTAAAGCTCTTCTGTTCAAAGACACAAAAATCAGTTGGATTTAGATTCCTTTATAATAAAATAATATAGCGATATGAAATTGTTACGTATAATTATCAGTAATAATTGTATGTCATATTTGTCACATTACTTTACCTTTTACAACTTTGTATATAACATAATATTTCTTCTCTAAATATACGTACATCTATGTTGTTCTTATCTTAAAAATAAAACAAAAATTACAATAAAAGTTTTTTTTTACTCTGTTCTCCTTTAGTTAGATATCGAATTTGTTCAACTTATTTATTTACCAGTTTATCATCAATGCTAGCAAGATAGTATGGTTAATTTTTTTGAATGTATAAAATTGAAGGTATTTTAGAGGAAAAGTATTAAAAAATATCGGCATCAAAGCCTTGTCCGACTATTTCATTGAGCATATGATATTAAAGCCCAATTAATTTTACATTCATTTAGCAAATTTAATCAAATTTGTTTTAGCCGTTTTTTGAGAAATTCGTAGAAAGTTGCAAAATGCATTTAATAAAGTGGCACTTCTGATTTCCCGATTTGAATGAAAGAATTGCTGTAGTATTTCGGGCTTATAATTGCATTTATAGTTCAGAACTTTATTTATTCGTATATATTACAATTTGTCATAATATACAATAATAATAGTGCTACAGGATCTCATTCATAATCAAAAGGAAAGTCAAATACATAATATAAAATCAAAATAAATAAACGTATACAATAACAAAATTTGTAGACAAAATAAATACTAATATATGAAGTTAACAAATAAATAAACAAAACATGTCACATTCTTACCTATGTACAATATTTACAATCAACTAGGGAATCCCGGACGGGGCTTGTCCCCCCACTTGTAGAAGGACAAGCAGAGTCCAAAGGATCCCAGCGCCTCCCTCTCAGCCTATCACTGGTGAGAGCAAGCGGAAGCTAAGTGAGGGCGCCACATCCACAGTCACACCGCACATGAGAGGAGAATCTGACCAGTGTCAAGTTGCATTTAATATGAAATTTCAGTTTTTTACTTCTTTTAGTTTACGTGCTAAACTTAACACACCTTTTTGAACGACGTTTTGGCTATTTGGACTCAGGGGACCCTAAAACGTGTATTTCCGTTGAAAACTGGAATTCGAAAATGTATTCGATAGCATTAAGAGCACATTCAATATATAATATAGCATTAATTACTTTCAAATATTGGCTTTTAAGTTTTGTCAGATTATTCCAATTAGAATTAAACCGATATGATATTAAAATCCATAAATTTTAAATCGATATAGCGAGTTATTACTGTATTCGAGAAAATCGTAAAAAGGTGCAAAATTCATAGTATAAAATGGCTCTTCTAGTTAGCTGATTTTGAAAAAAAATAAAAAAAATTGTAGGATCTGAGGCTTATAGTTGTATTAAATATGAAATTTCAGTTCATCTACGAGAAATGCATCCCTTTCTTAAAAGAAAAGTTCCGCGAGTCATTTGGCGAGAGACCGTTCTCCGTTAGAGGTCTATGGTTTGGGTCTCGCGGAGCCATCCCTGGAAGCACAAGGAGATTTTTGGAAGACCTGGGTGTCGATATAAGAGATATAGCGGTGTTAGCAGAAAACGTGATTTTGGACTCCCTGGGGATTATCCACCATCACCTGTATGGCAATTAAATGTGAATGTGATTATACAATATTTCGATTATGTAATGTGCGTACCAAAGGTCTAAATTTACAATATAGTGGAAGAGAGAAATAAAATAAAATAATGTAGATAGGTAAAAGAGTTACTAAAAAAAAAAATTGTAAATATTATAAATTTGTATCAGAATAGGGAGAAAAAAATTGAAAATGTATATGAAATATGCCCAAAGGATTAATAAAGTATGCTGTGTTAAGTAAGTAAGCAACCCGATGTATTTGGGCAGCATTGCCAAATAAATAAAGCATTTATATGTCGTAGGATTTTTCGTTTTTGCGCTAGACTTACCTCACAAACACACCCACTTGGACCTTTTTCGGGACTTGGTCATTTGGTCTCGAGGGACCCTAAAACGTATATTCCTGTTGAAAACTGGAAATCAATAACTTTTACGATCGCAATACTTTTTCTTACTATAAATACTTCATATATAGGCAAGTGAAAGTAAAAAATCTGGTGCGGGCAACACACGACTTTCACTTACCTCCATTTTTAAAATCAATGAAAGAATTCTCAAATACAGTTAGAGATAAAAATACGTGAAATTATTAAGGAATTAATCAAATTGAATTTATATAGAATCATGTGTTTTATTAAAAAATCTATTATAATATTATCTTAAATAATCAGTTAGTTTTATATTCTTTTCATCACTCTCCATTAACTTCTTAAAGCTTGTGTATGAGATGACATTTTTTCTAAAATCTTTAGCTTTCCAACGGTATATCATTCATGAATATTACTGCTCTTATGTTCAAAAACGAAAAATTGCAATAAAAAAATATTTTTTCTGTTTTCTCCTTTAGTTGGGTATTGAATTTATTCAATTTATATATTTACCTGTTTTTCATCAGCGTTAACAAGATAATCTAGTTATTATTATTGAATCTACAAAATTAAAGGTACTTTAGGGGAAGAAAATTTAAAATATCAGTATTTAAGCCCTGTCAGACCATTTTTATACAAATAAAACCTACAAGATATTAAAGCCCATTAAATTTTACATGATAATTTTTCTAAAATCTTTAGCTTTCCAACGGTATATCATACATGAATATTACTGCTCTTATGTTCAAAAACGAAAAATTGCATTAAAAAAATATTTTTTCTGTTTATTATTATTGAATCTACAAAATTAAAGGTACTTTAGGGGAAGAAAATGTATTAATAAAAGAAGAAAATTAAAATATCGGCATTTAAGCCCTGTCAGACCATTTTTATCTAAATAAAACCTACATGACATTAAAGCCCATTAACTTTTACATCGATATAGCGAGTTTAGTCAAAATCGTCGGAACCGTTTTCGAGAAAATCGAATAAAGGTGAAAAATGCATGGTATAAAGTGTCTCTTCTGGTAAGCTCATTTTGATGAAAAAAGTTTTGTCACGTCTCGGGCGTATAGTTATCTTAAATATGAAATTTCAGTTTCATAGGACTTACCGTTTCCGCCCGGGAGTTACCACACACACACACACACACACACACACACACACACACAGACACACAGACACACACACACACACACAGACACACACACAAAGACAGACTTTTTTGCGTGACTTGGTTATTTGGACTCAGGGGACCCTGAAACGTGTATTTCCGTTGAAAACTGGAATTCGAAAATTTTCACGATCGCAATACTTCCCCTTACTATATATAGTAAGTGAAAGTAAAAAGGCTTCAAATAAACATATGTTAAAAAGAACAAAAATATAAATACATTTCACATAAACTCGTTTTTAAAAACAATTTGCTGACCTTTTACTACATTATAATGAAGCTTTAAATATGGTTGTCGGTTCGTTATATTATGGTGCTTTAGTTGAAGTTGAAATGCTTGGAAACATATAAACACTCTTGCTTTCAAGGATGAGTTAAGCTACTTAACAAAACCAGCTTGCAACTTCCTACACGTGTTTCTCATTTACTAACTTATATATAATACTCGAGGGATAAATTCGTCTGAATTTCAACAGGAAAAGCTTTCGACTGTAAAAACTAGTCTGATTTAGGAAAAAAAAAAAAAACAGATACAATTTTAAAGGAATAAATAAATATACCTAATGATGTCATGAAAATATTTTAGAAATACATAGATTTTCGGTAAAATTACATTTTATTTAAAAAAAATATAGTGTATAATTAGAGTTATTGAATGTTTAATAAGGTATAAAAAAATCTGGTGCTTGTAACACACAAGTTTCTCTTACCTCGACTGTTAAAATCAATTTAAAACTATTAAATACTTTAATTTAAAAAAAAAAAAATAAGTTGATTTCAATAAAACGTGAATTAATTTTAGTTGGAAACATATGATTTAGATTAAATGAAATAACTAAGTATATTAAATTGTTAATAATTAATGAGTTTATACCCTATTCGTCACTTTTTATATCTTTGTCTAAAATCTTTCTCTTTCCAATGGTATATTATATCGGGCTGATGCGAAATTAATGCAGGTTTCCTCTATTGCAATATCTTAATTCTGTGTAAACAAAGCTAATCCTAAAATTGATCATTATTATACCAAAACAAACCTTATCTAATACCCTCTCTTTCACCATGAATTTGTTTAGTAAAATCGTTTTGTTCAGTGTGTTCAAAGGTCTTGAATCGAAAATGTCAAAGTGCGATTCTCGTCAAATTTATTTTTACGAATTTAAATTAGGGCGCAGCGCTGCGCAAACGGCTCGTAATATTAATGAAGTGTGGGGTCAGGGAGCTATTAATGAGTGCACGGTGCAGCGTTGGTTCCAGAAGTTTCGCAGAGGAGATTTCGACCTCGAAGACAAGGAAGGTCGGGGCCGTCATCTTGCTCTGGACAACGACCAGCTGAGGTCAAAAGTGGAAGAAGACCCAACCAAAACCACACGAGAAATGGCGGTGGAACTCGGTGTGAACCAATCCACAGTTGTACGCCACTTGGAAGCAATTGGTAAGGTAAAAAAGTTGGCCAAGTGGGTGCCACACCAATTAAACGACCACCAAAAAAATCGCCGCTTTGAAATCTGCTCCATGCTTGTGACACGCAATAAAAATGATCCATTTCTCGATCGCATTGTGACGTGCGATGAAAAATGGATCTTATACGACAACAGAAGGCGTTCTAGCCAATGGCTGGGCAAAGATGAACAACCAAAACCTTTCCCGAAACCCAACCTGCACCCAAAAAAGGTTATGGTCACAGTTTGGTGGTATAATGCTGGTGTTATTCACTACAGCTTTCTCAATCGAGGTGAGACTATAACTGCTGACAAGTACTGTCAAGAAATTGACAGCATGAATCAAAAATTGCAACGTCTTTGCCCAGCATTGATGAATCGGAAGGGGCCGATCCTGCTCCACGATAACGCCAGACCACACGTTGCACAACCAACGCTTCGACGACTGCACGAGTTGGGCTAGAAGTTCTCCAACATCCGCCTTATTCACCTGACCTCTCTCCTACAGACTTCCACTTTTTCAGGCATCTGGACAACTTTTTGAGGGAGAAAAATTTTCAAAACCAGGACGACATTGAAAATTCTTTTCGTGATTTCATTGAGTCCAGGGATTCGGATTTTTTTTCTGGTGGAATAAGAAAGCTTGTTGAACGTTGGCAAAAGTGCATTGATTCAGATGGAAATTATTTTGATTAAATATATATGGTTAAAGTAAAGATATGGCGTATTTACAATACCTACTAAAAACCTGCATTAATTTTGCATCAACCCAATACGTCTATATTAATGTTCTTATCATAAAAACCAAAAATTGAATAAAAAAGTAGTTTTGCTCTTTTATCCTTTAGTCGGTCATCAAATTCGACCAATTTGTATGTTAAGATACACTTTATCAATTTCATTGGAATGTACAAAAGTAAATGAAGTTTAAAGGAAGACAATTTAAAATATCGGCATTTAAGCCCTTTCAGACTATTTCGATCAGAATAAAACCTACATAATATTAAAGCAATTTTACATCAATATAACGAGTTTAAATAAAATCGTTAAAGTGGTTTTGGAGAAAATCGTAACAAAATTCAAAATGCATAGTATAAAGTGGCTCTTCTGGTAAGCTGATTTTGATGTAAAAGCTGCAGTAACATTTCCTGGTGTTAAGTTGCCTTAAATCAAAATTTCCAGTTTTTTACGATAGTTCGTTTTTGCGATAGACTTACCACACACACACACACACACACACACACACATAATTTCGAGACTTGATCATTTGGATTCAGAGGACCCTAAACGTGTATTGCTTGTTAGTTGGATATCGTATTCGTTCAAATTATATATTTATTCGTTTTTTATCAGTACTAAATAGACGATATAGTTATTTTTTCAAGATTCTACAAAATGAAAGGTACTTTAGAGAAAGAAAATTTAAATTATCGACATTCAAAACTATTTCAATCGGAATAAAACCTACTAAATATTAAAGCCCATTAAATTTCACATCCGACTATTTATTTAATCAAAATCGTTAGAGCAGTTTTTGAGAAGCCGTTCGTAAAAAGGTGCTAGATGCATGGTATAAAGTGAGCTCTTCTGGTAAACTCATTTTGGTGAAAAAGTTGCTGTAACATCTGGGGTATAGTTGTCTTGAATATAAAATTTCAGTATTGTACGATTCTTTTTCCTGCTAGGCTTACCTCACACACACCTTTTTGCTAAACGTGTATCGAAAACTAAAATTCGAAACTTTTCACGATCACAATACTCTCCTTTACTATATACTTCGTGTATAGGTAAGTGAAAGTGATATTATTTTTTGTTTATCTAGGTATCTCGAGTATTCTGTTTAAAGTGATTTTCTAATAAATCTAGCCCTATTCTAAATTATTACAGAGTTGAATTTCTGAGGACAGTTAGGTTATTGCAATTTAAGTTAATTTAAACTATATCAATATGTTCCAATCAACGGAGGATCTATTATAATATTAAAGGATATTTGGGCTGATTAATTTCTTCCAATAACTTATTTTTTTATTAAATCATACATTCAACGTTACGGCATCTACTCCTATAATCAGGACTCTACAAGTAAAATTAAATGTTACAATTATATTAAAAAACAACTGAATCATTAAAAACGTTTTATAAAAAAAATATTATAAGTTAAGTCTCCCTTATTAAAAACATTTAAACATTATTGTACAACAAATTTAAAATCAACAAGAGGTATTAAAAAACAATAATTAACAATGTTACATAGTGATAAGTTAAGGCCATAAATACATATTTTAAAAATTACCTGGTTTATACGATTTTGAAATTCATTCCTCCCTTCCAACATTGTCACTGACACATAAAATTAAAAAGAAAAGTCAATAAAAATTAGTCATTAAGTGAAACGTCTTAGCAGGGGTGTTGCTTAGATTTTTGTCCTCAACTGGATTAAGTATTAGACCAATTTATAAAATATGTACAGTTGTTGTTATCAAATAGAGTGGAATACTTAAATAAATTTTATTATTTAATTTTTATATCATATTTTTAATTTTTTTATTAAATCTTAGTAATGGTAACTTAAATGTCTAGAGTCAGTTTTGAAATTTACTGTGTTATCTATATTTTCCTTTATGAATATAGCCTCTATGGTTTTTCTATTTTGTTTATTCTTAACTATTTCTAAAATTTGTTGTTTGTTGGTGATCGGAGTAGATCCCGAAACGTCAAATGTATGATTTAATACAAAATTAATTTTTTTTAATTTCAACCTTTACCTTGATTCCAGGAGTTAAGAACTTTAAACAGTTTTCGCAACATAGATCTATGGCGAAGACGTAGATTGTGGTCGGAACTAGAAGAGACTCTATTAGAACAATGGGACATCCAATACCCGGCTGACAGCCCCGGTAGAAGCTTGGGCCCTGCCTTCAGGAGCCTGGTACCAGTACAGGTAGCTGAGGATATAATGGAAGGGCGTGGGGGCTACTAGGGAAGGCTGTCAGAGGCACTAGCTCTCGATGGCTAATTAGTTTTCATTTAGAGCCCTAGGATCCATTCATCTTCCCTCCTCCTCCAGTCCCTCTTCCTTAATCTCTTTTACTTATTAGGCCAATCGCCGCCATTTATCCTTAACATTTTAAATTAAGAACCCCCCAAACTGAACAATATAGCTGATAGTAATTTAGTAGCGGATCGCAATTGATGACTGTACGCTATGTATGAGCTATGCAAATTTGTAGTCAATCTATGTAACTCATCAACCATCGAGTGGTGCAGAACACAGTCATTTATCACTAAGGGTCTTCATATACCGATAGTACCAGTTATCAAAACTTGACATGGGTTGTTTATTCATTTAACGTCACTTTATGCTACTGTGGCTAATCGGATGATGCTACAGTGGAAGTCCTAAATTTTGCCTATTCAGGTTTGATTTGGATAGGGATCTTTAACTAGTACCCGACATCGCAGAGTCTCAGGAAAACTTTATTTTATTTATTATTCTAAGGGGAATAAATTTCCCAGGATAAAAATCATTTCCATTCATTCCAGAAAAGATTTAAAATATTATTATGAACTTCCATAAAAAAAAGCATATAAACTTGTATAACAAACCACAACGTATATTTTAGAACAAAGTCAAATAAGACTGAAAAGAAGTTGGCTGATGGATCTCTTGGAGTAAGTGGTTTTTAAAATTCAATATAGGAATGGATCTCATGGGTATCGATTTCCCAACATGACAACTACATTAATTATGGAATACATCAAGTTGTTGTCACAGGCTGAGCTTTATAAATATAGATTACATAAATGATACAGACATAACTTTCTTAGTCTAATATTTGTCTGGAAAATTAATTAGACAAATACACTTTCTTAGTATTAGCTTGGAAGAAAGCATTACACATGTGTGTATACTGAATCAAATAAACTTCAGATATTATAGCTACCTAAATTATTGATGTTAGGTGATCTACAAAATGCTATTTAATAACAGAGTGTAAACTGTGTTAATACCGACTAAATAAATCAATCATAGCCGGTTGAGAACTCTAGAAGAGCAGACGAGTAGCACAGTACATTGCATAAATTGAACATGCAGAACTACATTGCGTATTTTTAAAAACGTAATATCTACTAAGTAATATTTAGGGAAGGAATATGTCAATTTGCCTTATAGACAGGCAATTCGAATAGAAATTTTGCACTGAATAAAATAAAACTCGTTTTAAAACCATGTAAACCTTTATGAAATATATTGATTTATGTAACTGTAATGAAGCTAATTTCAGAGAAAGATATAAGAAAGTTCTCCTTAAATTAAAAAGACAATAAGAAAGTCATAACTATGCTGTCTGTTTATCTGAGCTAATAAAATAGTGTGTGAAACGGAGGGTGGTTAATAATAGTTCATACAATGGATGTTGAAAACAAACAATTTCTACCGACAGTTTAACTTAATTCCCTTATCGAATGCTGATGTTCGACTAAAATCGTTGGATTTGCGTAGTAGATACGATAGGTCTCATATCTGACACGGTAAAAAAAATTGATGATCTCGGATGGGGAGAGAGAGTTGTAATTCGCTGGAAAAAGCTCTCTTTACTTTCTATGGTAAAAAACGAATTTTTGGTGATGAGATTTGGATTTACTAAAATCAGACTACATTCTCGCTCAGAAAAGTACGAACAAAGATCTAGAGAATGTCCATCACGATTTAGACACAATCTAAAAAAATGATCAAATCCCACATTCAGTAAACAGAGCTATTAAAAATAAACTTCAAAATGTTCGTGAGAGGATTTTATTGTGTTTTAAAGGAGTACGTTTGCAGAATTTAAAGCTTTTATTGTAGCCTTCAGAAAGCTCAAATTTAAAAGGTGAAAATAGTTAATTACAATCACAAAATTGATTTGTGTAGCATCATAGAGAGAATAAACAGATTTAGTTTTTTCCAAGCTTTGAGTTAATAAATTATCTTATTTTTGATTTAGACTAATCTAGATAAAGCAAAGCTAATTGCTACAAAAATATATGTCATTGTGAGAGATTCCATTTCTCTCTTAAAATCCAATATTGCCTTTCCTTGTCAAATCCTAAACTATCACCAGTTCCTACAATCTCCGCCCTGTGCTGACTGTTCAACAATTCGGAATGTTCAAGTCGTTATGTTTGTTTGTTCATTCATATAACGCCACTTTATGCTGATGTGGCTAATCAGACGATGCAACAATGGAAGTCCTAAATTTTGCCTATCAAGGGTTAATTAGGATAGGGTTAATTAGGATTAAATAGGAATATTTAACGAGTACCTGACATCGCACAGACTCAGAGAAACCTTTTTAAATAAAGGACTGCATTATTATGGGTTTTGTTTACTCTGACTAAAAACTCCTAGAGAAAAACTTTATACCTGCAGGTTTGAGCCTGCAACCTGAGGCATATAGGGCTGTTATGCTACTAGCCATTACAACAGAGATGTCCCCACTTGACATGGAATAACCATATCTGATAAATAATCAGAAAAAATAGCTTTATAAGGAATATAAGGAGGTCTGGATGTCTGTACTCTAATTAAGGTGTCAAGGCTTCGTTGGTCTGGTCAACTAGTGCTTTTTTAACATGATTGTTTAACCTTTTAACATCCCCTCTAAAGGCATAACAAGGATTTTTTACTCCCATTAGAAAATCCTAGGGCCACCTGCGGGTTTGAACCGGTAACCTGTCGCATAGAATACTATTGCTAACCACTATGCTACAGGTAACTTCTCAAGTCGTTATGTAATACGCCAGTTGTGTAGACCGGTGCAACCACTGTTTTACGTAGCACTTTCGACTGAAAATACAGTATTCTTTAGATGATTGATGGTTTAGCAGAACCTAAGCAGTTCTATTCCGTATCTCCAGCTACGCTTTTAGCAAAACTTTATAAAGAGTCAGTTTGTTGCTTAATGGTAATTTAGAACGTCTGTCTAGTAATCTAGATAAAACTCTGTATCGTCTGTTGAGTTCTTTAAATTTGTTTTCTCCAAGTCAGTCTTTGGACTTTGAAGTGAATTATCCAGATTTATTTACAATTATTTTTTGTTTGTTCTTCAAATAGTTATTTTTCGTCAGCAAAAAAAATTGTAAGAAGCAAATATGTTAACTTCCAAAATAGTAGGTCAAATCAAGGAATCTCTAGGCCATCGGCGTGGGTTGTAAGGGTTGGTGTTGGATTTGGGTTTGGGCCGATGGGTTCATGTTGTAAGTCAGTCTGTCATGAAAACTTTTATTATATTCTGTGGCTGTGCCTGAAACTGTGAGTATGTCCAAGTCATTGCGAATTAATTCGTGGGTTACAAAAAACGGTGAATCCACGATTTTTCGCAATATTTTCGATTGAAGAGACTGAATTATTTGGATGTTAGTTTTCAGCAGATCCCTATAGCTATATCCCGTATGTCCATAAGGGTTTGATCAGTACATTGTAAATAGTAATTTAGGTGTTCATAGATAATTTTTGATCGTTATCGTTATAATTTTGATTGTCAAGCAGAAGGGATAGTAGTCCAAATCGTCTGTTTAGCTGTTGTCTTTTAAGTCTAATGTGGGTCCTCCATGTCAATCTTTTGTATAAGCACAGAGTCATCAATATAACGCTAAATATTTTTCTAATTACACATGTATCAGTGAATTTAGAAAACGAAACTTACACGTAAGACTTCATTAGGTAGTAAATTGAAGGAGTAAACAGAAACTAATAGAATTTTCTGGAAGATGTGTGTCTTTTCAACCCTGGGAGGCAGCGAAGGAAGGTGGAAGGTAAATCCTCTAAGGAATAGGAGGGGAAGGTTTAAGAGGGGGAAAGAAAGACAAAGGAGGCGAGGAATCCAATTAGCAGTGACAGCTGTTCCCTTAACGACAATGTCACATCACAATTAGTAACAACTCTCTCCTTGATGGCGGATCATAAGCCCTCCAATTACCATCCTCTTTCTTACTGCTACCCCCTCCACCTCTCCTTTTGCTAATCTCGTTTTTCTCTTAACATTTTTTAATAATAACATTCTCTCTTTCCATTGCACCTCAATGGCAGGGAAGGACTTTTGACTTTAACTGGAATTACTGGAACTAACTAAGTCTTTACTCTCTGGAAAAGAATTTTCTTTCTTGATAAGAACTTGGAAAGATTATAATATAATACTCGAACACTCATGGTAGTAAGTAAATCTGGTTAGTGGTAGTAAGATTAATATAAGACTTATTAAATAACTTGAAGTTAAAAAAAATTACATTTGGACTGCCGATAGAAGTGAAAACTTTTTCTTAGATTCTCGATTAGCGCTGAGCTATGTTGAAAAGAAGAGTATGTTCGTTAAAGTAGATTATTTTAGAATGCATGTTTTTACTTTCACTTACTATATATAGTAAGGGAAAATATTGCGATCGTGAAAACTTTAGAATTCTAGTTTTCAACGGAAATACAAATTTTAGGGTCCCCTGAGTCCAAATAACCAAGTCCCCTAAAAAGATCGTGTGTGTGTGTGTGTGTGTGTGGTAACTCCCGGGCGGAAACGGTAAGTTCTATGAAACTGAAATTTCATATTTGAGACAAATATACGCCCGAGACGTTACAAAACCTTTTTCATCAAAATGAGCTTACCAGAAGAGGCACTTTATACTATGCATTTTGCACCTTTTTTCGATTTTCTCGAAAACGGTTAGGACGAGTTTGTTTAAACTCGCAATATCGATGTAAAATTTATTGGGCTTTAATATCATTTAGGTTTCATTTGGATTAAAATGGTCTGACAGGGCTTAAATGACGATATTTTAAATTTTCTTTTCTAAAGTACCTTTAATTTTGTTGATTCTATAAAAATAACTATATTATCTTGTTACCACTGATGAAAAACAGGTAAATATATAAATTGAATGAATTCGATACCCAACTAAAAGAGAAAACTGAAAACATATTTTTTCAATGCTTTTTTTTTTTTTTTTGAACCTAAGAACAGTAATATACACCTATGATATAACGTTTGAACGCTAAAGATTTTAGGAAAAATATTATTTTATACTCAAGTTTTTAAACGTTAATAGAGAGTAGTAAAAAGAAGATAAAACTAACTGATTATTTTAGATAATAATATAATAGATTTTTTAATAAAACACATGTTTCTATATAAATCCAATTTAATTAATTATTTAAGGGATCACCGGTAGCTGGGTGGCTAGCGTAACAGCCTCCCATGCTAAAGGTCACGGGTTCAAACCCGCAGGTGGTCCTAGGATTTTTTAATGGGAGTAAAAAATCCTTAGTTACGCCGTCCTTCGGAGGGGAAGTTAAAAGGTGGTCCCGAGCCCTGTGCAATGTACTCGTTAAAGATTCCTATCCTAATAAAACCTGGATAGGCAAAATTTAGGATTCCTACTGTAGCATCGTCCGATTAGCCAGAGTAGCATAAAGTGACGTTAAATAAATAAACAAACAATTAATTCTTTAATAGTTTCACGTATTTTTATCTCTAAATGTATTTGAAAATTCTTTCATTGATTTTAAAAATGGAGGTAAGTGAAAGTCGTGTGTTGCCCGCACCAGATTTTTTTTTTGTTTCATTTAATTGCAAAACATCATCATCCTGTAGAGATATATCATCTTAAAGTATGTCATCGTAATCTGAATGCTACTGTTAACTATACGAGTTGGTGGGACACAAAACACATTTTTGCCATTTGTATAATATCAAGGAAATTCAGACATTTAGGAATAAACTTTATAGTTGTTTCACAGAGATAACCTCGATTACTTTCCCAAGTAAACAAAAAACATATGTTTTAATTAGAAATGAAGTATACATTGCACTTAATTGAAAGCCATGTCATTGAAATTTATTATTATTTGTTTATTTATAGTAATTTACAACTGTATTAAAGAACACAATGAGTAAATATGCAGAATGAAAAAAAAAAGTCATGAAAATTTAACTTGAGAAAGAACTATCTAGTGGTAGCACCTAACTATTTTAAGGCAGTAGGTCCCAACGCCACCTTCTTTTAAGTCGCCTTTGAGGGTCATCAGGTATATCCAAGGAAGATAAATTACGGACAAGTGGGTTTGTATGGGCAGGGAGTTTAGAATAGAAAGAGGAGTATCTATCACGGGCTATGTCTGCAACAAATGGGATGTTTAGGTCATTATGGAGGAATTGATTTGTGACATATCATTAAAATGATTTATTATTTTAGTTATTTAAAAAAATAACTATATTAGGGTATAACTGTTAAAAGGTAATTAGCTAATATGGAAAGCGATAAGTAATTCAAATGAAAATGACCTATCATAACAGCTAATTTCAAAACGATATATCTCTGCTATTCCTGGATCAATTTAAATGATTTTTTTTTCGTTTTGTAGATAATTGAATTCTCTATTGAATATCACTAACAGGATCTAACAGGATAACTGATAAATAACTGATTACATACATAGGTGAAGTTCCATTTTTTTTTGTTTACTGTTTTACATAACTATAAAACATAAATAAATACCTAAACTCTTAAATTTAATTTTAATGGGGAGCCCGTGGCTGAGTGGATAGCGCGCTAGTCTTTCAAGCCAAAGGTTGGAAGTTCGAATACCAGTCCCAGGAGGAATTTATGAGGGATATAATTAAAGGGATTCACTCACAGCCTCTCCTCCGGGTATGTGCGGATGGTGGCTACTCAAAAAAACAGACGGAGGAAGTGATGCTCTACCCTACAAAATTTCATCGAGTAACGCGAGTGTATTCTTCACACCGCGCGGCCAAGGGTCTAAGTGGCCTGTCGTGCCACATAAAAAAAAAATCGAATCAAACCCGTTTCTCCTAATTAATAAATTAATGTTTTGCTCTTAGCGATATTTTATAGAGAATTAAATTTCCTACAATAAAAAAAAAAAATCATTGACATTGGTTCAGAACTAGCAGAGATATAGCGTTTTGAGATTAGCAGTGGTGATTATTTGTTTGCTTTTCATATTATTTAATGGATTATTTACAGCTATATAAACAGTTATACACTAATATATAATTTGGAAATGATAAATCATTGTGTAATAATTTTCAGCGGTTATTTCTGCAAAGTAAAGATATTAAATAATATCTTATACCGATGTTTGTTTTATTTTATTTTTTTCGTGTAATCCATCCAGAGTAAACCAGGACATAAAGCGACGTGACGTATCCATTACAGGATTCATCTATTATAGTGGAGGTAGAAGGAAAGCTATTAATCTTCTAAAAAACATCAAATCGCCTTGAGAGGATAATATTTCAAGGGAATTTAATTACCTCTTCTTGGGGGAATAATACTTTTCCTACTCTTTCAACATTTTCATAAATAGCTTTATTGGCTGTTGTTGAGCGTACATTAATCAAATTTTGACCTTAAAAAAAAATCATTTAAAATATTAAGAACGTGTTCGAAAATGCGAAGTCAGATACAGAAAAATTCGAATATAAATTGACTTTTTTTTAAATAAATCCTAAATCAACAAGAAATCACTGACGAGCGATTATTTAAATAAAATTATATTCAAAACATTTGTTTAGTTATTTAACGTCTCTTTATGCTATTGTGGCTCATCTGCTCATCATGCTTTATTTTTAATTAGGATAGAGATTTTAAACGAGAACCAGATTTCGTCCACTATTTTAGGTATAATCAAGGATTTATTACTCCCTTTGAAAAATCCTAAGGTCATCAGTCGGGTCTGAACCCGCTATCTTGGGTATAGAAAGCTGTAATGATAGCCACTACACCACAAGAGAAATGTGTTCTCTTTTAAAACATTTAATTGGTGAATTTCTCCTATTATAGCTTGTATAAATTCCTTTATGAGTCTTTGAACGAAAAAGTGTAAGACCAGTGTATTAGTGAAAACATTTAAAAATATATGGATTATTTTTATTTGCTTTTACGAAATGACATACAAATGGACAGTATCACGACAAGACAGCATTACAAATCTGGTGCGGGCAACACACGACTTTCTCTTACCTCCATTTTTAAAATCAATGAAAGAATTTTCAAAAACAGTTAGACAAAAATACGTGAAACTATTAAAGAATTAATTAAATCGAATTTATATAGAAACATACGTTTTATTAAAAAATCTATTATATTATTATCTAAAATAATCAGTTGGTTTTATGGTCATTTCATCATTTTCTATTAACTTTTAAAAGCTTGTTTATGAGATAATATTTTTTTTTTTAAATCTTTAGCTTTCCAACGGTATATCGTACATGTATATTACTGCTCTTATGACATAAAGCGAAATAAATTTTTCATCGATATAGCGAGATTAATCAAAATCTTCGGAACAGTTTTCGAGAAAATCGAAAAAAGGTGCAAAATGCATAATATAAAGTGGCTCTTCTGATAAGCTCATTTTGATGAAAAAGGTTTTGTCACGTCTCGGGCGTAGAGTTGTCTTAAATATGAAATTTCAGTTTCATAGCACTTACCGTTTCCGCCCGGGAGTAACCACACACACAGACTTTTTTGCGGGACTTTTGATGAGAAAGATACTGTGACATCTTTGGCATTTAGGCTTCTCAAATATAAATTTTCAGTTTTATGTAACTTATCTTTTTGACCTAGACTTACCACACACACACACACACACACACACACACATAAACCTTTTCGCAACTTGGTTATTTGGACTTAGGGGACCGTAAAACGTGTATTTCCGTTGAAAACTGGAATTAGAAAATTTTCACGATCGCAACACTTCCCGTTACTACAATATATATAGTAAGTGAAAGTAAATATACGATACATTTACTTTTAATGGTTTAAAACAATAAAAAAAAAAAAAAATGGGATTGAGTAACTTTTGCAACATCTTGTCTCAGCTTAATTCCATTCCGGTCAGCTGCCCACTTGAGAACAAAGGCTAGTGACTTTCATCTGTATAAAGATCAATCAGCTCAATGTTTTGATATATAATTCAATTTATACTATTTTGAAGAATTTTCTTTTTAAAAACTCATCGTTATTCAAGTTCTCATGCAAATGAAATTGAGAAATATAAATATTTATTACAAATTTATGTACTTTTCCAGGCAAAAGGTGGAATCTTAGATGTTTACAACTAGAAATTTAAATACAAATTCTAGCCTAATTATAACCAACTTTCTTCCACCTCATTCCTAATTTCAAATGTTATAACCGTAATAATAATTATTTAAAATATAATATAATTGATCAATTAATGCGAAGGATATTTTTCTAATTAATTACATTATGAGCCCCGTGCGGTGTTTTTATGCGGCCGCAATTGAAAGAGCTTTATTTTATTCTAGAAATAAGGGTATGCACGGGAAGATTCTTTTAAGTCAGAATGAATAGCTTCATTAGAGAGTTCTGAATCACCTTTACCCAGTCTTACAAAGATAAAAAAGATATGATTTAATTTAAAAAAGGTCTAATTAACAATTTAAAAAAATGCTGGGGCGTACTTTTTTGCCCCAAATGAATACAAAAAAACCTGAATATAGTCCATCTAAAAAGTATCACTACATATTAATTATCCCATTCCCAAACGAATTAATTAAATTAATTATGTAATATAGTTTCATGATTATATTAATTACAAAAAAAATGATGCAGGAGTTAATTGAGGGTGCGGTAATCAAGAAAGCATACTAATAACACAATCTTTATTTGCGCACAGACGTTTCGGCCTACATTCTGAGCCTTAATGAGGGCTAGGAAGAAAAATATAATAACCAATAAATTAAAATAAATAATGACGATTAAAATCAATCTGTTAAAATCAATTAAAGAACTAGAATGACAATAAAAAGAACGAAAAAAAAAAGAATCAAATAAACTTAAAGTTGATAAAAGTTTTAAGTTAATTCAGATAAAAAGTTTTTTCTTTCAGTTTTGTTGAAAAAATATAATTTAGATAGCATAATATAATAATATTAAATTGTTACCTAAAAAAATCTGTAATAAGTTTATGAACTATTCGTCACTCTCAGTTAACTTTTACAATTTAATAAATAAGATAATATTTTTTTTTAAATTCTTTAGTTTTTAAACAGTATATTATACATCTATATTACTGTTTTTGTTTTCAAACACACAAAAATCGAATAAAAAAATATGTTCGCTCTTTCCTTCTTTATTTGGTTATCAAATTCGTTCAACTTCTATATTAAATTGTTTTTTAGTAATGCTAATGAGATGATGTGGTTAATGTTATGACATTTAAAAAAAAAAAAGGTACTTAAGAAGAAAATTAAAATTATTAGCATTAAAGCACTGTCAGTTATTTTAATCAGGATGAAACAAATATTACATTAAAGCTATTTAAATTTCCCATCGACATTGCGAGCTTAATGAAAATGGCTAGAGTAGTTTTTGACAAAAAAGTGGCTCTTCTGGTTTACCGATTTTGTTGAAAAAGTTGGTCTAACTTCTCAGACATTTACGAACCTAAAATATAAAATTTTAGTTTAATTATGCACTTTTTCGTTTTTGAGCTAGACTAACCACATACTCACGCATCCACAAAAGTTTTAAAAATGAATTATCTCAAAGAATTAGCAAAATGGTATTTTACTTCATAATTATTGTTATATTTTACAGCTATACAAAAAATAAAATGTCAATGACTTCGTTTAATATCGTTACTAAACCAACCGTGCTGCGCGAAAGGGAACATTTCAAGTAACAAGTGGCAATGATGGGCCCTGAATGATGGACAACTGTATTATGCTTACGCGGATAGAATTCGATAATTCGGGAAATGGTGCAGTAAATATGTATCACATTGTTTGAATAATCGTGATGACGATTTTTAATGTATTAATCTTCGATGGGTATAGTGAATTTCAGACTCTAACGTGATAAGGTGGGATCGGATCTGGCCCGCTACTTTCAGAAATAAGTTTAAAATTTTTTGAAGAACTAATTCTAATAGTATTGCATATTGTTTAATATAATTAACCAAAATAATAGTTAATAACATAAAATTAAATATTTGGATTCATGAAACTGTTGATAAATTAATTAATATTGCTTAAGAACATATAATGTCTAACGGTTAAGGAATAAAACAATATATAAAGGGCAAAACAAATTATTGAAGGTATTATAATGACCAAAAGTCATTAAAATAGTTAAAACAATAACAAATGAACATTAGTAAATTAAATAACTTAATAAATAAACATAACGTGTGAAAAGATAATTGCGTTGCAAATCATATTTACTGTCACTTTCCACTGAAGAAAAACTATCTTCCAGATTATCATCATTTATTAGAACGCAATCTTCGGCTTCGAAATTCAACTCATCAGGCAGGGAAGCCTCATTGTCGGATTCCTCTTGCTGATTTTACATTTCTTCTAAAGCTATTCTAGAGTTGGAAACAAAAGTTTTCCTCTTCAAATTAGTTCAAATAAATAAGATCAAAACGTTTAAAAAATGTTTTAAAATTTAATTAAAATAATTTCACTATTAATCGCGGCTTCTGTCTAAAAACTTAAAAGTTAGAATTCATAAAACTATTATTGTTCCAACGGTTCTTTACGGATGTTAAACGTGGCCGCTTACTTTGAAGGATGAACAACTTCTTAAGGTTTTCGAAAATAAGGTACTGCGTAAAATATTTGGTCCGAAGAGAGATGAGGCCACTGGGGAATTTAGAAGGTTGCACAACGCGGAATTGCGGAGTTTGTACCCTGTGAATATAATTGAGCTGATAGCATCGCGGAGACTCAAATGGGCGCGTTAAATTGTTGGGCTCGGTGAGGAAAGGATTCCAAGAAAGTTAGTGTTCGCTGAACCGACTGGTAGGCGTCCAAAAGGTAGGCCGAAGCGTCGATGGGAGGATTGCATTAAGGCGGATCTCGGGGGCTTGGGCTTGACCGGCGAACATTGGACGAGTCTGTGCAGGCGAAGTTTATTCTATCGATATAAGTTTATTTATCGATGCCGATTTGGTTGTATCGGCATCGAACCTTCGAGTTCGGTAAGCCAATTATTATTATTATAATTTAACTATTAATTAAAGAGTTTAACGTTTATTTCAAATAGAAATTTGAAAGATACAGACCCGTTTACGACCCGCCCAGAGAGTGAACGAGTTAGAACTAATATGATAGTTACTAGGAAGATACTAGTTGAAAAACCCGTTTCGGTAAAATGGGTAATAATAATGACTTATAGTTTAACTAAATGCAGTGGTCTTTAATGTTATTATCGGTTTGCTATTTAAGACGACCCCAACCTTACCTTAAAAGGGTTGTTTTATTTGATTTTCATGATCGTATATCATTAAATTATTTCTTAATATTCTTAAAAATAAATATCTAGACAAAAATAGTAATATTCATTTGCATTATCATAGGGAGAAAAAAAAGACTATACCCAGATTTAAGAGTAGAAGAAATATGAGCAGTGGAAGGTAAAACGGACAATATAAAGTTTAAGTTTGTAAGCTTTGTTTAAAACGAAAGAGAGTTAGAAATACTGTTAGGTGGAATTATGTCGAGTTTTGCATTTTATAACATGTTTCAGATTCCTGGATTTTCGACGCATACTTAATATTGTTCAACTATTCGAGAGCACAACTTTTTTTTTTTAAAGCCGAGTGTAAAAAAAAGTTTTTAATGTGCGCTTAAATTATTTTCGAATTCCATTAAGTAGATTGAAATATATTGGTAAATATTCATATATACTATAAATGATTTTGTTCAATATTGGCTCTTTTCATTGAAAAGAAAACTGAAGATATTATTAGACCTATGGTTTATAGGAAGTATACGATTCGTGTAGGATATCATTACCCTCTTATAATAATAATAGGCATGTTAAAATTGTAGATGATAACAAATCATAAAAGAATTCAGCAGACCTATAATAGCAAAATATTACAATTGAAATATAATCATAAGTGAGTTGAAAATATAAATATTAACGTGAAATAATGAGAATATTTAATTGAGGCCTGTGCAATATTACAATAATGTAACGTTAGTTAATAGTTTCCACAGCATTTCATTACTTCTATTCTACTTCAATTTTTCATTTTCTTCCACTTTTTTTATTAATCTTCTAAGTAGAGGTACAAAAGAATCATCCGAATCATCATTCAAATCATTCGAATCAAAGAATCATCATTTTCTTCCACTTTTTTTATTAATCTTCTAAGTAGAGGTACAAAAGAATCATCCGAATCATCATTCAAATCATTCGAATCAAAGAATCATCATTTTCTTCCACTTTTTTTATTAATCTTCTAAGTAGAGGTAAAAAAGAATCACCCGACCTTTACTGACCTATGCTAGTGCAACCTGGACCCTACGCAAAAGCCTGGCTGGAAAGATCGACAGATTTAAAAAAAATATTGAAGCGTATCATAAGGCCAATTAGAGAAAATGGTACCTACCACTTAAGGTAGAACAAAGAGATACCCGACCTTTTTGGTGATCTCTGAGTTTCTCATTGTGTGCGAATTCAGCGCCTAAAATGCCCGGGACACGTTATCAGGATAGATGAAGGTAAAGCCGCGAGAAAATTATAGTATGGGACCCCGGATGGAGTCAGACCTCGTGGAAGACCGAAGGGAAGGTGGAAGGACTCCGTGGCTGAGGACTTGAGGATGGTAGGAGTATCCAGCAGTCATGCTGCTCACCGAAGTGATTGGGAAAGGGCAGTTGAGACGGCCGAGGGTAGCTTCAGGCAAAAATAAAATAATAAAAATAAATATATATCATGTGTTATTAATTATGACTACAGGAATACATTACTGTAGTGTTTTTGTAGTAATTTTTAATTATTAATTAAAAATTTAAATTTAAAAATTTTTAATTATCGTGTCTTCTTCTGTATTAAAATTAAATTCCTTTCATTTTATAATTTGTGTATAGTACTTATTCTATTTTGCCTTAGAGGTCTCATAAGCTATAATATAATTTTTTAGTATACTCCTTGAATTGCATAAAATTGAGTGCTTTTATCCGTAATGGTAATCTTAAAAAAAGCTCCGATACACTATACTATATACATACAATAATTCTTCCAGTCTAAAGTTCTTCGAACCATAAATAGTCTATGTTCCATATCACGAACAAGACATGGTCAATTAAAAATCTGCCGTTAAATTATTGTCTCCTCTAGCTGCATGGGTACATAATATACCGTAAGAAAGCTAAATATTAAAAAAATATATATATATTATCTAATATACAAAATTTTAAAAGTTAATGGAGATGAAAAGGGCCTAAATTTAAATGATCATTGTTGTATGATCAACATAATTACTAGAAGGTATTAGTCCGGGTGGCGGTCGATGAATGAAACAATTAGGTAGTTTCAACCATTTATTTTCTGTCAACGTCTCGACCCCATTGTAGGTCATCATCAGGGCTGAAGAGATATATTTACAATAAGATTAAATATAATATTTTTAAAAAATATTGAGCTAAAGGCTGTCAATATTAAACCTTAAAAAGAAACTAGATAAGTACAAAAATCTGTTAATTAAATTACAATGACTAAGGTATTATAATGAGAGAGTTATACAGAGCAGATAATCACTAAAGATAATGTACAAGGGTATAAAAAATTATATGAAACAAGAAACATTGAAATATAGAGTTGAGTGGAGTTTTTAAATTAGAAGCAGATATTAAATTCTAATAAATGATTATTGTACAGAATTTTATACTGTTGTATTATTTAATCTAATCCTCTAATCTAATCTGAATACACTTTATTTGATTTATTATTTTCAAATATAAACCTTTGTAATAGACCAAAAAAAATTACCCCTTTCTCTCCGAATTTGAGGGCTTACATTTTAAGATACGGAGAACCCGAATGACAATTAAAAAAAGTCCGTTTGTTTAACATTCAATACAAAAATACTAGGGCATGCACCGATGATTCTAACACCTAGACGTTGATATCATCTGGTTACTTTTAAAATGCAGGAGATTTAATTCAATAACTCAGTTATTATTTAAGAAAGAGAAAAATATGTATAGAGTTTTAGGTTCAGTAAAAATTTTATCTTATATTATTTGAGTTACAAATCATAATAGATGTAATTCCAAAACTCGATTATTACTGAAGGTAGAGAAAAATTGAAGAGATTAGCACCTATAAGCTACTATATAAGCAGTTATACCCTAATACAGTTATTTAGAAATAATAAACCAATTATAATTATAATTAGAATTAGCTTAAACTTTCAACTTTAGGTGTATTCAATTGTTTTTAATAGCCAAATAATTGAAAGTCTTGTGTTGCCCGGAACAGATTTTTTAATATACAATAAGTTAAAAATAAATAGAAAGAAAATTGTAATTCTCTTTAATTATAATTATTATACCTGGCTTTAAGACGTGCAAAGTACGGGCGCTGGGGTTGAACATTTTATTCATAACCACTCCGCGGGGAAACAGGTTGCGGAAAACTGCCTGAACAAATGAACAACTCATAAGCGATCTCTATTAATAATAAAATCCCTCGATGGAAATTAGCCTCTGAAGGTATGTACTCAGGGAACTTCTCGATAATTACCTAATTAAAGTTTAACTTCTTGCTAAGATCGTAGTTCATGAAAATTGTTCCAAGCTATCTCCTATTTCACAGGGGCGTAAGACGTAGATGTCTTTTCGTCAGAACTGCAAATTATAATTATATTCTCATTTAAACATATAAATACATTTTAATAATAATTTCTGTTAAATAACGTCAGTGGATGGCTTACTACATAGCCCAACTCTGAAGGATTGAATTTTCTAAAAACAGAAACTGTAAACAGCTGATGCGCTCGATGATAACAGTCATACGTTACTTCGTCTCTCAGATTTTTGCTCTTTTCAGTAGGAATTCGCTTGAGTTCAGTCTGGAAAACATCACTAGACTTCAAGAAAACCACAGTAGTGAATATTGGAGAAATATCGGTAAGCAAAGTTATAATTTACTTTGTAGAATCGCGAAAAGTGAAAGGAGGGTCACTGATCAGCTGATTGCCGCACCAGATGTATTTCCTTTTATGTTTTTGCTTTTGGGGCTTTATTAATTCTAATACAATAAACAAATATTTTTATATTTTCAAAAATAACCGTGTTATGGTATTAGATTTCTCTTTTCTTTTTTTATAATTATTCGCAGATTATCGGTTAAAAAAGACTGATAAATTTTTTCTCCATCTTCAAAAATTACTGAGTTAATGAATTTAATTACTTTTGATCGGAGTCCATAAAAATAACCTGATATCAAAATTTAGAAGTAAGGATCATCGTTGCATGCCCTTGTTTTTTTGTGACGTAAAAAAAAAAAAAAAATAGTCCAGTATTTTGGAGAAAATGTAGCTGACGACGGACGGCAGACAAACGGATTTTTTTTTTATTCGTTTAACGGTTTCTACGAATCTTGAAACGTGAGCCCTAATCTTTTTTTTATTTTTTTTTTATTTAGGTCGATTACAAAGATTCAATAATGAAAATAATAAACAAAAATGATTTACTTATAGTATTGAATAATCAAATATAACACAGGTAATATTTAGTAATTAGGTGAAGTAATGAGATTCTGCATTTACAACACTCAAATTGAGATATGTAATTAACCGTAGTGGACAAGATAGCTCTATAGACATAGCGGCCTAATATATTCTCCCTAGGGTCTGACAGCT
Source organism: Piezodorus guildinii (assembly GCA_023052935.1). Lineage (NCBI taxonomy): Eukaryota > Metazoa > Arthropoda > Insecta > Hemiptera > Pentatomidae > Piezodorus > Piezodorus guildinii. The sequence goes on along the minus strand of CM041296.1, from coordinate 101,580,997 downwards.
GCAACGCTTACCTTATCATCAGATTAAACCTAATATTATTATTGTGAACTGTTAACACCTTTCCTATTGTTTATTTATCATAAATGGGATTAAATACGAATAAACTAAGGATTAAATCATAATTATATGTATAAAGAAATCAATATGAGTGCATATTTTTATAAAACAAATTTCGACATTTCATTTTTGTGACAATGAAACAATGACCCTTTATAATGATGATGTTAACTTATTTAGTTCCGGGAATCTAAAATTTGATACGCGAGTTTGGCTGTGAATTGTTTAGGCAGTTTCTAATTGCGTTGCCGTTTGTATTCTGTTTCAATTGTTGTTATTATATATGTATAATGTTGAATATGATCAATATGTAGTTTTAAGAAAAAAGGAATATCATGATTCCATAGAAATTATAAGCCAGTAAAAGTATTTTATACATTCCTAAGTATGTAATGAAATAAATAAGTACATAACATTTTGGTTTTTAATTTTCAATAATGAACCTATGTAATCGACCGAAAAAGAAAACAAAAATTAGCTCCGTCCCTCAAAATTTGGTTGCTTACGTTTCAGGATTCGTAGAACCCGAAAAGCAAATAACGAATAAAAATAAATCCGTTTGAAGGCCTTCTGCCGTCCAAGGAATTTCACCGGAACTATTAGACCAATGTTTTAGAAATTCGCCAAAATAATACTAGGGCATACAACGATGATCCTAACTCTTGGAAGTTTATACATATTTAATTCAATAAGTTATTTTTGAAGATAGAGAAAAAATATATTTATTTTACTTTTTTTATGAAAAAGTGTTTTTTAACCAAGAAAGCGAGAATAATTAGAAAAAAAATAAAATGACATTTAATCCATAAATACACCCATAACTCAGTTATTTTTGAAGATAGAGAAAAAAATACTTATCTTTTAACCAACAAACCGCGAAAAGTTATAAAAAAGAGTAACAATAATAGAAAAAATTGAAATTTCATCTATAAAGACGGCCGTAACCTAGTTAAATTTGAAGAAATAAAAAAAATATATATAGAGTTTAGAATCAGTAAACTGCAATACACACACACACACACACACAAAAGAAAACTTGATCTGTGTACTTAAGTCACAAATTATAATAGATGTAATTATACCAAAAATCGGTTATTATTGTAGATAATAGATAATAATAGAGAAAAATCGACTGTAAAAAGATTTTTGAGATCAAGACAACGCGATTAACAAAGAGAAAAAAAGTCTTATATGGTCAAGCCCCTGATAACTCGGTTATTATTGATGTAAAAATATATAAGGTTATTAATTGTTTTCAATAATAAACTTTTGTAATCGAACGAAACCGTTTCCACTAATTAATAAACTAATTTTAACTACTTTTATAGAGAATTAAATTTTTTACAAAATGAAAGAATAATCATTGAAATTGGTCCAGAACTAGCAAAGATGACGTTTTGAAATTAGCAGTGGTGATATGCCATTTTCCTTTGAATTATTTATAGCGAGCTATTCTCCAACGCCAAAGGTTGTTGGTTCGAATTCCAGTCCCGGTGGGAATTTTTCAAGCATTTAATTAATGGCAAAATAGTGGCCACTCACAAAAGCAGACGTAGGGAGTGATGACTTTACCCTACAAAATTTCATCTAGTAAAGCGAGTGTAGTCTTCCAGGAGATTGCACCATACGGCCAAGGGTATACATGGCCTGGTGAAAAAAATCGCCCGACAAGAAAAATAAATTAATAAAACTAAATTTCATATAAAATGAAAAAAAAGTCATTGAAATTGGTCCAGAACTAGCAGAGATATAGCGTTTTGAAATTAGCAGTGGTGATATGCCATTTTCCTTTACTTCTCAAATTAGTTAATTGCCTATATTATTAGTTGTACCCTAATATTGTTATTTGAAAATAATAAACCAATGTGAAATAATTTCCAGCGTTTTTAAAATTGTCATTAAATATGTGTGCTATAACAATAATAATATGCCTAGTCAATCCGAAGGGTCGAAGCTCCTACCATCAGCCTACACAATTGAGACGTTGATTTCCAAAAGGTACTATATCCATTCTAGGAAATTTTACAGGAAGCGCGAAAATCTCTCATTAATATATTATTAAACTAGCAAATTTGGGACTTTTTTTTTAAAATTTAGAATTATTTTTTACTATAATAACAATATCGTATTAAAGTTATGAAATGATTTTTTTAGAATGATTTGGAACGAAAATAAATGCGTAATTAGTACTTTTCTAAATCGCGTTTTTTAAGGACTTGAGAATTCATTAGATAACATCAAATAAAATATATAGATAAAACTAAATGATGAGAATACAAATATGTAAAAATATCAATTTCGTAAAAAATGTCCTTTAGTAACTTTTGGAAATGAACGTCTCAATTGAATCCGACGACTATCGAAAAAGACCAAATTCCCGAGATTAGACTTCACAAAATCCTCCCAGCTACGCCACGCCCCTCCTCTAGGACACTTACTCGTCAGTTCAGCGCTTATTAACTTTTTAGAGATTTACTCTTCATTAAACCTAATAACTTTGCATGCCCATTTAGGCTGATGCGATGCTATATCTTTATTTATACTAGAGGGGCACAATCTCTGCAGTTCCGCACTGTGCAGCCTTCTAAATTGCAAAGGATGATGTTTAATGAGAAGGAAAATATAGGTTATTGGGCTGTGAGCTTGTGTTAAGTGAATGTACCAATGAACAAGGGATGAGTAGATCAAGAATGTAGGATGGATTTTGGTATTGAAAAATGCGAAATTGGAATACTTCCAGGAAATACTGTCGCCAAGAAACAGGATTGAGCCACTTCAGCTCGGCAAACGTTTTATATATTTCATGTCTTAAACAGTATATGTTTTGTAAGAAGTGAAACTATTCATGTGATAAGAACTACGTAGTGCTACTTCCAAAAATTTAGTTTTATTATCAAGAGTAAATTGAAGTTAAGCCGTCAATAAGGATTTGGGTAACCTTCAAGGAACTAAAAGATTGGTGAGAACCAAACAGTTGCGCCTTAGGATCAAGAAGGCACGTGAAAGAACGGTTGAGTAACTTCTGAAGTACTTGAGGGCTGAAGATGGCGAGCTTAGGAGTGAGTTGATGCAGGATCAGGGAACAACCAACTCAAACCCTCAACTTTCTCAGGAAAAACAAAACAAAAACAACTTTGCTAGATACGAAATAAAAACTTTAACCACAAACTACTAAGAATCAGCACCAAGTCAATCAAAATTTAAAAGGATATTAAGAAAAACAAAATACAGAATCGACGTCATTTGAATTAAATAAATATTGAAAATATTATTTATGTAGCTCCCTGTTTTTTTGGTTTTTATTCAGATAGGATAACTACAGAATTTATTAAAACAAAGTTTCTTGGTGTAATAGACGTTTTTTTTTTATTTTAATAATATTTAAAACTATACTATACAAAAATAAAATCTGGTGCAGACAACACACGACTTTCAAGTACCTCGGTTGTTAAAAAAAAAAAAAAAAAATGAGAAGTATAAAACGAAGCTAAACTTGAAATGAAAGTTATCGAATCCTATTCAGTTTCAATAGAAACATGTGTTTTCTTAAATAATCTATTTATCTATTTTTATTAATAATCGGTTTTTATCACTTTTCATTAGTTTTTACAATTTTGGGTATAAGATAATACTTTTTTTTCAAAATCATAAGTTTTCCAACATTATATTATGAATCTATATTACTGTTGTGTTTGCTACTTTTTTGCTATCTATTTTTTTTTTCTATCAATAACAATTTTTATTGAGAAAATTTTACAATCTGTCCCAATTTGGACATTAATAGTAGTGCTGAATGATATCAAACATACTACATTCATACAATATTTACACAACATAAAATTACAATAAAATATATACACAATAATGAATCAATACAAAAGTCAATAATTCACTTATACCTATATACACATACACACACTCATACATACATCACATTGAGTGGAGAATCTAGCCAGTGCTAGAACTCCAATATATTTACAAAAGGTCGCGGGGCCACTGCCGTTTCAACCTTCTAGGTGGGTTGTATGGATGAGTGGAGCTGGATAGGGATTGAGCTAAAGGATTAGGATGATGAATGAGGTTCTGGTGGAATTTGGAAAATTTGGATGGAATTAGGTCTGAAATAAATGGAACATTAAGGTCGTGGTGCAAGGTATAATTGGAGACATAATAAGGAGCATTTACTATTGTACGGGGGACTTTGGATTGAAAGGATTGAATGCGTTTGATGTTAGAACGTTTAGCTGTCCCCCACAGTTCAAGTCCGTAGGTCCAGATGGGCTTCAGTATTGTCTTGTAGATTAATAATTTGTTGTCAACTGTAAGTTCAGATTTTCTGTTGAGTAGTCGGTATAACTGTCCGAATCTTCGGTTGAGTTCTTGTCTTTTAAGTCTTGTATGTGGGTTCCAAGTCAATCTTTTGTCTAACAGTAAGCCAAGATACCGGACTGTATCTGAGAGAGGAATCGGTAATGAGTTGAAATAAACTGGCGGACAGGATTTTCGTCTAAGAGTAAAGGTTATGTGTTTACATTTGGCTTCGTTCACCTTTACACGCCAGTTATTACACCAGTGTTCGATAAGGAAAAGGTGTCTCTGAAGGTTTAAGGATGCTGTTTCAGGATTGGAACTGGATGATAGGATGGCGGTGTCGTCTGCAAAAGTTGCCAGAAAGGTATCAGGATGTGTAGGAATATCAGCAGTGTAAAGGATGTAGAGGATGGGTCCCAAGACGCTGCCTTGAGGAACACCGGCCTCAACGGGATAAAGGTTAGAAAATTCTTCACCACAGCGAACTGGAAGGAACGGTTCGAGAGATAGGATCGGAGAATGAGGTATAGGGACTGGGGTAAATGGGTTTTCAGCTTGAAGAGTAATCCAGTGTGCCATACCCGGTCAAAAGCTTGCGCAATGTCCAGAAACGCACCAGAACAATACTCTTTGCATTCAAGAGCTGAGGAAATATGGTCTACAACTCGGAGCCCCTGTTGAACTGTGGAATGCTGAGGACGGAATCCAAACTGATGGGAAGGAAGATTTTGAGATTCTAATATGGGTAGGATACGTTTTAGAAGAAGCCTTTCGAAGATTTTTGAGAGAATGGGGAGTAGACTAATAGGCCTGTAGGATGAAGTGTTGTTGGAAGGTTTACCTGGTTTTAAAAAAAGGATGATGGTGGAATGTTTCCATAACAGTGAAAAATAGGTGGTGCGGAGGATGCAGTTGTAAATATAAGTAAGGAGATCGTGGTCCAGGAGATTTACGGAGAGTCAGTTTTTGGAGAAGATATTTGACCTCAGAGGGATTAATAGCTTTAGGAGGTAGGGAAAGTGGAATCGGTGACATAAGAAAGTCTTGCACTTTTGCGGTGTGATTGATGTGGGATTCCGGGTGAGGAGTCAATACTTTGGAGAGGTGTGTGGCGAATTCCTCGGCTTTATCTTCATCAGACGCAGCCCAGGAGTCATCACCACGTCGGAGAGGATGGGAAACATGATGGTATTTTAGGATCTTTTGCGTGACATTCCACAGGGAATTATTACGAGCTGATAGAGAGGAGAGGTAGGAATTAAAGGACTGGGATCGGAAGTTCGCCAACTCCCTCTTCAATTGTCTACAATAGAAGTTATAGGAGCGGCGATCTGTTGGGTGTCGGGTGCGCTGCCATAATGATCTTGCTCGGCGTTTGGTGTGGATAAGGTCTATAATAGGTTGTGGAAAATGATTTTGGTCTGGATTTATATTGGAGTGTTTAGGAGAGGAAGCAGTCCAGACAGCTTGTTGGATGGCGGTGGTAAAGGAATAGACGGAATTATCTAGGTCATCTTGGGTTTTGAGGGTTACTCTGAGGTCAATATTATCGGTCAGGATTTGGCGGAAAAGGTTCCAGTTGACAGGGCCTTGGATGAATGATGGTGGAATGGGTTTTGGAATTGGAGTGAGAGATACTTTTAGGATCAGTGGACTATGGTCTGAGGATAGTTCATCAAGGCGAGTTAAAGACAAGTTGAGAGATCCTAATCCGCTGTGGATAAAGAAGTCGAGGATGTCCGGATTGCGGTTAGGATCGGTTGGCAAGTAGGTAGGGGAGTCAGGAGGCAGGATATTAAAATTTCGGGAGTTGAGTGCAGACAGCAAATTTCGTCCCCGAGAATTCGTGGTTCTGGAACCCCACTGCTGATGCTTGGCGTTTAAGTCTGCACCCAGAATGAAACGATTTCCTAAGGAATCCAGGAAGGATACAAATTCAGAATTGGAAATTGAATGTTTAGGAGGGCAATATGCAGATGTGAGGGTTACCGGAAAGGAAAAAGTCTTGATTACTATGGCTGTGGCTTGTAGGAAATCATAGGTGGGAAGTGGGAGTAAATGATGAGAGAGGGATTGGTGGACAATGATAGCAGAACCGGCATGGGCTTTACCGTCTGGGTGGTCAGTACGGTATGTCATGTATTGCGGTATTTTGAAGTACTGTTTAGTCGTTAGTCTTGTTTCAGTTATAAGTGCAACATCGCTGTCAGTTCGTCAGTATGATTTCTAACACCATTCGCATTCCAAAGGAGAATGGATAAGGAGTTAGGTGAAGTCATTTAAGGATTTTTCAAGGCAGGGATTAGATTCGATACTAGATTTGTAAGGAGTGATATAAGCGGCATAACAAGAGATTTGATTTCGGAGATGAACGATGTCATTAGACTGGTAAGATCTGTGACGTTTGATGGTGGAGGGATATGAGAAATTTGATGTTGAGGAGTTTTTTGAAGATTAGGTAAACTTTGAGGGATAGATTCTTGTACAATAGATTGAGAATGTTGAGGAAAATGTTGTTCCGGCAGTGCCTCGACTTCATGATTCTGGTTACCACCTCCAAGCAAGTGGGCAAATGACACGTTAGAATTTACAAGTTTAGATGGTTCTCTTCTGCTTCTGGTTGGTACAGCTGTTTCATTCGGATCCTGAGGTTTTTGGTATCTGGTTCTGAGTTTCTTGTAGATTTCACATCCCTAGTAGTTAGCCGGGTGGTCCTTGAGGCACAGAGCACATACAGCGGGTGCTGATCTTGATCTTGTACATTCTTCTGTTTTATGCTGTTCACCGCATTTCACACAGCGTGGTATGTGATGGCAATAACTTTTGGTATGACCATATGCCTGACAGTTATGGCACTGGACTATTTCATTCTTTGTGTAAGGTTTTTCAACTTTTACACGGGTATAGTACAGTCTACTGAGGTCATAGATTTTTTCGACTCCTGCTGATGGTTCCAAGTCCACGAAGAATAGAGGCAGTGGACTTTTATCTTTTAGAACGTTGGTGACTTGCCTCACTTGGAATCCTAATTCTGTCAGTTCTTCTTTGATTGCTTCAACGGGTGTTGAGGAATGTAGGTTTCTGATTACGACCCTTAATGCTCTCTCTTGGCGCAGCTGATAAGTATGAAAGTCAGCTTTGGTCTCAGTCAGATATTTTACAATCTTTCTGTAGGTTTCAGCAGTAGTCGGAGATATTTTAGTATCATTGGTTCTACTTATACAATAATAACTATTAGGATCTGTTACTTTGTTTAAATGCGCACACATCAGTTTAAAATTTTTAATATTTTTAACAAATATTGGTGGAGGTAGTGGTTCTCTGGGTATAGGAGAAGATTCCATGGTTTCTTTTTCATTTTGGAGGATCTGAAATGGATTCGGTGTAAAAAACGGAGATTCATCAGTTATTCCTTGTGATGATGTGCTGGGCTGTGGTTCAGATCCTAATGAGGTAGCTGACGCGGTCGCTGGTGGAATCATTCTTTTATTTTGTTCACGGCGGGGTCTCTGTTTTGTGGGAGACGAGTTCGAACCTGCAGATCTAGATCTTTTACTTGCGGACTTTGAGGACATGACTTGATGAAAATATCTCATTGCTTAAGAAAATAATAATAATAAATAAATAATGAGATAAGAATTAAAGATAAAAGAAAGATAATTAAAAGAAAAGCAAGCCCGAGCTTGCCGAGCTAGCGGCAATCAGCTGATCAGTGACCCTTCTTTCACTTTTTCGTGATTGTACAAAGTAAATTATAACTTTGCTTACCGAAACTTCTCCAATATTCACTGCCGTAATATTCCTGAGGTCTAGTGATGTTCTCCAGACTGAATTCTAGCGAATTCCTACTGAAAAAAGCAAAAATCTGAGAGACGATGTAACGTATGACTGTTATCATCGAGCGCATCAGCTGATTCTTTTTGCTATCTAATATTGCTAAATATTTTTGCTACTTCCTCCTTTAGTAGTTCAATTCGTTCATCTTGCATATGTACCTGTATTTTATCAATAGTAACAAGATTATAAGGCTCATTTTTTTATTTTGTTCTTTAAGGGTACTTTAAAGAACAAAAATATCGGCATTTAAGCCTTTTCAAACTATTTCAATCAGAATAAAAAATACATGACATGAAAGCCCACGACGTTTTACATCGGTATAGCGAGTTAAATCATTTAAGCTGTTTTTGAGAAAATCGTAAAAAGGTGCTAAATGCATAATAAAAAGTAGCATTTCTGGTCAGCAGATTTTGGTAAAAGTTGGTGTTTCACCTTCGGCGTATAGTTATGCTAAGTATGAAATTTAAGTTTTGTGCAATAATTCTTTTTCGTGCTAGACTTATCAAACACACTACATCTATTTTGGACTAAATTTTCAACTAATGGGATATTATGTTCTCTGTGGATTATTTCATTGGTGACAAAGCAAGAGGCATTTAGGATTTTAGATTTAGGAGGATTGTAGATTGAAATGATTGGGTTCGGCCGTTTTCACCTACTTCAACATTTACCAAAGACTCATTTACATGGCTAACGTAAGACTAATCTAGGCACACGAAGTTTATGTATACATATATCTGTATATAACGTCCCATCAATCCACAGCTTTCGATAGATCTTTCTTAATCCGAAAGATCGGATCCGATCCGCTTCTCTAGGAACCTCAATCCTCCATTCCTTCCAATATTCAAGAATCCCAAACTCTTTCAACATTGAAATCCCATCTATTCAGCTATTTTCTACCAATTTAATTTTAAAATAATCACAAGTAGATGCTAATTTCAGTGAAATTTAACAGATAAACAGACATATATGTTTATTTAATTTTTATTACCATGAATACATTCAACAACAAATATTTTAAAAAATTTTCTTTTGGTAAGATTAAACTATATATTATTTTAAACACTCAGAAGAATTATAATTTCCATTCCTTTCTTTTTTATTTATTTTGTTTTTTTAAACTATATATATATATATATATATATATATATATATATATATATATATATATATATATGAAAACTTTTTTATATCATTTTATATTTTTTATTATATCTTATTATTTTAGTTTTTAGTTTTAAGTTAACTTACATTTATCTTTGATGTTTGTGCATTTTTATTAGAATTTATCTTTTGAGTTTTTTTTTTTTTTCATTTTATTAGTTTCTTGTTTTAAATTATTTTACTCTAATTTAAGTTTCAAGTCCACTTTTTATCTCCTACTGTATTATTGTGGAGGAACTTGACCAAGAATATATATGACTTTGGGGACTCAACTAAATCATAGAATACTCCTTTAATCTAATAATAAAAAACCAAAATCGTTCATAAGATCTTCTGAAAGGAGTCCTACAAATCGGGGTTAGTTAAAATAGAAAGTACTGTTTTGTACTGAAGAATAAGAATGAAGTAAACCCCATGAGAAGAAAGACTGGCTAAGAAGTGAAGAGGAAAATAAATTATCGATAAGGTATTAAAGTGTATCTACTGTATATCTGTAAGTATGTTCCCTAGTATATATCTGTATAATTCATGTTATCGGATTTGAACCTCTGGTGAGATTACACCTGAACTACTGAGAATGAACGAGAGCAATATCCCGAGTAGGAGACAAGAGGGAAGCAATAGGAAAAGCGGTCTGGGATAGTTTATGAGTTGGGATGAGATAGAGCTTTTCAATAAAGTCTTTCTCCGGCGGACCCTACACCACCGATTTAATGCTTCCAGGTAAAACCTTTTTTTTTAACATTTTTTTTTTAAATTTTGAAATAGCAGGAATCAGTAAATTTAAACTCTTCTCAATATATTTTATCGAACAATGAAACCTTTTTTTATTGTACATTGGGTTATTTGAGGCCTTTAGTAATAAAAAATACCTTATACGATTTTAAGATATTTTTATATAAACAAGGAAAATCAAACCAAGACAGTTCATACTTAAATATTTCTTAATTGAAGTATTTTTGAAGCTTTCGGAGTCACAAGAGCAATCCATATTCATCTTAAATATTTTTTTTATTTTTTTGGTTGGTGAAAAGAGGAAACAATAATATTATACAATTTTTTTGTGATGAATTTTTTTAAAGCCACACAAAATATTGAGAATTATCATCACCTTCTTAATTATTATAGTCGCTTTATTAAATATTGTCCAAGCTACAGCTTGCTAGTCAAATTTAAATTTTTTAAATATAATCACAATTAATTAGTTGGAATTGATTTCAATGTAATTAAAATAATTTTATATATAACAAGGCGGTTTTTCGATTAATATATTTCTATCAATAAATGTATGGAAAGTTGGATACAAAAAATGAAATAGTGCTCACCTAAATGTGTAGAACCTCACCATGTCTGTATGTTCCGGGTACCTAAACCTTTAAAGAGATATAATTTCCCTCTCCTAAATTGTTTTCCCCACTCCAGCCTTATTTTCATAGCCTTTTTATACATCCACACACTCACAAAAATACACAGATACCACACTCTTTATTATCCCAGAGTATTGTTTAGTTATATTGGCTGATTATAATTTTGTGTTCATTAGTTCAATTTTTTTCCCGGCTATAAAGATTTGCTCTGAGATTTTCTCATTATTTAGTGCAAAAACATTTAGATTTTCAAAATATATTTCGAGAGTGTGGACTTGAAGTGCTGTGTCAACGTTTTACTAGTTTTTGATTATTCGTACGTATTATTCGTGTTTTAGTTATAAATGTCGTGTCACAATTTTTTCATTAATTCACTTGTTTTCTTTATGTTAAGAATATTTGACAGTTTCCATGGTTAGTCATTATGATTTTGTTGAAACTGAAAAATGTGTTTGCTTGAGTAATGTCGCAGATGAATCGCCGTGGTGTGTCAAAATTTTAAATTTGCTTTTAAGCGTCTTGCGATGCTACGCGTTTTAGCGACTGGAACGAAGAATTTATGTATTTGATTTGATCGTTCTATCGGAAGTCCGTCCCAAAACTTTATTGTGATTTCGTTTAATTTTATTATTTATTCTTCTTATCGATCATCAGTTATAGCTGAAATATTAATTGGAAGAAAGGTATATCCCATCTTTTTGATGCTAATTTCATTCCTACATTGGCTCTAACTTTTCTGATTTTGCTTAAATAGCAAAAAAATTTTATTTTTATTTATTTATAGTTTTTATATTATGAAATCTCTGAATTTTTGTAATGGATGGTGTGTGGCTCATAGATTTTGTGATACGTTTAAAGCAGTCCCCGTATGAATGATTCAGCAATGTATTTTATAAATGTATCTCAAAGCTTTTAGTGACCGTTTCATTCTACTTTTCACATCACTTCACACAGTTTAAAAATCTGTACTTAAAAAACTCCATGCAACTCGGTTATTTAAGAAGTATGGATATGTAAAATTGAAATATATAATATGTCTGGCCGACAGACAAAAAGACCATTATTATTATTTCCAATGAAGATGTCTGCGTCTGTTTGAGATGACAGAATATATTGGAAAAGTTGGGGTTTGAATGAGGATGAAGATGCAACAAGGCGGATAAGAGTAGAAAGAGAATTCTAGAGAGAAGTAGAGCGGACAGTATTGGGCGATAAAAAGATTTAAAATATTTTTTTTTTAATTTACGTATTTTTAAATAATAAATGAATGCACATTTGTTATATATATATATTTGGCATACTTACAAAGAATTAGATCTTATTGGGAGAACTGGTTATTTGGACTATGGGAACCTTCAAACGTGCATTTTCCTTGAAAGTGTGGGTTCGAAAATATACACAATTGCAATACTTTCCCTTACTATATAATTTAAAAAAATGGTAAGCAAAAGTAAAAATATTATTAAAAATTCATCAAGATATAATAATTAATATGTACAAATAATATATAAATATCACTCTATAAAACAATACTTATATCTCAGTATAACCCTTCATGAGGGATTAGTTGATTACTTGATATGTAGCAGCGGTTTCCTGACCTTGGGTTTTACTAGGAAGTGATGCAGTGAGCATACTCCTTCAACTGCCTGGTTTTTCTCCAATCTGCTGAAAGGTCAGGTCCGAATTTATAGACGGGAGCCGGCTCCCTGGAGGGTCTAACAGCCGATCGCAGGCTGATAAAACGGAAAATAAATTTCAAGTGCTCAACCTAGGGTTCTTACCTACATAGCCTTTTCGGTTTAACCCGAAAAACCCAATGGATGAAATGGGAGATGGAAAAAAAGTTTAAATAATCTATTATTAAAATGAAATAACGTAAAATTTATCTATATTATGAAGAATTTAATGCCGAGTCATGATGTAATATTTACTTCGGTAATGATTTATATTCATATCTAAATTAAAATATTGGAAGATGTTCAATCTTGAGGTGATTGTAATGCGTAACAACATGTCTTGGGGATCACGACTGAGTACTCCTAGAGGAAGAAACCTGAAATCTGCCATACATGAGTCCTCGTTAGCCACTACCTCACATAACACACCAACTTACTGCCCAATCTCAAGACAGAACTTTTTTGTAACTAAAGGCAGCGAGCGATACACGGTGAGAATTAGGGTATATAGCGTAGGTGAAAGTAAATATCACATACTTTCAACATATTATAATAAATATTCAATTTATGTATTATGTATTACTCCACCATTTTTTTTTATCTTTTATAATAAATAATGTTTAATTTCTTAAAATCGAATTTATACATTAAAAAACATGAATTAATGATGTGTATATTACACTTGTTTGTTTTGATATAACTTTATCATTAAGTTTTTTTATTTAAAATAAAAATATATTTAATGATATTATAGGATTTTTCTAATAGTAATATTTTATGTCATTATCCAATTTTTTTTTTTTTTTAAGCCTTCCCCCTCTCCTGGTACTTTCCTGAACACATACCAGACTTGCTTTCACCTCACCTACAAATATCTTATTTCTCACCGTGTAGCGCTGCCTTAAGGGACCAAGGACTGCACATCTTACTTTAACTACGAGTATCTGCTTTAGCTCTGATCATTATCCTCCCTATTTAGTACTGTTGGACCTTAAAATTGAATGAAGATATTTATTCTATTCATTTTTCGAATATTGAGATTTGATATCCAGTAAGTACTATATCCATTCTTGAAAATTTTACGGAAAGAGCGAAAATCTCTATTTAATCTATTATTGAATCAATTTATATGATTTATTTAGCATTAAAATCCAGAAATTTTATTGATTATATTAATAACATTTTTTTTACGTCATAGAAGATACGTTTTAGTAGGATTTTAAACGAAATTATAACTTTTCATAGGATTTGACTGTTTGCATTAGTGTACATTAGAATATAAATATAGAATACCTTTCAGAAATAAACGTCTCATTCCTTCCGGTAATAAAAAGTCAGATATACTAAAATATATGTATATATTGTATTTGTAAATAATAATAAAACCGGAGAGTGTAAAAAAAAATAAATAAACTTCTCAATTATTAACTAGAAATATTATATAAATAATTAATCTAAGATTTACTGACTTATTTCAGTAAGAAAGAAGGGATTTAAGTTAAATATTCGACGTTCCGATGATTTCACCATTTTCAGAGTGGAAATACAATAAAATTTAATTGCATTCGAATTATTATAACATTACCTGTATGTTTAATTAAAAAGTTGAGGAACTTAAAATTGATGTATTTTGATATGCAATTAAATTTATACTTCTATTTATAAATAATATGATTATGATATACATTTTATTTTAGAAGCATATGTTATTTGGACCCAACCTTAAAAAAAAATATATATATATATATATATAGGTAATTCAATAAAAATTTTGGAAGTTTCAAATATGATAAAATGGTAAAAGCTATATACATAAAAATGAATCGCCTCTACTCTTGGTAATTGTATCACGCTTGAACGGCTTGACCGATTTCTCTAATTCTTTTTTTGTTATGTTTATATCAGTCAGGAGAAGGACCTTATGAAAGAAAAAAAGAGAAAAGTTAATTTGGCAAATAGTAAATCGTTTATTATTATTTTAAAGGTAATTATATATATATATATATATATATAAATAAATCCCCTTTTTCCTTGGTCATTGCATCAAGCGTACGACTTGACCGATTTCTCCATTTCTTTTCATATTCTTCTTGTTTTTTGAATTAGCCTTTTAAAATTAAAAGAAATCAAAACAACTAACAAAAATTTTTATTAAGTTTTAAGCTCCTCTTTTAAGTGAAGTCTCCGAGACATATAGAATAAAAATTTTTATAAAATATAATTTTCAGACCTAAGGGACAACCTACTCCCTTGAAGAGAGTTTTAGAGTTGTCAATCAATTCGCGATCCTCTGAAAGAGTAACAGAGAGATAACGAGGGGTTGAAAAACAACACTTTCACTGCAAATGGAACAAAGCGCTTTTAGGGAAATGTTTTTTAATTCCTCAGAGAACTGTGATATTTACCCTGGATAAGCAAATCATGGTGAACTCTAACAAGGGAATTTAAAAAAATAAATAAAATAAAAAACTGAAAAATATTCAGGAATTTGGTTTTTAAGAGACAACTGGGACGTGGTAATATATATATGCTACTACCAATTTTAGGCTACTTCTTTCCAGTTCCTTTAAGGTTTGTACTTATATTATATAGCCTGATTACCTTTTTTAAGCAGTTTTTATTACTTCCGTTAGACTCTAAGCTTCTGGTCTAGATTGATTTAAATTATATTAGAGGTTCTTGAACCACAGAGCTTATTTTATTCTGGAGTTAGTAGAGGAAATAACTTAACAAATTAAAGTATAAAATATCAGAAAATTGATCATCATTTTTAGCATATTTTAATATTTAAAAACTATATTTTTTCTAATAACCTTTTTTTTTTTTTTAATTTTAAAATGGATATGCCTTAAAACCGGGAGTCTATAACCCTTTTTCACTCTCAGTTTGACACTCTCTAGATTTTTTGGTGTTCGATCGAAATTATGAAGATAGTCCCCATGTCTGGACTTTAGTGGAGATTAGTTTTTGTTATATAACATTCTTCGGTAGGACCTGCCAAATATATTGGTTCGAATGAAAACATTCACGTTTGCTACATTTATTGATTATTGAGACTTTATTGACATACTCTATGTCAAAAAAGGTGTGTTGGTAATTAAAATGCTAAAATTATTTTATTTCCGAAGCTAATCTTGGCTGTTAGAACCTAAGGTTAATAGCTATATTGTGTCTGTGCTTCTTCGTATACGCTCTATCTCTGCTGGCGTTGCTCGAATAAAAATTTTGAAGACAGTTCCCTTTTCAAATATTTAGTGGAGAATATTTTTTGCAATATAATATTTGTGGCAAGAAACTATCGTTAAAGAGATATATTGGTTTCAATAAAAAAAATCACTTTTTATGAATTATATTTTTTTAACACTCAAGAATGTATCATGTATTCTACTGGTGTTTCTCAAATTGAAATTTTTCCGATAGTTTCTGCATCAGAAATTTAATGAAGGATATTATTTGTTACATAAAATTTGTCGCACAGGACCTATAGTTTAGCAGCTATATTAGTTTGAATGAAAATTTAAATTTGAAACCTTTAATTACTGTACAATTTTTTTATTAAAATTAATTATCAAAATATTTTGTTTAGCACCACACTTGTTCTCATAGGATGTTTCCCTTTTTCTCATGCTAAAATAAAGAATCAATATTCCTAAAATAGAGGAACTCATAACAGTAATTGTTAAATTTTATTAATAACCATAATAATTTAATTCGTGGGTTATTGTTTTAACCCGCTAATAAAATTTATACACCAAATTACTCTACATTTGATTGGTCCGGTTTTAATTGATTGCCGCCACAAGCCCACTAGTCCTGAACATTTTCCCACTTCACTATCAGATAATATTATATGGAATTTCTTAATTAAATCTTATAATTACTGTATCTTCCTGATGCATACAAACAATGTATAGTCATTTAGATAATTAATTTTCCTTTCCTCGAAATCGTAATTCAGAGAGTAGCCTTCATGGCGTTCACATCAGTCAGTAAATAGAAAGGAATTTCTAACAGATTTAATTTTGTTTTCCTTGTTTGAAATATTAAAAGAAAACTAATTCTAAAAAAGTCGATTAATAGAATGAGTGAAACATATTTAAACTGGAAAACCATCTTTAAAGTACCTACAAAGGCTCTATCTTTAAACTACCACTTATTTTTACTTTCACTTACTATATATAGTAAGGGAAAGTATTGTGATCTTCGAATTCCAGTTTTCGACGGAAATACACGTTTTAGGGTTTCCTGAGTCCAAATGACCAAGTCCCGCAAAAAGGTCTGTGAGTCCGTTTGTGTGTGTGAATGGTAAGTCTAGCGCAAAAACAATTAGTCGTTCGGAACTGAAATTTATATTTAAGACTACTATATGCCCGAGATGTTACAGAAACTTATTCACTAAAATCGGCTGACCGGAAGTCCTACTTCATCCCATGCATTTAGCACCTTTTTACGATTTTCTCAAAAACGGCTCTTACGATTTTGATTAAACTCCCTATATCAGTGTAAAATTTATTGGGCTTTAATATCATGTAGGTTTCATTCTGATTCATAGTCAGACAATAGTCTGACAGGGCTTAAATGCCGATATTTTAAATTTTCTTCCTCTAAATTACCTTTAATTTTGTACGTTTCAAAAGATTAACCATATCATCTTAATACCATTGATGAAGAACGGCTAAATATACAAGTTTAACGAATTTGATGCCCAACTAAAGAATTAAAGAGCAAAACTATTATTTAACGTAATTTTTGTTTTATTGGTAATAAGAACAGTAACATAGACGTATAATATACCGTTGGAAAGATGAAGAATTTAGAAAAAAATATTATCTGATACACAAAGTTGTAAAAGGTAACATAAAGTAACAAATAGGGAATAAAATTATTACTGATTAACAATTTAATATAGTTACATTATTTATTTTATTTATTTAACATCACTTTATGCTTCTATGGCTAATCGGACGATGCTACAGTGGGAGTTCTAAATTTTTCCTATCCAGGTTTTATTAGGATAGGGATCTTTAACGAGTACCTGGCATCGCACAGGCTCTGGACCACCTTTTAACGTCCCCGAAGGACGGCGTAGCTAAGGATTTTTTACTCCCATTAAAAAATCCTAGGATCACCTGCGGATTTGAACCCGTGACGTTTGGCATGGGAGGCTGTTACACTAGCCTCCCAGCTACAAGTGATCCCAGTTACATTATTTAATCTGTCATATGTAGGAGCCTGGCAACACTGTGTGAGGTAACCTGACGGTTAGAAGAACCTTCGAGTCAACACAGTGAGTTTCCGTAATTTTTTTTTTATGTATATTCTTTTTGTTTTATACTGTGCTTAATAAATCAGTGTATCAGAATGACTAATGACTTATTTGTATTTTAATTACCTACACATATGTTTCCAACGAAAATGAATACACGTTTTATTAAAATCAACTTCATTTATTCCCCATGCCTTCCATGTCTGATCTTACTTTTGTCCAACACATTTGCTGATTGTCAGACATCTGAAGGAATCTGTGTCTATTATTGTTTCTCTCACGTTGTTCAAGATAAAAGTAATTTATCACGCAAGAGGGATAAGTTAAATAAAACCAACCTTTTTTATAGTGACCATACAGTTTAAGATAGTCATAAACACAGAAAACGTCTAGAGGATCTAAAAAGATTTCTGGAATCTAATAGTAAAGTAAAAGGCTGTCATACTACTCGATCACTTTATTTAAAATTGCACAACGTTTCGGCCAATACGCAATCTTCAGGTGCCAGCAAGTTTGGTCATTATGGTGAGTAGATTCTACTATAAAATCTCATGTCAATCGGACATTTTAGAACAATCTACACACTATAAAAACAAAAAATGTTGATACTGAAGATGGCGTAATCGCCGAAATATATCGACATTTTAAATAAAGTGGCCGAGTAGTAAAACAGCCAATGAATTTTTTACATTTGAATTCAGACTTTGAACTTAACTCAGTTGTTAATGGATGGAGACCTTGGGCGTTGCAGGTTACTCTGAAACATTATTAATTAATAGTGAGGACTGGTTGCTTATAAATTAATGTGGACTACATTTGGAATAATGAATTCATTAAGTTGATTGACAGAATCTATGACCGATAAAATATAATGAGGGTTATAGTAATTTTGACTTAATAATGAGTTGGAATATAAAACTATTGATAAAATACCTAGCTGAGTTCGGGAGGCGGTCTCTGATCTTTTCTCTGAGCAGGCGCCTATGTTTCTACTCCTCTGTACTTTGTCCTTACAAGAGGATTCTCGCGCAGTAGTATTACATCTAGATGACAAGGCCTTAAGTGCGCTAATTGTGTTGCTGCACACTAGGTAGCAGCACTTAACGTTGGTCAAGGGCCGTGCTTGCTTGTTTGTTTATTCATTTAACGTCACGTTATGCTACTATGGCTAATGGGATAACTTAATTTTGCCTATCCAGGTTTTATTAGGGTAGGGATCTTTAACGAGTACCTGGCATCATACAGGCTCGGGACCACCTTTTAACGTCCCCTCCGAAGGACGGCATAACTAAGGATTTTTTACTCCCATTAAAACCACCTGCGGGTTTGAACACGTGATCTTTGGCATAGGAGGCTGTTATGCTACACACCCAGCTACAAGTGATCCCCCGTGTTTTCTTAACACAGTAACAATCGATTCCTGAAAATTGATGATAATTCTATGATTGTAAGAAACAATATTGGATTTAGAAGCCTATTGAGAGGGTATGAAGAATTTTCGGGTTAATTTTCATTTGTTTCCTCCCTCCCCCCCCTCCTTTTTCGTTCCTTCCACCTTCTCCCTCACTCTCTCTCTCTCTTTAATGTATGTATTTAACTATAAACATTGTAAAAAGTATTAGATTAGTAATTTAATTCAATTGTAAATGGCACATTTATATGCGAAAAGTTTATAATCTTGTCTGTAAGAAAGGACCTCTGGTATGACAATAATTTAATTAATCAATCAATCAATCTCATTCTCTCTCTCTCTCTCTCTCTCTCTCTCTCTCTCTCTCTCTCTATCTATCTCTTCCTCTTTTTACTCAGAGTGTGTGTAATTATTGCTATTGAAAAGTTAACAGGCTGTGCACTGACTGTAAGGTAATAGACTGTGCAAAGCCGGACAAAGAGGAGATAGAAGGATAAACATGTTTATGACAGATGCAGCGAGATGGGATTATTCCGTTGTTACTAATTATATCAGGCTAATAGGTGGCAGAGTATTATCACTCTTGCTCATTTCCATCCACACTCCCTCCAACCGCCCAGTTATCTGCTATCCGCCTCTGCTAAGCCTAGGAATTAATTCCACCCGTCCTAGCAGCTTCCAATCATCACAACTTTATTGGATATATCAAGTTGCTTTGGGTTTTTTTTTTCACTCATTAGTCAATAGCAATTTAAAATCACGATTTTCGTTTCTTGTAAAAATAATGAACAAAATTAGGCTTCCTTAAAAAGTGAGGTTTTACAGATCATTCTAGGATAGTCCTAGAAAATGGCTAAAGGCATTGTTAGGAATTGAAGTAGTTATATTTTTTATTTTCCTAATATTAACAATAAGTATTTTACTACTTTCACTTACTATATATAGTAAGGGGAAGTATTGCGATCGTGAAAATTTTCGAATTCCAGTGTTCAACGGAAATACACGTTTTTTACTTTCACTTACTATATATAGTAAGGAGAAGTATTGCGATCGTGAAAATTTTCGAATTCCAGTTTTCAACGGAAATACACGTTTTATGGTCCCCTGAGTCCAAATAACCAAGTCCCGCAAAAAGGTCTGTGTGTGTGTGTGTGTCTGTGTGTGGTAACTCCCGGGCGGAAACGGTAGGTCCTATGAAACTGAAATTTCATATTTAAGACAACTATACGTCCGAGACGTGACAAAACTTTTTTCATCAAAATGAGCTTACCTGAAGAGGCACTTTATACCATACATTTTGCACCTTTTTTCGATTTTCTCGAAAACGGTTCCGACGATTATGATTTAACTCGCTATATCGATGTAAAATTTAATGGGCTTTAATATCACGTAAGTTTTATTTAGATAAAAATGGTCTGACAGGTCTTAAATGCCGATATTTTAAATTTTCTTCGTCTAAAGTACCTTTAATTTTGTAGATTCAATAATAATAACTAGATTATCTTGTTAACGCTGATGAAAAACAGGCAAATATATAGATTGAATAAATTCGATACCCAACTAAAGGAGAAAACAGAAACAATATTTTTTTAATGCAATTTTTCGTTTTTGAACATAAGAGCAGTAATATGCATGTATGATATACCGTTAGAAAGCTAAAGATTTTTGAAAAAATATCATCTCATACACAAGCTTTTAGAAGTTAATGGAGAGTGATGAAAAGAATACTAACTGATTATTTAAGATAATAATATAATAGATTTTTTAATAAAACACATGTTTCTATATAAATTCAATTTGAATAATTCCCTAATAATTTCACGTATTTTTATCTCTAACTGTATTTGAAAATTCTTTCATTGATTTTAAAAATGGAGGTAAGTAAAAGTCGTGTGTTGCCCGCACCAGATTTTTTTTGATTATGTTATTTTGATTCATAATGAGCAAGCGTGACAGTCAATTGTTTTGTGCATTTTTGAACAGCTGTTAAGTGACCGCTGGACAGAGTGCATGGGAGGAGAGAGATGAGATAGGGTCGCTGGTGTTGTGGATTGTTTATAGTTGGTTTTCGGTAAATGTATCGTATTTATTGCATATTCACAATTCTCACGTCATCGTGGAAGATTGTCATAATATTATCGCAAGGAGTTAGTGTCGCAAGAAAAGAAATAAAGAACATCGCCGACGGGAGAGGGAAGGAAGTCATCACTGTTAGAAGGAATTACCGCTTGTACATATATAACCAGTATTTGTTATCTCTTTAATTAATATAAGTTTTTTAATGTTCTCTCTATTTATTTATTTTTTTTATTCACCCTCATAAAAGTACGCGGATCGGCTGATAATTCGGTGATTCATAATAACGAATGGGTTGAGTCTGCGAGCAAACGCTTTAGTCGCCCCTCTACAGTACAGATAATTATTCAATTGATAGAGATAGGTATAATGTAAAAAGCCGATGGAGTTTTCTGTAATGAAAAGCGCAGCTCTTAGTGAATATGACTAGACTGAGAAAAGCATCTGGTTCTATTACATAAATTTATTATGATAAATTAATGAAGTTAAAGTAAATACTATTAAAAAATTATGAGATTGATTTGGATTGGAAAGTTTGCTCAAACAAAACATTTTAATTATGCGCCACACACACAGTTAACTACTGTAAATACTTTTTCCTCCTAAAAAAAAAGTTAAAATAATAAAAAATATAATCAAAATCCTAAACTCTTTAATAAAAATAAAAATTAATAGGTTAAAGAAAAACGCGATATAAAAATATGCGATGATATTTTCAGTATATTAAAAAAAAATGTTGCATAAAGTAGCATGCCTAAATATCTAGACTTGATGTTTAAAGATAGCTCGTAAAATGTTCTTTGTGTGGTAAGTTAAAAAACTGAATTTTAATTTAGTACGATATTGAAATTGCATGTTCAGGACAGAGATTGCAATGCTGCGAATGGGTTTTCTCATGTGTATAATTGTATGCATTACATTTACTTGATGTATTTATTTTAATACAGTTTTAAATCTCAATAAATATATATATATATATATATATATATATATATATATATATATATATATATATATATATATATATATAGACATCTTATTACAACTTTTTCACCGAAATGTTTTACAAAAAAAAAAATAAAAAGGCTTTTATCCTGTCTGGGTAATTATAAAAATGGATAGGAACAAACTATAAAAAACTATGAACAAAAAAAGATAAATATTTCCCTGAATTCAATATATTTTTAGGAAACAACAGTAACGATATATAACGCAACGTCAGAAAGATAAATATTTAAAAAATAAAATACATCGAAATAGAAGACAAATTTCAGTAAAAAAATGCATATTCACAGGAAGGTCATTCGTTTAGATAGTATTATCCTTTTTTTTTTTTTTTTTTTTTTTTTTTTATATGATCACTGGGAACACACTGATTCAAAATCATTTTACAGTTATTATTCCTTTTTCTTCTGTAACTACCCCTGTACTTTTTTGCAATTATTAAAAATCTATCAGGACTGTATCAAATTACAATTTAGGATTAATTATACAGCATAGTAAAGTGTTCACCAATGAATCTTAGTACTTTCAATTACCTTTGTATGAAATATATAGTAAAGGAAAGTATTGCGAACGTGAACATTTTTTACTTCCAGTTTTCAACTTAAATAGGCATTTTAGGGTCCTCTGAGTCCAAATAACCAAGTTGCAAAAAGGTCTATCTGTGTGTGTGAGAGTGGTAAGTCTAGGTCAAAAAGATAAGTTACATAAAACTGAAAATTTATATTTAAGAAGCCTAAATGCCAAAGATGTCACAGTATCTTTCTCATCAAAATCTGCCTACCCGAAGAACCACTTTGTACCATGCATTTTACACCCTGACGAAAAAGGTATAAAATTAAGTGAGTATTGTACATAACAATGTTATGTCAAACTATTCATTGAATAAATATTTCAAGGAAGCAAAATTAATAGTATAGATTTAAAACATAATGTTAGAGAGCTAATGAAAGATGAGTGCGAGATTTTTTTATTGATTTAAAAAAAAACAAACTTATTTTGATTTTTCTACCGAACTTCCTCATCCTTTCTGAATGCTGAGATTATCTTCCCCCAGCCTAGTTTCCTCTGTTGAGATTTTTCTTTTTCTCAAATAGAAGTTTAAATTCAAATTATCGTTTTTCGTATTTTCCCCGTTCAGACGGTCCACCTGCACAATATTGAATTTCCGAAACAATATCTTCATTTTCTTACCATATCTACTACACACTACTATACTACCTTTAACTAACAGTGTTACAGTTGATTAAATATCAGATCATTAGGCCTTCACATAGTGGTTCCGACCTAATTCCCGTAGTATTTTAATCTTTGTGATTATTAGTTCCAGTTCCTCTATCACCGTGTATATTTCTTTATTAGATCTCATTCTCTAGTCTTCTAGTCTACTTTTTGGACCATAAATTCTACTTAAATTCTTTCTCTCTATCATGAGGAGGTTTTTCATTACAGTTGTATTTTTTAGTTCCCATGGTATACAAGATGATTGGTCTTACAACTCTAGTATAATGGTCTCTTTTGTTTTTTTAATTTAATTTTTATTTTATTTATAGATAACTTCTTTCAAATGTATTTAGTAGTAATTTTTTTTTTATTGATGTTGCTATTTTATCAGATCTATTTTTTCTGATTACTATTCCAAAAGATTATTATTCATATTTATAACTGTATTGATTAATACATCTAGTAAATTAGCTATTAGAGAAAACAAATGAAAAATACATGAAAAGAAACTGCCCATTGGCAGCACTAAACTAGAAGGTCTCGAGGCCATCTGCTTTTCAGACGCCTAGAAGGATTGTCAGGAATGGAAGAGGAAGCTAGGATTGAAACTAATGGGTTAGAGTGGGAGTAGAGATTGTCATAGATTGATACCTGGTTCGGGCCAAATCAGCAACATAAGGAATATTTAAGGTCTTTATGGATGAGCTTATTCGTGATGAAGTAAGGAGCGTTGAGGATTTTACGAAGACGGGGAGAATTTGATGGTTTAGAGGGGCCCAAAAGCTCAACCCCGTAAGTCCAGATAGGTCTTATGATGGTCATGTAGGTGAGTCTTTTGTAGTTAAGTAGAAGGTTAGAGCGTCTGTCTAGTAAGTGTTGAAGTAACCGAAAGCGGCAAGCAGTTTTTTGTCGTTTCAGTCTAGTGTAGAGATTCCATGTTAGACGTTTGTCAAGTAGAAGTCCTAGGCAGCGGATCTGTTCAACTGGAACAAGCGGAATATTATTAAAGGATACTGTAGAGCAGCAAAAACATTTAAAATTGTTAACTATCTTAACATTACCGTATTTTGTTTGTATTTACTTTCTTAGGTATTTAGTGGCCCTGGTCATAAGAAAGATAAATCCCCAGATAGATCGGCTACTCAACTTAGCTGAGATTTTATGAATAGTTAGCCGATTTTGGTGAAAAAGTTACCGTAACATCTCGGGCGTATGGTTGTCTTAAATGTGAAATTTCAGTTTCGAACAACTCTTCTTTTTTTTTGTGATAGAATTACCCCCACACACAGAACTCTGCAGGATTTGATCATTTGGACTATGGGGATCCTAAAACGTGTTTTTTTCCGATGAAAACTCGTATTGGAAAATTTCCACGATCGCAATACTTTCCCTTGCATACCAGATCGCCAGAAATATTGCATATCTTCATTGCACATATCCGTCGTTCTTAAGGAACCCTGTCCTAGAATTTGTTTTCAAACATTATTTGTTGATATTTAAAACTGTATTATATACATCAAATAAATGTGATAGTAAACTGACATAAAATACATGTAGAGACGCTACCCATTGGCAGCACTCTAAAAAGTATTCTAAGCTAGAAGGTCCCGGGCCATATCCTTTTCAGACGCCTCAGAGGATTATCATGAATCGAAGAGGATGATACGATATAAAGTGTGAATGGAGTTTTTTATGGAATGATTAATACCTGGTTTGGGCTAATTCAGTAACATATGGAACATAAAGGTCTTTATGAATAAGATTATTCGTGACAAAGTAAGGAGCGTTAAGGATTTTACGAATTCGTAAGTCCATGTTGGTCATATAAATAAGTCTTTTGTGATTAAGTGGAAGGTTGGAGCGTTTGTCCCAAAAGTGTTGAAGTAGTCGAAAACGTCGGGCAGTTTCTTGTCGTTTCAGTCTTGTATGGGGATTCCAAGTTAGAAGTTTGTCAAGGTAGTGTCCTAGGTATCGAATCTGTTAAACAGAGGCTAGTGGAGTGTCATTAAAGAATACTGTGGGGCAGGAAGTCATTGGTTTACGACGAAGTGTAAAGTTTATTTGGTAGGATTCCTTAGAATTAATTTTAATCTTCCAATTCTGGCACCATACCTCAAGATCTCGGATGTGGGATTGAACAGTGTGGGAGGCAGTAGCTGGATCATTATGTATAAACATTATTTTTTATTGTATTTCATTCTATTATAGTTAATCTTTTGCTTATTGGTTATCGCATATTTAACTGATTTTTTTTTTTGTGATATTAATTTAAATAATAGACAATGCATTCTAAGGCCAGAAAAAGAAACTCGATGAAGTTGTTCATTTCAGAGGTAGTTCATGTTTGAACTGATTGTGAGTGGAGAGCTGGCGAGAGGTCCAGTAAACCCGAGGGCCTAAATGTATGTAAGTAAATACAAGTTTGGGAAGGAGCATTAGTAAGCCATCCTTTGTCCAAACTACCTAGAAATTACTCAGCGAGATTAATATTACACACTCATCTCCGCTTTTCATTCATTTCAACGTATTCTGCCCATTCGGCCGAATTATATCCTTGCATTAAGCTAATGGATATTCATTAACGTACAGAGGATTTCGTAGTATTCAAAAAACATCTTTAATATCACATATTGTAATAAGTGGTATACAAAAATAAATTTAATACGAGTAAAACATTTTTAATTACTTTTATTTCCTAATAGATCGATATAGCACGTCTGTGTATTTAATATAAATAATTGATTATTTTATAAATCCAATACAATACACAAATTTCATTCATTTCTCAATTTTAAAAGTTGTTGGTATTTTCTTTTACTTTCACTTACCTACTTAAGAAATATATATTAAAGGAAAGTATTGAATTGTGATATATATGATTGCGATCGCGAATATTAGCGAATTAAAGTTATCAACAATAATAGACGTTTTAGGGTCTCCTATGTCCAAATTATCAGATCCCGCAAAAAGTTCTGAGTGTGTGTGTGTTTCATAAGTCTAGCACAAAAACGGAAAGATTTTTACGAAACTGAAATTTCATATTTAAGAGAACTATACCCCCGAGATGCAATACCAACCAATTTTTCACCAAAATTGCCATTTTATATAATGCAGTTTGCGCTTTTTCACTAGGTCATTCTTATATATAATTCTCATATTTTAAGAGCTAATATGCCTGAGATATTACACCTTAATACCATGTATTTTGCAACTTTTTACGATTTTATTTTTAAAAACGACTCAAACAATTTCAACAAAACTCTCTATATCGATGTAAAGTGTAATGGGCTATAATATCATATACGTAAAATTTTGATTGAAATAGTCTGACATGGCTTTACTGCAGATATTTAATATTTTATTCCTCTGAAGAAGATTTAATTTTGTTGATTACAAAAATTAACATATCATATTTTTAGGATTGATAAAATGTGGCTAAATATAAATGTTGAACGAATTTCATAATCAACTAAAGGAGAAAATAGCAAAATTATTTTTTAATTTAATTTTTTTTAACATAAAACTAACATACGTAGTATATACATACCGTAGGGAAGCTAAAGATTTTAGAAAAAATATTGTATTATATACAAAGTTGTAAAGTGACGAAAATGGTATTTACTTTTTACTTATTATTGTACGTAAAAATTTAATATCGTTGTACTATTTAATCTAAATCACATTTTTTCAGCGAAAGTTATTAAAAGTTATAATTAAATTATATTAATACTTTTTCAACTTTATCTTTATCACTTTTTTTCTCCGACATGAAAACTGTCCACCTGTATATCCTGACAACATCCAAATTCCACAGACAGACACGCTAAAGAAAAGGCTAAAACTTTTATACTCACTACTTTTAAGACGATCAAAAAACTTATTCAAAAATAGAACACTTACACCTACTTACCGTTACTTACTGACCGTTTGGACTTAACAATCTAACACATCCAGAATTATAACAAATTCTTCCTGGTCCGTTAGCAAAAATACTCTACATACATACCTTTACATACTAACAATCGAAGAACAGATTCGTACCCTCTACAAACGTTTTAACTATAACTTACACGGACACACTAACACAGTAACACAAAACATGGCCACTGGTAACATGCCGGACAATATTCAAAGAAGGCTAAAGAGAAGTTGGATGAGGGACCTTCCAAGCTAAATCCGTAAAAGAAAGCATGCCAAGAAGAAGTGCCGCTGGACATTTTCTCTCCACCATGCCTATCACGCCTGAATACCACAACCTTTATCGATTTCACTAATTGTTAACATTGTTTGACAGATGTAAATAAAAAAGAAGTTTATTTAACAGTTCTTAAATTGATTTTAACAGCCGAGGTATTTAAAAATCTTTTTTTGCCCGCACTTGATTTTTTATTACAGGAAGAAATTAGTCCGTGTGGCGGTCAGTAAAAGTAACTGATTAAATAAGTATAACTATGTATTATCTGCCAACGTTTTTGGGTCAAATTAAATTATTGGATTTTCTCACAATAACGATTTCCGTTGAATGTTTATTAGTAGTTGTTAGTCTAGTTCGGCTGTTTAAAAGCTGTCACAGATGTTCGGTTAAATGATTTTTTTTCTTCGAAGAAGTTTAAAAATCCTTGTGGCTAACCAATTACCTCTTCAATAAGACCAATTAAGCAGGAACTGATTATAAGATACATCTAGTCAGTTGATTATAAAATTATAGTTGCAGAAATATAATACAGTAACGATTTAATTTCAAACAAACATAACACGCTCAATTTAATTAATATGCCACTAGGCGGCCATTTTTATAACTAAGAAACAGATGGTAAAAAGAAAAGTTCATGTAAGCCATTATACAAGCCAATGAACCCTAAATAAAGTGTCTGAATTTTTTCCTTCGTTTGTATTCCTTAACTAACAAGATGAAGTAGTATGATGACTCACAATGGGCGTCGATACCTTGACTCACAATAAATAGTTAACACTATCTAATAGTTTATTTTTATTTACTGCCACCCGGACTTATTCCTTTCCGTAACTCTTAACGGTCAACTAATTATAACCCGTTTTATATTTAAACCTATTTAATAAAAGTATACATTCAGCCTAATTCAAAACATTAATGCTTAATGAAACCATATAAAAATAAAATTATGATATATCATATATAAAGTATTTCTCTTTTCAATAATGGACCATTGTAATCCACCAAGAAAAAAAGCAATGTTCACCGCACTCAAATTTAAAATTTCACGCTTCCAAATACATATTATTAAAGTATGGAAGGAAAAAAACCACCCTTTCGCCGTCCGGTTTTGCCATGTTTTCTAATTTACTTGGTAACAAAAGGTAAATATGATAAAAATTTAGTTTATAACATTTGCCTTTAATTTTTATTAAGTCCCTATCAAATTATGAATTATTTAATTATGTAAAGTGTTAATTTGTTTTATTACAGATCAATAAAGTATATTTAATAACGATCTAAATTACATTTTATCATTACCTAAAGTGTTCTATTATTATAAACCATAGTACTATATATTTAAACAAAAGTAGTTTTAAGCCCTTTCTAGAACTTAAGACGCCTTATGTATACACAGTATTATTATAGGACTTCGCCCTCATTATAAGACCCTTTGCCTTCAAGAGAATAAATAATTCATTAGAATTTCCACAACTTTGTAATTTTATTATTATTTTTTTTAATTTAGTATTTGAAAGTCATTTGAATAATTTTAATTTATAATTTTGTTTTTAGTTAATTCTAATTCTTGAATTTTTTTTTAACTTACTAGAGTCCTAAAGTTTCTACTCAAGTTTGTGAATATACCCTTCATATAAATTAATTAAATAGGCTTAAACACTTTGATAAGATCCAAGTTTAGTCCCTCTGATTGAGGTATTTTTTTATAATTTTTTTAAAAATTGTTTTAATTGATCAATATTTCAAGAAGTTTTGTAAAATTTAAAACAGATATAAACCAGAGTGTGTAGAAATTGAGTCATGTTTTTATTTTTTATATATAAATTGATAAAATATGATGTTTTTTTTTTCAAAAATTTATTCATTAACACCTGATTCCTTCAAAACCTTATTACTTTTGTACTAGCGATGACAATAATTTTTCATTTACTACACTTAATAAATTTCTAGCATTATTATATTATTTTTGTCGAAAACGTTTTAATCGATTCATTTAGTTTTTTAGACTCCTATGATTTATAATAAGAAATTGTGTAATTTTTCTTTTTTTGGTACACAATTCATATTAAAGGGCAGACTTTCATCTTTTGCGAAAATCATATTTCTAGTTTTAAGTTTCATGACTAGATATTTTAGTGGAATCATTAAAATGAACTTTAGGATGTGATTTTACTTTTAAAGTTAAACATAATGAAGTAGGTTTTTATAAGTGTTAGTCTACTGATTACTAAAAAAAAAAAAAATCGTATAAGAAGATATACTGCGGTTTATTCGTCAAATAAAGTTTTTGGTATGAATAACTTGAAGAAAAATCCGGTAAAAGTTCAAGATTTTTTTTATTTGCCGAATATTTCTCTTTCAACCAAATATTATTTTATTGGGTGTTGATATATTCAGGTGAAGGTTGAATGCAATAGCTGAATAAAAATACGCTAATTTAAGATACCAAACATTTTTCTAATAGGGCAGAAAATATAATTTCAAATAAACAATTCTTAAGATATTTTATCATAAGTAATTTCTAAAATTACAATTAATGGGTTAAAACTCAGCTGAGTTAAATTTGTGAATACGTCAAGTCCATGTTAAAATTATTTCATATATAAATTATCATCTATAATTAGAATAACGTTAAATCTACACTAATAGAAAAAAATACAAATTTAATAGATCAAGTTTTATCACTATCCTCAAAAAATTCCCTTTAATGTATTAAAATAATTATAATTATTTATTTCTTTTTTATGTATATTACGCTTGAGGTGCGTAAATTAATTACAGCTAAATCACAAGCCAGAAATAATATAAAGCGCTGGTGTTCAAATCAAAGATATTAGCTTGTAACCGTTACAATGTGCTTTTTAAATGAACTTGTGTATTTTACAAACAACCTTTTTACTTAGTTAACTTATTAGTTTTTAATTAAAAGTTAATGGTTTATAATTTAAATATTGTTATGCTCACACTCTTAACAGTTTTTTTGTTGGATTTTTTTAAAACATTTTTTTGGTATTTACAACAGTATTAACTAAAAAAAAAAAACAATCAAATAAATGTGATAGTTATATATAGCATTCCCAAGTCAATTGTAACTTTTTCCCAGTCAAATGTAACTTTTTCCAAGTCAAATGTAACCTTTTCCAAGTCAAATGTAACCCTTTCCATTTCAAGTGTCACCTTTTCCATTTCAAATGTTACCTTTTCCAAAGCAATTGTCACCTTTTTCTTCACTTTAACCTTAAATATTCCGTTTTATTTATTGAAAAATAATTAGTTTAATTAAAATTATGACTTTTTAAAATAATTTTGGCATATCCTATCGCCAATTTTTTTGTTTTTTAGATATTTGATATCAAGTTCTGTTTTTTACTAGCTAATATTTTAAATAATTAATTATCGTCTATTTAGTTTTAAGATAGTTATTGATTTTGAGTTTTTAGAGGGGAGGGGTAGTTTTTAGGTATAAGTAATGTTTTTTCGGGTCTTATAATTACGTTTTTTGAGTTTTATTTTTTTATCGCTCCCACGCATTTATCTCGAATTTACTTTTAATGTTTTTTATTGATATAGAGATTAAAAAATGTGCTTTCGGGTGGTTATGATTACGTTTTTTTCAGCTGGAAAAGGTCTTTATGGATAAGTTTATTTGTGACAAAGTAAGGTTTTTACGTTGATGATTTTACGAAGGATTTTGGATTGTAAGGATTGGTTGCGGTAAGAATTTGATGGTTTAGCAGAGCCCCAAAGCTCTACTCCGTAAGTCCAGATTGGTCTTATAATAGTCATGTTGATGAGCCTTTTGTTGTTCAGAGGAAGGTTCGACCGTTTGTCTAGTAAGTGTTGAAGTAGCCTAAAACGGCGAGCATTGTAAAATTTATTATATTTGAAAGAATATTCGTTTATATCCATCTATTATAGGACCGTAAAGGTTTTGACCTAAGAATCATTCGATCGTTATAAATTGAAAATGATTGCCCAAGATACAATTATATATTTTTAAAGATATTCGGTTAGGGATCAGCATCTCATAAAGAAAAAAAAAAAAAGTGAAGTTTTAACAATTTTGTGTAATTAATTCGTAACGATTGGATTTTTAGATTGGTGGACATTGTCTTTTGTTGTTCCTAATTGTTTTCGTCTTTTGAAAAGTTTGAGCACTTCCGTAATGCCAATTAGCATTCCGTCGCGCTGAAAACGCGTTTCAAGGGACAAATATTTTCAGGAATTTATTGATGAATGTGAAAAGTTATCTCACCTCGTTCCATAAATTTCTATCAAAAAAACAAACTGCTTAATTAGAAGATATATCCTACATTATAATTCTCTTTGGGAAACGAACGAGTCGATCGTGAAGGACTTTTCTAATGGGTATTGATGCCAGCCGAGATATAGTTTGTAATTCAATTATCATGAGGTCCATTAGGCTCCAGGCACAACTTTTTGAAAAATATATCTGCAGAACGTTATTGGGCTTGAAAGATTCTATTTCCTCATCTGTCAGCAAAAAGTTGTTTTTTAATTAAATTATTCCTTTGGGTTTAATTAAAAATCCATCGTTAAAATTTATTAAGGGATATAATTAAATCCACCGGCATTAACTAATTTTCTACCCCTTTGTATAAAAATATTAAATTGAGTTACTAAGTTGACATTTATTTTCGATTAAATAACATAACAATGAAAATTTTTATTAAAATATTATTTCGAAAATTTTCCCATATCCCATGACAAAAACAAAAAACATTGTGCGGCGAATTTTTGAGTTAAGGTGCGAAGAAAAGAAAAAGCAGAGGGAGAGTGACACATGATGGGCCAGACAGACGAATTCTGACCGATTTGAAGAAGAAAAGAAAAAAGGAGTTTTCTTTATTTTGTTATTTATTTAATATAGTGACTTTTTTACATATTCTTATTGATTCCTTATTGCATATATGTATATTGTATTTTAATTTTATATTTATAGTTTTGTATGTATTGTGTGAATGTTGTAATTGATAACTATTAAAAAGATCCTAAATAGGATAGATTGTAATATTACTCAATAAAAATCGTATCTGGAATAAAAAAAAAAATATTTATTTTGTAGAAGAATCATTTATTTATGTTTTGGTGTTACAGTTAGGACTAAAATTATGTATTTTTTTCATATTAATTTGAAGATAAATATTTTTACTTTCACTTACCTATATATGAAATATATAGTAAGGGAAAGTATTGCGATCGTAAAAATTTTCGAATTCCAGTTTTAAACGGAAATACACGTTTTAGGGTTCCCTGAGTCTAAATAACCAAGTCCCCCAAAAAGGTATGGGCGTGTGTGTTTGCCCGAGTGTGGTAACTCAAAGGCGAAAACGAATAGTCCTATGGAACTGAAATCTCATATGTGAAACAACTATACAAACTTGTCCGTGTGTCTGTGTGTGGTAACTCTAGCGCAAAAACGAAAAGTCGTACGGAACTGAAATTTAATATTTAGGACTACTATCAACCCGAGATACTACATCAAAATTTTCACTAAAATCGGGTGACAGAAAGTCCTACTTTATCCCATGCATTTAGCACCTTTTTACGATTTTCTCAAAAACGGCTCTAACGATTTAATATCATGTAAGATTTATTATGATTGAAATAGTCTGATTGGGGTTAAATGTAGATATTTTAAATTTTCTAGATAGATATTTATCAACATTGATAAAAAACAAATAAATATATAAGTTGAACGAATTCGATATCCAACTAAAGGAGAAAACTGAAAAAAATATTTTTTAACGTAATTTTTGGCTTACTGATAATAAGAACAATAACATAAACGTATAATATACCGTTGGAAAGAGAAAGATTTTAGAAAAAATATTATCTGATACACAATGTTGTAAAAGGTAATATAAAGTGACGAATAGGGAATAAAATTATTACTGATTAACAATTTAATATAGTTACATTATTTAATTTAAATCATATGTAGGAAGGAGCCTGGTAACAATGACTGAGAGTCTAGCAACACTGTATTAGGTAACCTGACGTTTGGAAGAACCTTCGAGTCAACACAGTGAGTGAAGCGTTAGTGTCGGTCATTGTTCTGATGTATATTCTTTCTGTTTTATACTGTGCATTAATAAATCAGTGTATCAGAATGACTAAAGACTTATTTGTGTTTTAATTACCAACAAACCTACACATATGTTTCCAACGAAAATGAATACACGTTTTATTAAAATCAACTTTAAATATTTTCTAAATTGAATCATAGTTAAAGGTTTTTAAATTAATTTTAACAGTAGTGATAAGTGAAAGTCGTGTGTTGCGCGCACCAGATTTTTCTTAATAATATTAAACCTAAAAGTAGAAAACCCTCTTTGAGCCAGCAGTAATGAGGTAATAAAGTAATGAACTGACGTCATATAATTCCCCATAGGTGCGTAACCACGAGTTCGATTCTATCTATTACTTTCGCTTACCTGTATATGAAATATATAGTAAGGGAAAGTATTGCGATCGTGAAAATTTTCGAATTCTAGTTTTCAAGAGAAATACCCGTCTAGGGTTCTCTATGTCCAAATGACCAAAGACCGCAAAAAGGTATGGGCGTGTGTGTTTGCCCGAGTGTGGTAACTCAAAGGCCAAAACGAATAGTCCTATGGAACTGAAATTTCATATGTGAAACAACTATACAAACGAAATGTATAGTTTTCTATCAAAATCAGCGAATCAGAAGAGCCACTTTACACATGCATTTTGCACCTTTTTATGATTTTCTCAAAAAAGGGCCGTTAAGATTTTGACAAAACTCGCTATATCGATGTAAAGTTTCATGGGCTTTAATATGTAGGTTTCATTATGATTGAAATAGTATGACAGCACTTAAATGACGATATTTTAAATTTTCTTCCTCTTAAGTAAATTTAATTTTGTGGATTCTATAACAATAACTATATCATCTTATTATCATTAATAAAAAACAGGTAAATATACATGTATAAGCCAAACGAATTCTATATTTAATTAAAGCAGAAAACTGCAATATGTTTATATATATATATATATATATATATATATATATATATATATATATTTTATTTTATTTTATTTTTTTTATTTTTTATTTTTTTCCAAACTACTGTGGTTTGAGAATCTGGAGTTTTTCTCCCTTTTTTTTTCTTTGTTCGGTACGTGTTTTATTACGTGTTTTGTTTTTGAAGGTTAACCTTTAGGAAATAAATTCATTTAAAAATGAAAGGGGAAGATGCCTCCTCTCAGTCACAAATCCCGTTTTATTTGTAATTTTCGATTCAAAGGAGAAAAATAAATAAATTAAGATTTCGCATATCTGATTTATTTATTTATTATGGCGTGATTTTTAAATGGTAATCATTTCTTTCATATTCCGTTTAAAGTTGTCATAATGTGTAATTTTGGGTGAATGGGATTTGAATGTATGTTCTGAAATGAGTGGTGAGGGCAGTTTGATCTCGTTTCTTCTTCCAGTGGCGCGACAGTCCGTGTAGGCCCTGGGCCTCGCGGTGTAAACTCCTGCGAGTTTACACTCACGTTTCAAGATGCAATTTTTACTGTAGGGTCATCACTCCCTACGACTAATTTTGTGAGTGGCCACCCTTTGGCTGACAGGCCTCACATACCCGGGGGAGAGTTTGTGAGTGTATCCACATTTGTTTACATCTTTATAAAAGCCCCGCCGGGACTGGGATTCGAACTCAGAACCTGTAGCACGAGAGACTAACGCACTAGCCACTCAGCCACTCCCCACTTGATCTGGTTTATTAGATTTTTTTTCTATTAAAGTGCAGCTGTATTGGTTTTGATACACGCTCATTTATTAATATTCATCAGATGTTTTCTGCATTTATTTTCACAAGAAATTTCGTATACAGCATTTGATTTAAGCTTTAATTTGTCGATGTCTTTGGTTTTAGTGAAAAGTTTAGTGAACAACTTCTGAAATGATAGAACTCAGTTTTGGAGGTTATGTATTTAAACGTTGACCTTTAGGAAATAATAAATAAAAAAAAAAAAAAAATGATCTTTATTAAAAAATAAAAGGAGAAGATGCCTCCTCTCAGTCACAAATCCCGTTGTATTGTAATTTTCGATTCAAAGGAGTAAAAGAAATAAAATTACGTGGAAGCGATATATAGATAAGAATAGCTCATCAAAATCATGTAATAGTCTGATCAACAATTTTTTTAGTATTTAACAATAACGGTTGAGGAGAAAGAGAAAATTAAGAAGCATCAATTTAATCTTTCGTAAATGGATAAATATTCTAAAACAAATAATAATTCTAATTATAATGCCGAAATTCAAGATAAAGAGAAAATTAAAGGCTGTAAGGATTAACATGCGCAAAAAGTCAACGACAAACATGTATCCTCAATATTACCTACTAGTACTAAATACTCTCCTTTTCAAAAAATCCTGTGCAAATAGAAAATTAAAAAAACAAAACAAAAACGTTTTCACATCTATCGGCAGTCCTTACGACCGCATGCATTTTATTTTTTCATTCATTCACACAGCCATACTCTAGTTTAGCCTGATTTCAAAATTCCTATAAAACATTTGTGTAAACATTATGCTTATTACTTTTGTTTGCAGCATATCATTGTAAATCTCTTTTCTTTTTGCCTTCAAAGAGAGTTTAGAGAACGTGTAAAACATCCTTTGAATGGATTATAACAGAACTACAAAGCACACAACGGACCATCATTAGTAGAATAGTTTATCCATGGGATTGGGGACAAAACTCAGCACAGGTATGCTTCTATTCATTTAATTTAATTTACTTGACACGATAAATTTTAATTTAATAATAATAATAGTTCTTTATTTATTCTGGGATATGTCTCTTTAGAAAAATATAAAAAAATATATAAAAAGAACTTTATAGTCTTAGAGTACAAAAATTAAATAAACAAAAAATAATTGGAATAAAAACTAAAATATTAATAGCAATAAATTAAATGGTAGCTTTAAATAATAATATTTCTAGTAGTTTATAACAAAACTAGTCGAAAAATATGTGCATATATAAAAATCCTAATTATTTATTTCGATTAAAGGAGCTATACAATATTGGTAGGATTTTGATGAAATAAAATAGTTAAATGTGGTTATGCAACTCAAAATATAATATTATATTTAAATTATCGCTTGTCTATGTTTTTAACTATGTTTTATAGAACTTCGAAAATCTATATTAGTTATTTGGAAATTAGACTGAAAAGAAATGATGAAGTAGACGGGATTTGGAGATTGGAAGAGATCCGAGTGACGAATATCCGAAGGAATAAAATTCCTTACGGACATTCATTCAATTTATTTATATATACAAATTATATCATAAATCTCGATATTTTTTTCTAGAAGAGTGACAATAATATTAGTAATTAGCTATCTAGTATTTTTACTGCCAATTGATAAGACACGAAAATGTACGTATCCGAGAAAAGAACGGAATTATACCCTCCATGGTATCTGGTTGTCTATCAAGTGTAACTCAAATGTGAGACACTTAATATTAAATATTTTTTAAATTTTCTAGAAAACGACTTCAAAGATTTTGCTCTTAATAAATGATTAATTTAGATATGATTATATATAAATAACTTAATTAATATATAAATTGATTAATAATGATAAATATATTAATTAATAAATTACGTGAGGTTGTTATTTACTTAAATTAAAAGTTATACAAAAAAAAAAAAAAAATTAAAACTTTGGAAGTGAATCAGTAATAGTACTTTTCAAGAAGGCAAAAACACTATTGATATTTCATAAAATTATATTATACTACTATATAATATACATTATAAAATACATATATCAATTGTAAAGTAATTATAAAATATCTCACGTTATTAGTACTACTAAAATTGATAATAATTAAATAAGGAAAGAATTAGATAATTAACTAACTAACTAATAATTAAGTAGAAAAAAAGAGAAATATCTTTCTCCGTTAAAAACAATTTCCAGGAATAAAACTATTACTACATGTATTGATGATAATCATTGGAAAAGTAAACTTTTTTAGAACAAAGAAATGATAACCAACTGAAGGAGAAAAAAGAAAATACATTTATTTATTTTTTTTTAAATAATTTTCTTTAATAATTTCGATCAAACTATATGTAAAATTTAATGAGCTTGTAAATTTTATTCTGATCGATATAATGTTTTGACACGGCTTAAGCCGGAAAAATAGTGAAGGATTAAGTGCCTAAAGCAATAAAAATACAGATTTTTTTTTTTTTTTTTACACCTGAAATTATTGCTACTTCAACTTTTTCCGTAAACAAACTTGTATAACGAGTTTGAGTTTGTCAACAGTTTGTCCAACATCAACAAGTCAGCGAGAGGTGTCGAGGCGTTACTTGGGGAGGTGGAGGTGGGGATAAAATAAAAAATAAGAGAAGTGAAAACGAGGAGTATTATTAAAAGTTTAATGGAATGCTTCTGGTTTAACAAGGCTTCCGACCAGCTTCCAAACTGGAGAAGTTTCAACCTCCTTCGTTATCTTGTAGCTTGTAGTGCTTATAAACTCCCAAGTATTATAACGCCTAAGGCGATGAATATAAAAATTAACTTAACACCCAAATAAAAATAAACATTCTGGATAATTTATTTACAATCTTTTTCAGTTTCTTTTTCGCAATATAGTCGAAGATTAAAATCAATAGCAAATCGATATAATGATAAAATTATAAAAGTATAATGCGTTCAAGGCTACGTTTGTGTAAGGTCCTATATTCGGCCGAGGTCATGCTCAACTCCAAATTTTATACCTAAGGGTATCCTGTAAATAGTTGATAGATATATTCTTGATTTTAAGTTCAGTTTAAATGCATTTGACACAACAGAATAAATACTGATCTTAATTTGATTACTATGGTTATCTATCATAAGCAGATTCGTACCTGATACAGGAAGAAAATAAGCACAGTGGCTATCACAATTCCTAAAATATAGACATACAAATAAATTATCGTTCAGATTTAACAGTATTTTTTTTAATATATTTTTTTATACAAAAGCTGACCAGGAAAAATGATAAACTGACATGTGCTTAAGCTATATGAAAAATAAATAAAATTAAAACTACTATACCAATTATTAATTTTGCTAGGGATTATTATTAGAATGGTATTGCGCGCAATCTAATCCCTGTGTTGTTAGAATCACTTATAGAACTTTTTAAAAAAGTCAGAGATGAAAAAAAAAAAGGTTTAAGAATTAAATTGAGTTTTGATAGAAACATAACATTAAATAGTATCTTATATTATTATATACAACAATCAGTCACATTCGCTTTTCATTACCCTATATTACCTTTTAATAATTTGTGTACAAGGTAATTTATTTTTAAAATATTTTAAAAGGTATATTATACATCTATATTACTGGTCTTATATTAACAAAAAAAAAACGCATAAAAATATTTTTGCTCTGTTCACCTTCAGTTAAGTATAAAATTCGCTCAACTTGAATATTCATCTGTTTTTTCACCATGCAAGAGGATTAGTTTAATTCTTTTGAATCTAAAAATTTTAAGATGGCAATACTTAATGAATGAATGGATATAAATATGGACATAACTTTATCATAACAACATCTTGGACCGACTTGGACCTCTATCATTAACACTTAGTATTCATAAATGCAGCGCTACACTGTGAGAAATCAGGTGTGTGTAGGTGAGGCGAAAGCGAGGTCTTGTGAGAGTTTACGAAAGTAGCAGGAGATTAGATTAGATTATTTATTGTCTTAGGGCCTGAGGCCCTTTCTTACAGACAAAATAATAATTTTTACAATAATAAATGTGCCAAAAAAAAGTAAGTTAAATATAAAGAAAATGCTTACGAAAATCATGAACCAGAGTAATTTTAAGTTGAACTTGGATTTTTTGTATTATCATTAGGAAGAAGAAGCATTTTGTGTGAGGGTTAATTGTGCTGAGAACCGCCCACGGAGCGGAGAACCCTAATGGTTGCCAGCTCCAGGAGCTTGACCTTCTGCTTGGCTTAAAAGAATTAAGGACTTAGCCAATGCTTTTCTACAGTTTAACAATTAACTTGGGGATTTTAGCAAACACTCTCAATGTCTGCTAAAATCAACAAGATAAACAAACAAAGATAAATATTGTGCTGTAATGTTATTGTAATATTTGAAAAATAGGAAGCAAAGAGGTTTTGGATTAAAAAAGAAAACAAAAAATAAATGCTTATTTAACCCTTTTTAGCTAAACATATATATATAATTTATTTATATTAAAATTATTAAATTATTATTATTCTTATAATTATTCCTTGATGAAAGCAATTAAAATTAGCTTTTGTCAGGAATTATAGGTGAGGTTCAACTTTTATTTATACTTGTTTAGTTTTATAATACACACATATTATTTTGATAAAGATATACTTGAAGATGGCATCAACTGATGAATGAAATTAAAGATCAGGGTTACCTGTAGCAGAGTGTCTAGCATAACAAACAACCTATTATGCTCAAGGTTCAAACCCGCAGGTGGTCTAAAATGACCCTAGATTTCTTTAATAGGAGTAAGAAATCATTAGTTATGCCGTACCTAGGAGGGGACGTTAAAAAGTAGCCCCAAGCCTGTGCGATTTCAGGTACAGGTTAAAGATCTCTATCCTAATTAAACCTGGATAGACAAAATTAAGTACCCCCACGGTAGCATTTTCCGATCAGCAAAAGCAACATAAAGTGATGTTAAATAAACAAACAAGCAATTGATCAGCTAACTGATGAATTCGAAGAACAGTAATATAGACGTATAATATACCGTTGGAAAGAGAAAGATTTCGGAAGAAATATTACCTTAGACAGAAAGTTGAAAAAGGTAATGTAAAGTGACGAATAAGGCATAAATTTATCATTGATTATTATATGTGATAATTTAATATAGTTATATTATTTAATCTTGATTAAGGGATCACCTGAAGCATGGTGGCTATAGTGGTAGAAGCATAACAACCTTCTATGCCAAAGCTCTCGGGTTCAAACCCCTAGGTGGTCGGTCCTAGGATTTTTTAATGGAGGTAAAAATTCGTTATTTATGCGACCCTTCAGAGGGGACGTAAAAAGGTGGTCTCGAGCCTATGCGATGTCAGGTACTTGTAGAAGATCCTTATCCTAACTAAGCCTAGATAAACGAAATTTATGACTCCCACTATAGCATCGTCCGATTAGCTACAGCAGCATAAAGGAACGTTATATAAATAAATGAAATAATCTAAATCACATGATTCCAACGAAACTCTTTTTATTTAAATTACCTTAAAACATTTTTTCAACTTTAAGTTTTTTTAAGCTAAGGTAAGTGAAAGTCGTGTGTCTAGAATTTAATTCTAATAGTTGACAACATTTGAGCAACAGTTGTTTTCTTACAATAAAATAAGATATTAAATGTACCACCTAAAAACAGTGACATGGTCTTGATCCTCATTGGTGAACACAAATACAAGACAAACATAGCTGATGACGTGGCTATTGTGCTATCGCAAGGCGGGTATACCTGCTAACTATTTGATCTGGCTAAGTAGCCCGTGTTCGGTTTGTTGCTAATTAGCAAGGACCTCTATCGGTTACTGATAGCCTGTAATGAGGAAATAGCCGCCGAGCTAACAATGTGATTGCCGTGTGTATGTACCGCTTCTGGCCATTGCAGGAAAGGTATATTCATCGTTAATGATAAACGTTATACCATCTATCATACCGAATATTATAGATATAATATATTTGAAAAGTTATTTTCTATATTATTTTATCTCATTTCGAAAATTCTTCATTAAAAATCTGGACACGGGGTTAAGGCAAGTTATTCTTAGGCTGGTGTGATGGAATTAACTATTTCTGGGAGATTTAAAACCGAAGAAGCAGCATTTTCACTTTGATGAAAACCAGGGTTTCGACGGTGCTGGTACTACAATTAATGTAATGTCCCTAAGAAAGTGTTTTGAAAAAGAAAAATGTGGCTATCTTAAATTCATTTATATATATATATACACATTGTATATAGGTTCAGTGTTAATTGACTGTACTTAGAAACCCATAGGGAACCTAAATTATCATATTCGAACAACAATACTATGTATATATATATATATATATATATATATATATATAGAGAGAGAGAGAGAGAGAGAGATAGATATCTACATATTTTTTTTTATTATATTTTTTTTAAATCTTCAAATAAAAGATTTATGAACATACGACTTTCGCTTACCTCCGTGGTTAAAAAAAATCTGGTGCGAGCAACACACGACTTTCACTTACCTCCGTTTTTAAAATCAATGAAAGAATTATCAAAAACAGTTAGAGATAAAAATACGGGAAACTATTAAGGAATTAATTAAATTAAATATCTATAGAAACACGTGTTTCATTAAAAAATCTATTATCTATCAGTTAGTTTTATGTTCATTTCATCAATCTCTATTAACTTTTAAAAGCTTGTGTATGAGGCAATATTTTTTCAAAAATCTTTAGCTTTCTAACGGTATATCATACATGTATATTACTGCTCTTATGTTCAAAAACGAAAACTTGCATTAAAAAAATATTTTTTCAGTTTTCTCCTTTAGTTGGGTATCGAATCTATTCAATTTATATATTTACCTGTTTTTCATCAGCGTCAACAAGATAATATAGTTATTTTTATTTAATCTACAAAATTTTTTTTTTTTTTTTTTTTTTTTTATTGAGATATATTACAATTTGTTTCTATATGAACATTAGTAATAGTGATATATGAACCCATTCACACAATATATACAATGATAAAGTCAAATAAATAAAATATAATATATATACAAAATAAGAAAACAAACAACAACCTATAACTGAGATAAATACAAATAAATGATATATATAGAATTAAATAATAATAAATATAAAAACAAAACAAAACAAAACATTAACCTATAATTGAGATAAATAAAAGTTTGCAAATAAACAAGCATCATTCAAACAAACATAACTATATACAAAATATACAAGTGCTATAGAGGGACCCCAGACTGGGCTTTTCCCCCACTTGTGGAGGAAAAAGCGGAATCCAAAAGATCCTAGACCCTCGCCCTCAGCCGCGTCACTGGTGTGAATCAGTGGAGGGCGAACTAGGGCGCAACAGCCACAAACATACATTACATGAGTGGAGGATCTGACCAGTGTCAGAACTCCAATTTAAACGTTTACAATACGTCTCGCGGCCACTGCCGTTTCAATCTTCGAGGAGGATTGTAGGGATGGGTGGTGCTGGATAGGGATTGTGCTAGAGGGTTAGGATGATGAATAAGGTTCTGATGAAATTTGGAAAATTTGGATGGTACCAGGTCTAAAATAAACGGAATTTTAAGGTCGTGGTGTAGGGTAGAGTTGGTAACGTAATAAGGAGCATTAACTATTGTTCGGAGAACTTTGGATTGGAAGGATTGGATGCGTTTGATGTTAGAATGTTTAGCTGCTCCCCACAGTTCAAGTCCGTAGGTCCATATTGGTTTCAGTACTGTCTTGTATATTAGTAATTTGTTGTCAACTGTAAGATGAGATTTTCTGTTAAGTAGTC
The DNA here is from genome assembly GCA_023052935.1 of Piezodorus guildinii. Lineage (NCBI taxonomy): Eukaryota > Metazoa > Arthropoda > Insecta > Hemiptera > Pentatomidae > Piezodorus > Piezodorus guildinii. The sequence goes on along the minus strand of CM041296.1, from coordinate 101,537,795 downwards.
TGTATAACTGGCCGAATCTGCGGTTAAGTTCTTTTCTTTTAAGTCTTGTGTGTGGGTTCCACGTCAGTCTTTTGTCTAGTAAAAAGCCAAGATACCGGACTGTGTCAGAGGAAGGAAGCGGTAGGGAATTGAAATAAACCGTTGGACAGGATTTGCGTCGAAGAGTGAATGTGACGTGTGAGCACTTGTTTTCGTTCACCTTAATACGCCAAGCGTTACACCAGTCCTCGACAAGGGAAAGGTGATTTTGTAAATTAAGCGATGCTGCTTCAGGATCGGAATTGGATGACAAAATGGCGGTATCATCAGCAAATGTTGCCAGAAAGGTATCGGGATCGGTAGGGATATCGGCGGTGTAGAGGATGTAGAGGACGGGTCCCAAGACGCTGCCTTGAGGAACACCAGCCTCAACAATATAATGTTTGGAAAATTCTGAGCCACAGCGAACTCGGAAGGAGCGGTTTGATAGATAGGATCGGAGGACTAGGTATAAGGATTGGGGTAAATGGGTTTTGAGCTTAAAGAGCAATCCCGGGTGCCACACCCGGTCGAAAGCTTGAGATATGTCCAGAAAGGCACCCGAACAATACTCCTTGCACTCAAGGGCAGAGGAAATGTGGTCCACAACTCGGAGTCCTTGCTGAACCGTGGAATGTTGAGGACGAAATCCGAACTGATGTGAAGGAAAATTTTGAAATTTGGCTAAGATTCGTTTTAGTAGGAGCTTTTCGAAAATTTTTGAGAGGATCGGAAGTAGGCTGATAGGTCTGTAAGATGACGTGTTGTTAGAAGGTTTGCCTGGTTTTAGGAAAAGGATGATAGTTGAATGTTTCCATAAAAGAGGAAAATAGGTAGTGCGTAGGATACAGTTATAGAGATATGTAAGGAATGTAATGGCTTTAGGTGGAAGTTGTCTTAAGATTTGAGGAGTAAGGAGATCGTATCCAGGGGATTTACGGAGAGGAAGCTTTTTAAGAAGATATCTGACCTCAGAGGGATTAACTGCTTTAGGTGGTAAGGAAAGCGGTATTGATGATATAAGGAACTCTTCAACTGCCGCCGTATGGGTAGGATTAAGCTCTAGATGAGGAGTAAAAACTTTGGAAAGGTGCTGTGCGAATTCCTCGGCCTTATCCTTGTCAGAAGCAGCCCAGGAACTATCACAGCGCCGGAGAGGATGGGAAATGGTGTGGGATTTTAGGATTCTCTTCGTGACATTCCAAAGGGAATTGTCACGAGTCGAGAGAGAGGAGAGGTAGGTATTGTAGGATTGGGAACGGAAGATCGCCAACTCCCGCTTTAATTTTCTACAAAAAAAGTTATAGGAGCGGCGATCCTCTGGGTGGCGGGTGCGTTGCCATAATGTTCTGGCTCGGCGTTTGCTGTTGATGAGGTCTGTCAGGTGTTGTGGTAAATGGCTTTTATAAGGAATTATTTGGGAGTACTTGGGAGAGGAGGCAGTCCAGGCAGCTTGTTGAATAGCGGTTGTAAAGGAATATACGGCGTCGTCAAGGTCATTTGGGGTTTTGAGAATCACTCTGAGGTCAATATCATTAGTGAGGATTTCGCGGAAGAGGTCCCAGTTGACAGGGCCTCTAATGAATGACGGTGGGATAGGTTTAGGAATAGGTGTTATGGATACATTTAGAATCAATGGACTATGATCAGAGGATAGTTCATCAAGGCGAGCTATGGAAAAATTAAGAGAGCCTAATCCGCTGTGGATGAAGAAGTCAAGGATGTCAGGATTACGGTTAGGATCTGTTGGCCAGTAGGTAGGAGAATCGGGAGGTAGGAGATGAAAGCGTCGGGAGTTGAGTGCAGACTGCAACGTCCGCCCACGAGAATTGGTGGTTCTAGAACCCCACTGTTGATTCTTGGCATTTAAGTCTGCACCCAAAATGAAGTGATTACCCAAGTAGTTGAGAAAGGATTCAAATTGGGCAGAGGAAATGGGATGTTTAGGAGGGCAGTATGCTGATGCGATGATAAGCGGAAAGGAAAATGTTTTGATAACAATGGAAGTTGCTTGTAGGTAATCGTGGACGGGAAGTGGGTGTAAGTGATGGGTGAGGGATCGGCGGACTATGACAGCAGTACCGGCATGGGCTTTGCCGTCTGGATGGTCTGTCCGGTATGTCGTGTATCCTGGTATTTTAAAGTACTGTTTAGTGGTTAGTCTAGTTTCAGTAATGAGTGCAACATCAATGTTTTTGTCTTGCAGTACGGCTGTAAGTTCGTCAGTGTGAGTTCTAACACCATTCGCATTCCAAAGGAGAATGGATAAGAAATTAGGTGTAGTCATTTATGGTTTTTTTAAGGCAGGAATGAGATTTGTTACGAGATTCGTAAGGAGTGATATTAGGGGCATAACAAGGGATTTAATTTCGGAGATAAAGGATGTCATCAAACTGGTAAGGTCTGTGGCATTTGAAGGAGGAGGGATATGAGAGATTTGTGGTTGATTAGGATTTTTAGGATTGGTTACATTTTGAGGAAGAGGTATATGTGGAATGGATTGAGGTACATTCTGTAGTTCCGGCAGGGCCACGGCTTCAGTACTTTGATTCCCACCTCCAAGTAGGTGGGCAAATGATACATTGGCATCAATAAGTTTTGAGGGTTCTCTTCTGTTTCTTACTTGTCTTGCTGTTTCATCCAGTACTTGAGGTTTTTGAAACCTGGTCCTCAGTTCCTTATAGATTTGGCATCCTTTATAGTTGGCTGGGTGGTCCTTGAGGCAATGAGCACATACAGCTGGTGTTGATTTTGCTTTTGTACACTCCACAGACTTGTGCTGTTCACCGCATTTCACGCATCGAGGTATGTGATGACAATAACTTTTAGTATGACCATATGCTTGACAGTTATGGCACTGAACTATCTCCTTCTTTATGTAAGGTTTTTCAACTCTTACGCTGGTATAGTATAATCTATTGAGGTCATAGATTTTTTCAACTCCTTCTGCTGGTTCCAAATCCACAAAAAAGAGAGGTAGAGGAATTTTATCCTTTAGGACATTAGTGACTTGCCGCACTTTATAGCCCATCTCCGTTAGTTCTTCTTTAATTGCTTCAACTGGTGTCGAGGGATGTAAGTTTCTGATTACAACCCTTAAAGCTCTCTCTTGGCGTAGCTGATAGGTATGGAAATCTGCTTTGGTTTCAGTTAAATATTTCACTATTTTTCTATATGTCTCGGCAGTAGTAGGAGATATTTTGGTATCATTGATTCTACTCATACAGTAGTAGCTGGTAGATTCGGTAATTTTGTTCAATTGCGCACACAACAACTGGAAATTTTTAATATTCTTGACAAATATGGGAGGAGGCCGTGGTTCACTGGGTATAGGAGTAGATTCCATGTTTTCTTTTTCATTATGCAAAATCTGAAAAGGATTCGGGGTGAAAAACGGCGATTCGTCAGTCATCCCTTGTGACGATGTGCCAGGTTGTGGTTCAGATTCTGAATTAGTACCCGAAGGGGTTGCTTGTAGATTTAATCTTTTATTAGTATCACGGCGAGGTCTTTGTTTTGTAGGAGACGTGATTGAACCACTAGATCTAGATCTTTTAGTTGAAGCTTTGGAGGACATTACTTGATGATAATTTCGCATTTCATGTAAGGAAAATAATTAAATAATAACCAGATGTGGAGGGAAAAAAAAATAACTTAAGAAAACTTAAGCAAGACCAGCCTTGCCTAGCTATTGGCAATCAGCTGATATGAAGAGGTGACTCAGCATTCACTTTACAGTGTAAATTGTAACTCAACTTACCGTTGTTTGCTCCAATATTAACTGTTGTTGTTATCCTGAAGCCTGGTGATGTTTTCAAGACTGTTCTGAAGTGATATCCAACTGAAAAAGCAAGAAATCCAAGAGCCGACTTGAAAGATGACCGCTATACACATGCGCATGCGCAGAACTAATCTACAAAATTAAAGGTACTTTAGGAGAAGGAAATTTAAAATATCGGCATTTAAGCTCTGTCAGACCATTTTAATCAGAATAAAACCTACATGACATTAAAGCCCATAAAATTTTACATCGCTATAGTGAGTTTAATCAAAATCGTCAGAACCATTTGCGAGAAAATCGAAAAAAGGTGCAAATGCATGGTATGAAGTGCCTCTTCTGGTAGGCTCATTTTGATGAAAAAAGTTTTGCCACGTCTCGGGCGTATAGTTGTTTTTAAATATGAAATTTCAGTTTCATAGGACTTACCGTTTCCGCCCGGGAGTTACCACACACACACACAGACCTTTTTTGCGGGACTTGGTTATTTAGACTCAGGGGACCCTAAAACGTGTATTTCCGTTGGAAACTGGAATTCGAAAATTTTCACGATCGCAATACTTCCCCTTACTATATATAGTAAGTGAAAGTAAAAATTAAATAGTTTTTAAGGATTTTTAAATACACTTAGAGATAAAAATAAACTGATAAAGAATTATATACATTGAGTTAAAATAAAAACATGTGTTCTATTATATAATCATATACGACAATCAGTTTGCTTAATCGGCTTTTCATTACTCTCCTTTCACTTTTAAAATATTGGGTATAAGATAATATTATTTCTACAAGCTATAGTTTGCCAACGGTATATTATACACCTATATTCCTGCCCCTATGTTCCTATAAACCAAAAATTACATTAAACAAATATTGTTGCTATCATCTTCTTTAGTTGGTTATCAAATCCGTTCAACTTCTATATTTAGCTGTTTTTTTAGCGATTCTAATCGGATGATATGGTTAATTTTATGAAATCTATCAAATTAAAGGTACTGTATAAGAAGAAATTTTAAAATATGTGAATTTAAGTCCTGTTGGACTATTTCAATCAGAATGAAACTTACATGATATTAAAGCCCGTTAAATTTTACATCAATACAGCGAACTCGGGAAATCGTGAAAAGGTGCAAAATGCATGGTATAAAGTAGCACTTCCGGTCATCCGATTTTAGTGAGAGAGATGCAGTAACATCTCGGGTGTATAGCTGTCTTTTAATGTTTATAATTTTAGTTTTGTATGACTTTTCATTTTATCGCTATACTTACCACTCACGCACACACACACACGGACTCAGATCTTTTTGTGGGACTTGGAGTTAGGACCCTAAAACGTGCATTGCCGTTGAAAACTGGAATTAGAAAATTTCCACTATTGAAATAATATCCCTTACTATAAATTTCATATAAAGGTAAGAGAAAGAAAAAATTCAAATATACTTTTATTAAACTTATGCACTTCATAAAAGATCATATGTTTCAAAACAGCCAGCTATAAAATCAAAATCAGCCAAGAGTGAGTAAGTAACATTGTAGGGGTTCAAAGGTGTTATTGAAGTTTATGTGACAGGTCTGTAGGAGTCGTGTGTGGGGCGTTAAAGGCTTGAGGATAGCCAGGTTTTTACGAACCCCACCCAATTTCCTCCCCGTTTATGACCAACGATTGCGGTTGTAAAAGATCTTACCTAGTTTCTCACCTATCGTTACTCCTCTGTCTTCTCTTTCCTTCGACGATTCTCCAATTTCTTCATTTCGTTTTAGAACCGCTGTAATTTTTATCGTTCCGAGGATCGTAAAAATTTAAGAGGGATTGGGGCAATAAATGAAGGAAGGAAAATCCAAAGGGGCTAGACATAAAAATTATAACTTTTTTGTTTTACGCACTTACCGATGTCGTGAAAATTTTCGAACCCGAGGTTACAAGGAAAAAAGAAAATTTTACGATCCTCAGAGTCCTAATAACCAAGTCAAGAAAAATGGTAGATTTATTGCATAGCTCAAAAATGAAACTTCACATAAAATTGGGTTACATATCTAAGATTATTAAGGTGTAACATGCCTCGGATGTCAGTGTATTCCACCAAAATCGATTAACCAGAAAAGAACCACTTTATATTATCTATTTAAATTTGTTCACTATTTTTTTTTTTAAACACCTTCCACGATATTAATTAAACCGTTAATATTAACATCTATTGAATGGTCTCGAATATCAGAAACAAACTAGAAAGTAAGCCCTATCACCTGAATTATTACTTAAAATGTTATTACTCTCAAGGAGTTACGTTGAAGAGTCGTAACTCCATAAAATGCATGATTGTATAAAAAAGAGAACCTTCCAGCATTGCAGCTTTTAGAAGAGAAAAATAAAGGGATATGGGGAAGAGAAGGGGGAAAAGAAGAAGAATATCACATATTAATGGAGGATGAGAAAAAAGTTATCATGAATGCACTAGTCTTTTTAAAATATCTGACACACGATTTTTTTTAAATGTTCCTCCCTCTAATGTATATTTAAAATAAAATAAAAATTATAAGTTATTGACCAAGTACCATTGATTGTAGCATTATAAATGAAAACATATAAACTGAACTATATAAATATGTATAAATGAGAAATTTTAACGACAAATAATTCACTATTTTTTAAAAATTAAAATCAACAAACGCTATTTTAATCAGTTACAAATTGTGTTTCGTTTATATATCTCTAGTTGAAACTAAAATAATATAATGTTTGTTTTAAAAATGAAGTTTCTTACAGAATTTTATTATTATAAAATTATTAAATAACTGTTTTCTTTTTTACAAGGTGGAAAAAACGCATCTATTCGTATATAGTCATAATCAAATATAATCAATATGCCCAAAAATGTAAACAACATTTGATTGGAACATTGATAATGTTCCAACATAACAACATTGATTCCTTGGAAGTCAATGCGTGGTGAATTAATTAAAAATGAAAATCAACAATGACTCGTTATTCCCGAGTAGATTTTAGACTGGATACCTCCTAAAATATGATTTTTTTTTCATTATTTTTTATTGTTCCAATAGAAACTATAGTAATAATAAAATAAATTAAAAACAGCCATGAAATAGTCAATTACTTCTTACAACACTAAACTTGGGCACTGGAAGCCGACCTGGCATTAGGAACTTTGAAAGTCAAATGAAAGCAACGAAGAGAGACGTTATCCCTCAGGTCGCCTCTAAATAAAATAAAATTCCAACGCAAAAAAAAAAAAAAAAAAGAAGTACGAATGCGGTTCAACAAATTACCTTGAGCCTTGAACTCATAATCCTAAAGTCAATAGTATTTTAAAATTAAGTGCCTACCATATACCATTAAATCCAAAATATAATATTAACGGATAGTTACTTTTAAAAATTTCAAAGTAAGAGCTTTGTCATTCATCCCTACGACAAAAGCGAAGGGAAGAGGTTATCCTGGCGCGCCTGCGCATTGGACGCACCCGACTAACCTCCTAAGGACTGCCCAAAAGGCTGTTGCCCGATTACTGTTAAGCACATTTTGACAGAGTGCAGGGCTTATGATACTCACAGAGCACATATTGCAATTGACACTGACTTACCGACCGTTTTACAAGACAACTGCAAAACTTTTTGACTTCCTACGACAGACAGACTTGTACAATAGACTATAATATTTAATCCGTTTATCACAGTGATTTAAGGCGAAAATTGAAGGTCAAAAGAAGATTTATATATATATATATATATATATATATATATATATATATATATATATATATATATATATATATATCTTCTTTATATTTATTAAGATTTATTTAATATATATTTATTTAAGATTTATATGTGTATATATATATATATATATATATATATATATATATATATATATATATATTTAATATAGAGGATAATTAGGAAGGAAATGTTTTTAGTAAATTTTGGAATGAAATAAAAAGTAGATTTTATTAGAAGGATTAAAAGAAGTTTTTTGTTTTTGATTAAATCTGATGACGGATTTAGATAAAACTAAACCATTAGAAAAATAAAATGTAAATATTAGAAATTTAGTATTATTAGAATAGACTAGGAAATAAAAAAAAAAATACGTAAAAACAAAATTGAAAACGTGTATGCAATTTGTCCATGAGGGATTAATAAGTATATGCTGTGTTATTTTAGAAACCCGGTGTATTTGGGAAGCATTGCCAAAAAATTAAGCATATCTCTCGGTTTATATGATTGGAGGAATAAAGGTTGTGTGCAAGTGTCTGGTGCCTATTTCATCTTAAATAATTTATACGAAGGAAGATGTTTCGAGTGGTGGTCAAAAAGAGATTTTAAGAAATTGTGAAAAAACTAATTAATATTAATAATTAGTATAATTAATATTAATAATACCCCACACTGCGGGTCTTTATCAGGGTCAAAAACAAGATAGTAGGTATTTGATAATAACATAAAGAACATAAAAAAAAAAACCATAAAATTTTACTGTTATGGTGAAAAACCAACACTATTTCTTGTTTTTTAGCCCTGATGAGTTGTTTCAGGACGAATAAGGAAAAAGAATTATATTAAGTTTGACTTTAATTCATTTAAAGCTAGAGTTACATACATAAATGTTTCTAAAATGTAATATTTTTCTCTGTACATAAACGGTAGGGGGTAATAAACGCAACGTCTGGCAGGTGCAAGACGATACCCAAATTTATAAAAATTTAATAAGCATAAAATTGTCCAAAAAAACAGCATTACTAAAATGAATTGTCGAAAAAGCTGCTATATCTCGTACTATTAGAATATGATGTTTTAAGATATAATGTTTTTTTTGGCAATATAAGTTGGTATTCAATCAATGATATAAAAATTCAATATCGAACAAAGTTGAGCTTCCTATCCATATCCAGTAGAAAGAAATCCACTCTGCATACATAATACATTCTGCCAGGGGAGGAAAATCTGAAACTGTGAAAGAAATTCTAAAGGATCACGGACTAAGCCGATAGATAAGTATCGATATAGAAAGATGAAGAAAGTATATTCGCTACAGATCATCCTCTCGCATCCCTAGGGATAACTTAGAGTCCGATATCCCTATCTAACTCAGGTCCTCTGCTGATGGCACCCTATCTCTTTTGGGACACTTACTTTATTCTCGATCCTACCTCTTCGTCGTATATTTCCATGATGTTATTCTGTATTTATTGATTTTAAAATCACACGGTCAATTGTCTTGAGATTTTACATTGATATCAAGGGTTTGATATCGTAATTAGCTGGTTTATTAACAAAAATATTAATCATTTAATTTTTCTTGAATTATCCCATGACATGATAATCTAGAGTATGAAAAATGAAAAAAATTCCAGCTATAAATATTTGTTATTTTTCTTGGAAACATTTAACAAATCAAAACCAGAATATTAACATAATCCACAAGTTGGTGATTTAAAAAATAATAAAATAAAGACGTTTTTTTAAATAAATAGATTAATACGCAAAGAATGAACAGCTAAAAGTTTTTCAAAAGTAGGTTCTTCATATTGGAATTTTAACTACAAGGATATCAATATCCAAAAAAATAAATAAATGTAATGAAATATAAAAAAAACGTGAATTTTGAGAGTAAGGACCTCTTAAGTAACGGGGATAGAAATTCATCAAGTAATTAATGATAAACTAAGCAACAAAGTTCCTATGAGAATAAGGAATGTACTATAATAATATTTAATTTATTATTAGCATTATAATTAATTTTATTGATATTAGTATTTCAATAAATTAATGTAAGAATATGTACTCATTTAGGGAAATATATTATTTTTGCTTACCGAATATACCGTTCTTCAGAAATTAAATATTTGATCATTGACATCACAATTGCCGTTTTATATTCTTGTTCTGCTTAAATTACTCCATAACACACACAAAAAAAGATAAATAAAATCTAAGGGATCACTTGTAGTAGTGGTAAGCATAACAGCATTCTATGCCAAAGGTCACGGGTTCAAACCTGGTAATAGGATTTTTTAAAGGGAGTAAAAAATCCAAAGTTCTTATACGTACTCGTTAAAGATCCATGTCCTAATTAAACCTGGATAGGCAAAATTTAGACCTCCCACTGCTAATGACGTTAAATAAATAAACAAACATTATAATCTAATTGAAAACAATACAAGGCAAAGTCTACAAAACTTTTTTATTAACATTCAGGTTCTGGGATCGAATCCTGGCTGTGGTAGAATATTATTTATTCTGTTCTTTCAGCCTTGGGTATGGAGACTCTACTTAGGCACATCCTCAATTAAATGGGTACCTAAAAATACGGAAAACTCTGGCAGCTGAGTGTGATCTCGGTCTAATCAGTTCATTGCACGGCCGTTGTTACTAGAAAAAAATACGAATCTCTATATGTACTGAGCCCAAGATCCTTCATGGATTGTAGGGTTCAGATTTGTTGTTGTTTTTTTAAAATAATTAATTTTTTGAAAAGGGGAATGTTCAAACTCAGGAGAATATTCTGGATCTTCTGGCGTATGATATTGAGATGACTTCTCAGCAATTCTGTATTCTTTTCTTGATCTTTGTGTTACATAAATCCATGAAATGCTTGTACCGATATGCAACAAGACCGATAAAATGAGACAAATCTTTGGCCCTACAAACAATACGAATGTTATAAGTACTAAGCTAAAGACCCATAGATTTTAGATGTACAGGTTTTTTTTTTTTTTTTTTTTTTTTTTTTTTTAAACAACCTAATAAAGATTTAATTTTTTCAACGCTCTGAAAAATGCTGAGGAGGACGATGATACTTTAAAGAAGTAAATAAAAAATGTATTGTATTCACACAAAGTTGATTCAAAGTTATAATTACTTACCGAAAGAAATCTTTTCGAGGTTGCTTCATTAAAAATACATTAAAAACTCAATTGTCTAAGGGAAAGTTGTCAAACAAAATGATTACCTGCGTTATTAAAAAACTTTTACTTGTTTTCACATCGGAACAAGTCTTCATTAAAGAAAAATAAATTGATCTCTTACTCTTAAAAAAAATCCTGTATCACTACAAGGATTAAGCACATATTATGTGTTCTGTTAAAGCCAACGATTAAGCAAGGTGATTTAGAGATGATCGCTGTTGTAGAGATAGTAATAGCCAACATTATCACTAAATTTCATTTATACTTTTTCTGTTATACATTGATGACTAATAATAATCGGTGTATAGTTTTTATATATTGGATTTATTATATACCTTTTGGTTTTATTATATTATTGTATTGGCTTATATAAAAATATCGATTAAACGACCAAGATTAAATTTATTTTAATTTTTCAATTTTAATTCTGAAGTCTGAGTAATCGTAGCCGCATTGTTTGTTGTTGTTGTTGTTTTAATTTTAAGGGCAAAAAACTGCTGATGGTTATTATCGCCCTCACATCTTTACAAAAAACAAAATAAAGGGAAAAACGATTTACCAAAATGATGATATAAGGAAAAAATAAAAAAAAAAAAAAAAAATAAAATAAAAAAAAATAAATAAATATAAAAAAAAAAAAAAGAAAAAAAAAAACGATAAAAATACTAAAACAAACAAACAATACAGTAACATTCACAAATAGTAAACACTAAAGGCAAATAAAAATAAAATAAACGAAATTAGCGATAATAATAAATAAGAAACAAATAACTGATAATGTCAAATAAAACACGAATATAATAAAAATAATCAATAAAGTAAAATAAATAAATAATAATAATAATTTAAGTATTAATAAATAAAATTGAATTTTAGCTTAAACTGAATGATGAAGAAGAAGAAAAAGTAATATAAATGAAATTATATTATATATATATATATATAATATATATATATATATATATATATATATATAATACAAAAAGAATAAGAAAATTTGTGTTATATTTGCTGAAACAGACGAATATTCTTTATAAACTTGATGGCACAGCTGATAATTGCTTCATTATCGCTCAAAGCCTCAGAGACATGGCGTGGCACCCCACATTTTTCAATTTCTCTCCTGTACCGTGGACAGTCCTCAAAAATATGACTCACCGTGAGAGTCACTTTACAGTGATTACATTGAGGCTGATTTTCCTTGTAATAAGATATTCATGTGTGAGGCGGCAGTGCCCTATCCTCAGGCGGGTGATAACTACCTCCTCCCGCCGACATGTTCTGGAAGATGTAGCCCAGGAGCTGACAGTGGGTTTAATGTCTTTAAGTTTGTTATTTGCTAATATATCCCAGGTCTGCTGCCATTCATATAATATTTTTGCTTTTAATGGTTGAAATAACTCTGATGGTGGGACATAGGAGGGCGTTATTTCTTCTAACGAATGAGTCTCTGCTGCTGCTTTGTCAACTTGCTCGTTTCCGAATATTCCAGAATGACTGGGAACCCCCAAAAAAAATTATTCTTCTAGATGACGCATTGTTTGTTATTTGTTTATTTATTTAACGTCACTTTATGCTACTATGGCTAATCGGACGATGCTACAGTGGGAGTCCTAAATTTTGCCTATCCAGGTTTTATTAGGATAGGGATCTTTAACGAGTACCTGACATCGCACAGGCTCGGGACCACCTTTTAACGTCCCCTCCGAAGGACGGCGTAACTAGGGATTTTTTACTCCCAATAAAAAATCCTAGGACCACCTTCGGGTTTGAATCCGTGAGCATTGTTTGTTAGTTGTTAATTCGATATTTAGGTTAATTTTAGGGTTATTGATATGTTATATTTTATATGTCTTTATTAACTTCATTTAATGAGAGTATTATCGATTGATTTTAAATATTGAAAAACATTTTCATTATTATTATTATTTATTATTATTATTTTTTACACTGCCAATTGACTCAAGCAACAACTTAATTGAATTTCAAGAATCGGTTTGTATTATTGTATATATCATTTAACTTTTTAAGATCAGGTTAAAACGCACTCAATTATATGATATGGTCATGGCAGTACTCAAAAAATGATCATGCTTTTGAAGCTGAATACGTGAAATACCTCAAAAGGTAGTGTTTCTGAATGGCTTGTACAGTTGCATTATCTGTTTTTGCAATTGCTTTATTTGAAACTTGTTTGTTGTACAATATAGGAGGAAAAAAAAAAAAAATGATTTACAAAGAAAAGTACAGGTTTGACAGTTACTCTTTTCATGAACGACTGATCTTATTTTTTGCACTACTTATTTTAGTTCATTGTTATTTATTCTATGGAAAAATATGTCCCAGGATAAAAAATATTATCATTTCACTTCATTTCAAACGTATATAAATTAAAGCATAAACAAAGAAGAAAATACCGGCAAGCAACAAAGCCGCGGGTTACAGCTAGTACATGTATTCTAGAAACTCTTTATTGTCATATGATTAACCATCAAGAAATACTAACTGCACTAATGAGGTATTTTTGATTTTAAATTCATTATTATAATATAAATAAATAAAGACTTGCAAGATATTGTTAGATAGGTAAGCTGAAGGAACATATCTTGATATCAGAGCGCTATGTAACGGAACTGAAACGACACAACTTCTGCATTAACAGACCAAGTTAGCCGATGTACTGGGAATTGCCACATGTGGACAAGAAACGGACATTAGATCTAAAACAGTCGTATTATGCTATAGTTGACAACTAGGCGAGAACACAACCCACTGCACAAGTTTATATTAGTTCAACCCGGCACAGCATCTAAGTTTCACTCCGAGCTGATTCTCAATTATATCCATATATATTTTACATCAATCCTCTGATTTCCTGATTATATAAGGATTACAATCACGTCATGCTTGTTGCCAAAAGAAAAAAAAAGGTTATCTCTCCGAAAGATCCTAACCAAGGTTCCTAAAATAAACGTATTTTGATAAGGTTTCCTTTAGGGATGAGAAATAAAATGAGGGGTCCCTCCTCTAAACTGGATGTTAGCGGAATTGGGCGCAATTCTCGTAACGAGCCAGTCAGGATTAGGTTTGCCGTCCAGGGGGAAATGCTGCAAGCGAATAATATGGAAAAGGGAATAAGGGAAAAAGTGAAGGGAGGCCCTAACCTCCTCCCCCCCAGAGAGCAAATGTAAAAATAACAGAAATTCTTCCAATGTTACGTAATGAACTGATTTCAGGGAGCCGGAGAAATTCTGCAAGGGAATTTTGTGCCTTCAAAGTTTTATTTAATTTAAATTCTGTCAGCACTATATTGCCAATTAATCATGCGAGTATAATCTCAAATCTACATTAGATTTATTTTTGGGATTCCCAAACGCTCCCATGTATCCACTCGGTATATTGAGGTGAAATGGCTTTAAACGAAAAATCGACGGCAATACTTCCTAGGATCCTATCTTTATAAATCTTTTAGAACAAAACCCTTCTTTGTCTAAAATATCTTCACTCTACTCTCCTCTGTCCACTCTATCAACACAATATCCCATCCCTTGAAAATACTCAATTCTCTCCCACAGAACTGCTTCTTTTAATACGTCATTCGTCGTTTTAAGTTTAAACTCAAGTATCAACTATTTATCCATATCTTGAAAATCAATCACCAGTGTTTTTACAATCACTTGACTATTTATCCTCATTATTTTTATTTATTTTTAAATGTTCCTTTTATTTTTTTCAGTTTTAAGTATACGCTTTATTATTTATTATTCCTAAAAGTAGCAATGTTACCTCTGTGTGTGTAAAAATAAAAATTATATGTAATATATGTAATACATAGTCAGAAGATAAATCTTAAATTGTATATTTATTTTATTCTTAAGGGACTAGCTGTCCCAGAATATTTCTTATTTTTATTTCATTATTATTATTATTAGTTTTGTTTTAAAGGAAAGCTATTTGGCAGTGTCAGTTGCCGAAGAGCTTTCTGGACTGAGCTCTCACGTGGTGTTTCACAAGGAGCGGTTGTTATGTCTCTTATGTTGTTCTCCATTTAAAATCCTAAAGGCCTTTGACCGAGTCTGGCACCCGGGATTGCTTTACAAACTCCGTCTATTCCTCCCTCCTACCTATTTTCTAATTATCCAATCCTACCTCGCTGATAGATCTTTTAAAATAAATCACAATAGTTCCTATTCCTCCCTGTTCTCTCAATCTGCTGGTGTTCCTCAAGGCAGCATCCTAGGACCCGTTCTTTATACAGTCTATACAGCTGATATCCCAGCCCATTTAAAAACTTTCCTTTCTACCTATGCTGATGACACGTGTGTGCTATCAGTAGATAATGATCCTGTTACAGCCTCCAACACTCTTCAATCCCACATCCGAGACCTTTAAGTATGGTGCCAGAATTGGAGGATTAAAATTAATTCTAACAAGTCCCACCAGATAACATTTACCCTTCGTCGTAAACCCATGACTTCCTGCCCTACAGTATCCTTTAATGACACTCCACTAGCCCCTGTTGAACAGATTCGATATCTAGGACTCCACCTTGACAAACGTCTAACTTGGAATCCCCATACAAGACTGAAACGACAAGAAACTGCCCGACGTTTTCGACTACTTCAACACTTACTGGACAAACGTTCCAACCTACCACTTAATTACAAAAGACTTATTTATATGACCATCATAAGACCGATATGGACTTACGGAATAGAGCTATGGGGCACTACTAAACCATCGAATTCTTCTCGTATCCAATCCTTACAATCCAAAATCCTTAACGCTCCTTACTTTGTCACGAATAAGCTCATCCATAAAGACCTTAATGTCCCATATGTTTCTGAATTAGCACGAACCAGGTATCAATCATTCCATGAAAAACTCCATTTCCACTCTAATCCACTAGTTTCTATTCTGTCATCCTCTTCCATTCCTGACAATCCCCCGAGGCGTCTGAAAAGAAGATGGTCTCGAGACCTTCTAGTTTAAAATACTTTTAGAGTGCTGCCAATGGGTAGCGTCTCTACATGTATCTCATGTCAGTTTACTATGTACATCACATTTACTTGTTGTATATAATAATACAGTTGTAAATATCAATAAATATGTTTAAAAAAAAAATCCTAAAATTGTTGAAAGCGCGTGCGAAAAGGCTATTCAATCAACTTTTTGCACAACCGTTGGCAAATAAACAGTGCTTATCCTAAATCTATATACAGCATCTAAGACGTAAACCGCTTTTATAAGAATTATAATTTTTTTTATAGTTATGTTGATACATCAAATAGATACAAAGATAGATTAAGATGTATAGAAAAAATTTGATTTAAGTAAGAAAAATCAAACGCCCGAATTTGAAAACTTGAATCTTTTTAAATAAAATTAAAATAAAAAAAATCTTTCTGTAAAACGACTGAGAGTAAAGGAAATATTGTGGAGAACAGGGGTGGTTAAGCTGAAGAAAGGAGGTTATTCTGGATGAACGACACCAATAACACGGGGCAACTCAAGTAAAGATGGCTACATCCATGAAGTTGTTCCTTTGGAAGGCAAGGAAATTTCTTGCAAATTATGAAGAAATATAGGGCCTTAGGGATGAATAGTGTTTGTAATGATAAATTATTGTAGAATACTGTTATTTATTATAAATTGTTATTTATACTAATCATTTATGCAGGTATTATTTTAATAACTTCTCTATCTGAGGAAATGGGTAAATAATATTTAATATAAAACATTTCAAGCACTATATATATATATATATATATATATATATATATATATATATATATATATATATATATATATACATACATACACACACACACACACACACACACACACACACACACATATATATATATATATTTTGCGTTACTAATTTTATATTTTATTTATTTATATAATTAAAATACGTTTTTTGAAAGGTATCTGATATATCTTTAGATAGAGAGAAAAATAAATCATATTAAATTTAACTAACTTTTAGGACCGGTGTTGGTCAGTGGAGAGTGGAGAAGGAAAAATGGAGAGGTTTACAACCTCTTTGGAGAGCCTGACGTTGTTAGCGTCATCAAGCGACATCGCCTAAGATAGGCTGGACATGTGGCCATGATCGAGGAACACGAAGCTCCTAAAAGATTATTGATGGAGATAGTCCATGGCCGGAGGAGAGTTTGCCGCCCCCGCCTTCGATGGACTGACTGTGTGGCTGAGGATGCGAGGAATTTAGGGTCCACAACTGGACGGCTGCAGCACTGGACAGAAACTTTTGGAGGTTGCTGGTTGAGGAGGCCTGAACGCGCCAACGTGATGTAGTGCCAAACCAATAATAATAATAATAAATTTAACCAAGTCACAAAAATAAAAAGAACTAAAAGTTAGCTAACATAATGTGTTGGGGGAAGTGCGGAAGGTGTATATTGAGATTCAATCTATATTATACACACAAATAAGAGTAGAAGAACCTAGAAAAAGAAGAGTCATACCACAGTGTATCAGGTGCCAGTAGTACGGTCACACGAAGACGTATTGTAACCACCCTCCACGTTGTGTAAGATGTGGTCTTAGCCACGACAGCGCAAATTGTACAAAGGCAAGAGAAACACCAGCGACATGCGCCAACTGCCAGGGGGAGGCATCCAGCCAACTACCGTGGGTGCCAAGTTCGAAGGAGTTGAGGATTCAACGAACTTCTCGAACATACCGCTCCGAACGACCTCATCCTCCACCACGAAATTTCGACGAATTTCCTGATCTTCGTCAAAAAACATCAACCAACCCACCAGCTCACAATAATGGTCCACAGGTAGAGTTGCCAGTTCAGCAGCTGAGAGCTCCGACTCGACAGGAACCAGAACTCCAGCCACTGGAACCACCACTCCAGCCATTGAGACCACCAATCCACTCTCTGGTACCACCGAACCAGCCACGGAATCATCAGCCCTCCAGATGGGACCAAATCACGCTTTTCCTCTAACAACGAACCAACAGGCTCGGGTGTGAGGAGGGAAATACCACAGCAGCCGTCTTCAGGTGAAAATTCATCCCAAATAAAACACATAATTAGAGGCTTGAATAATTTTATTCAGCCCCTTTTGAGCCTTCTCCAAGAGCTCGCTTACTTTACTCAAGCTATGAACGCTCCAAATGGTCCCTAATCGTATAATGATAGCCTTATTAACACTCCGACGTAAAATAAAGACCATAAAATTTAAAAAATTATGGAAACCATACATAAAAAAATTAAAATCTGACGAGAAGACGTGCTGCTGGGTATTGTCCTTCCTCATGCCTGACATGTCATTATTTTGTTTATTATTCTATCCTATTTGCTGATTGTCACATACTGCTGACAGGTGCAAATCAATAAATAAAGTGAAAAAAAAAATAGTTCATATATGCCTATTTTGATTAAGCCGATACAAATATCTTGTAGCATATTAATGGACATTATAATTGAACTGAAATTTCTTCGAATAATACTGAATTAGATAAAAGACGTAAAAGTTTAAAAAATGTATATGATGTAATATTTGATAGATGTGTTTATAACTAAAAATGGAAGTTTCACAACCCTATTGATTATTGATCAATCCAGATGGAATTTTCTCGTTGAGTAATAATTACTTTGATCATAAAGTAAAGTTTAATTAAAATAAAATCATGATAATCAAAAAATTATATGCAGGTACCAAACGACTTGTCTGAAGCAATCTTCCTCTGCAATATTATTTAAATTAGAATGACAAATACTGTCTATCTTCATAAAGTATAATAAAAAAATAAATAAAAGAAATAAAATATAGATTTTTTTTTTTTTAATTTCCATTTCATCCTTTCTATGTTTATAAAATAATCTTTTCTTGGTCAATAATGTTTGCATATTTTAAGAAAGGATTAGTTAAGGTGCTTTTATGCACCAGTTTCAACTGAGATTCCTTATCTTTACGCGGAATTTCGCATGCTCGAAATGGAAGAAAAGAAATCATTTTCGTCATTTAATGATTTTATATTTCTGAAAAAGAAAATCCTTGGCACAGACGGTTGGCGATGATGACTTAGAAGAAAGTATCTTCCGTAGTTGGTTTGCTCGGTTCAGGAAATTTTAATTTGGGAGAAACAATGCGCTCCGGAGCGTCCTTCAACTGTTGATAAACAAATTCCAAAAATTACCTGAAAGATGGCAACATGTAATTGATCAAAATGGGTCATAAATGATAGATTAAAATTGTTTCCAGAATCTTAAATTTTAATTAAATCATAAGATTTATTTTACAAGTTATTATAATTTATTTATTTTATAATCTAACTATATTGTTATCGCCAATAAATGGTTTTACTTTAACTTACCTATATATGAAATGTATAGTAAGGGAAAGTATTGCGATTGTGTAAATTTTCGAATTCCAGTTTTCAACGGAAATACACGTTTAAGGATCTCCTAAGTCCAAATAATCAAGTCCCTCAAAAAGGTCTGTGTGTGTGTAGTAGCTCCCGGGCGTAAACAAAAAGTCATATTAAACCGAAATCTCATATTTAAGACAACTATACGCTATACGCCCGAGATGTTACAGAATCTTTTTCATCAAAATCAGCTGACCGGAAGATCAACTTTATGCCATGCATTTTCACCTTTTTACGATTTTCTCAAAAACGGCTCTAACAATTTTGATTAAACAACTCCCTATATCGATGTAAAATTTAATGGGCATTAATTTGATGTAGGTTTAATTCTGATTGAAATAGTATGACAGGGCTTAAATGCCGATATTTTAAATTTTCTACATCTAAAATACCTTTAATTTTGTCTATTTGAATAAATTAACCATATCATCTTGTTATTACTGATGAAAAACGTATAAATATATAATTTGAACAAATTTTATATCGATCCAAGTAATGAATAAAACTGCAAAAATATTTTTTTAATGCAATTTTTTGTTTTTGAACTTAATATAGGCGTATAATATACGGTAGGAAAGAGAAAGATTTTAGAAAAAAATATTATCTTATATACAAACTTGTAAAAGATAATAAAGAGTGATGAAAACCCGATAAAACTAACTGATTATTTTATATATTAATACAATAGAGTTTTTAATAAATCACATGTTTCTATATTAATTTAATTTAATTAATTATTTAATGGTTTCACTCATTTTTATCTCTAACTGTATTTAAATTTTTTTAAATTAATTTTAAAATGGAGGAAAGTGAAAGTCGTGTGTTGCCCGCACCAGATTTTTTATTTTATAATCTAAATATATTTTTATCGCTAATAAATGTTTTTTCATCTTTTAAGGTTTTTGTTCAAGGAGATCAATAGAATAGTACATGTGGGCCTTTTATGTAGTTTCCCCTTATTTATAGAGGGTATCTCCGACTGTTCATGAAATGTTATTCTTCCACTGGTAGGACAGTTCGTCTTTACAAACTGGATGGAACAGAGAAAATACAAAAGGGGGAAATATCCATTGTGGAAGGGAGTAGAAACATAAACAAGCATTAAGTCACAAGGTTGTGAAGTATATCGGTTATATTCTTTCTCAAAGAACTTGTTTTCTTCTTATTCCTTTAGAAACTGGTTTCCTGTTTTCTCGGTTACAAGTTTCAGAAAGATTTCCGAATTCCTTCCAATATTTCCCCAACTTCTTCCTCTAAATAAGAAAAATACCGTAACTATTGAGTGGGCGGTCCGGATCGTACTTTCTTAATGAATTCTACAGTTTCGTATTTTTAGTTCGTGGTGAAATACAACATTATTAAATAATAAGATATTCAATAAACTTTTTTAAAAAAATGGTTCATTATTTATCTTCTAATATTTATGAAAAGATACAGAAGAATAAGTAATATGAAGAAGTTGGAAGATGTGATGGTCAAAAGTTAATCAATGTAAAGTTAAACCATTAACATTATTAAGTATGAAGTGGTGCAGGTTCAAATCTAGGATTAAAAGACAATAAAAGAGTTTTATAATTTTTTTTTTACAGAAAATTAATACAATCTGCCACACTCTAGGGTATCAAGTATCAGAGTTATATGGAACCATCCATTCTATATGTACAAAGTAAACACAAATAATATAATTAAATAATAATGAAAATAAAAAAAAACGACAAAATAAATAACTTTGACCACATTCATGCCTATTGGCATACTGCCATTGAGAACTCCGAATCAAATCCTGCAGAGATAGTACCGACAGTGTTGTACAATATCTTAATAAAATACGGCAAATCTTGAATTAAACAACCATTACTTAACTTCTTACGTGAAATATACTCTAAATGTTTCTATTTACTTATTTTAATTTACCCTTATTTTTTGGTCAAGCTGTTCTTAGTTTCTATTATCATTGTCCATCATCAGTTTTTTATTTTTAATTAACAATTTCAACCGAATATATCTTATTAAAATGACAGTCCATGGAAAATGTCCTTTTTTTAAAAAAACTCACCACAACTATTTTGATGAACTAAAATTGATGAATCATCTTTATTACGATATTTTTTGAATTTATGCAGCTTGAACATTTATAGATTCTTAAAGTTTTCAAACTCGTCAAGAAATCTACCACTACAGAAATTAACTAGGAGGTTTATAGTTTACTTTCCATTAATAATTAATTACATGCGAGTTCGGGTCGGTTTGCAAGAAATATTTTTTTTTTTAATTTTCTTTCTTTTAGCTCTTGCTTTTTTCAAATGTTGTCCCTATAAATTCCTGTTTCTTTGTTTCAAATTTTTTTTATACTTCATAAACGTATTATTGTCTTTAATTCTCATAAATCGTAAAAATAAATTATCACCTGATGCTCTAAATTTGTTATTAAATTATTTATTTTCTTAACCAACATACCTATAAATAATTTAAAAACAATTTCTTAAATACATAATTATGTACAAACATAATAATAAAATTAACTAATTATAATATTTTAAATACAAATTTGTATGAATTTCGTTCATGTTTTTTTTATTGTCATGTTTTTTTTATTGTTAATTGAATGGTACCTACTCCTCTTATATGTAAAAGGGGGGGGGTTGGTTTGCCCAAAAACTATGTAATCTTAAGACAACGTGTTATAAGTAAAAGTTGCTGGAAATAGGGTGTGGAATCAATTTACGACCTCAAATCATAGGGTTCCAAATAAAAAAATAAATTGTATTCTGCGACATCCTGTACATCAAAATTAAAATCTGAATACAGAAATCAATTCCTCGTTAAAAATTATGGGGTCTACGTTTAACCTTTTTGTCGCAAGGCCAACAGTCTGCCCATAATACTACATAGTCTTTAGCCCAAGTGTGACCCCAGTCAGACGCGTCACTGGTCAAGTATGCCAGTGGAGACGGAGTGGGGCACTAGAGTCACATACTCTCAAGACGTGAGTGTAAAATCTGACGATTACAGTACTCTAATCACATATTTATAAGAGATCTCTCAGCTACTTCCGATCAACCTACGAGGAGGGTTAAAGAGATGATTTGAAGCTAATAGATGGAGATTGTGCTAAGGGTTTGGTCAGAAGTGTAAGCTTTTGGTGGAAGATAAAAAATTTGGATGGGATGAGATCAAGAACATAACTGATATAGAGGACATGATGTAAGGTCTTGTTTGTAACATAATAGCGAGTATTGGCTATTGTTCTGAGAAATTTGGACAGAAAGGATTGGATATGTTTGATATTCGAAAATTTAGTAGTTTCCCATAGTTGGATTTCGTAGGTCCACATAGGTTTGAGAATAGTATTGTAAATTAACAGTTTATTGGAGACGGAAAGTTGCGATGTTCCGTTCAGTTTCGATTTCCCGATTGAATACCAAAGTGAAAACCCAGGTGCTTTGAATCTTTTTTATAATTTATAGTATCATTTATGTTTTGGGATATATAATGGAAAATTAAAATTGTAAACCTTACCTAATTGACCCATATTTAATAAGAAATCAGTGTGTACTTTCTGCAGTAATTGGATGGCCCTAATACATCAGGGGCCAAAGAATATGTCAGTTAAGATGGGTGATTTTCTTAAGTGTTAATTTAAAAAACAAACAAACAATTTTACACATTTGACATAAATTATTGACAAAATATTAATTAAAATGAATAATATTTTAATTTTTAAATGACTTTCAGGTAATTGTAATTTTAATGTAAAATTGTTATATATATTTTTGATAATGGTTTTAATTAGTATTTAAAAAAGTTATTTTATAATGTTAATTGATAATTTTTTGTCGTACACGTATGTTAGTGAATGCTGATGATGGGGAAGGCCCCCGTTACGTTTTAAAGTTTATTGTAATAAACTGTTTTTGGAAAATTAAGGAATCTACTAATTATTTATTATGATAGTAAATATACCGTTATAAGATTAAAGATTATTTATTATGTCATAAATAAGGTCATTAAAGTAAATTGAGAATGTCAAAAACTCTATACTCAAAGTAATTAATAGTTATTAGATTATTTTTATGCATACGGATAAATAAATATGAGAATTTAGAGTATATTTTACGTAAGAAGTTTTGTAAAGGTTGTTTAACTTAGGATTGAACACATCTTTTATTTAGATATTGTACAATAACTCTAAGTTAAGAATGGCATTATTTATGGAACTCAGAGAATGGAAAATAATTAAATTAAAACTGGTATATTAAGTGATATCCTTCTAAAAACTTCATGATCTTTAAAATAAAGATCGATAAACATAATTGTGATTTTTTTAATTTATTGAGATATATTACAATATTTGTGAATAGACAAGACATTATAATTAGTTTGTATCAAAAATTATTCTTCTGTATTTCATTAGATTCTAGTCATTGAAATTAAGTGAATTAGGGGAGAATCGAATTAATTATGGACTCTTTTGCAAGTGTCTTATACTCAAGTGTAGTAAAAGATCTGGATGCGGGCAACACATGACTTTCACTTACCTCGGTGATTAAAATCGATTCAAGAATTTTCGAATACAGTTAGAGATAAGAATAAGTGAAACTAATAAAGAGTTAATTAAAGTGAATATAAATAGAAACATGTGTTTTATTAAAAATCTATTATATCATTATATAAAGCAATCAGGTAGTTTTATTGGCTTTTCATCACTCTTTATTAACGTTTATAAGCTTGCGTATAAGATAATAATTTTTCTAAAATCTTTAGTTTCCCAACGACACATTATACATCTATATTACTGTTTTTAAATTTTAAAACGAAAAATTGCATTAAAAAATAGTTTGTCAGTTTTCTCCAGTAGTTTATATTCAAATTCGCTCAACTTGCATATTTAACCGTTATTTACCAATCCTAACAAGAAGGTATGCTTATTTTTTTTAAATGTACAAAAGTAAATCTCCTTTAAAATAAAACAATTTACAATATCGGCATTTAAGCCCTGTAAGACTATTTCGATCAGAATGAAACTAACATCAAATTAAAGCTCAATAAATTTTACGATATAGGATATAGTTGTCGGACTTTTTGTTTTTGCCCGCGAGTTACCACTCACACACAGACATACAGACATTTTTGCGGGACTTGATTATTTGGACTTAGGGGACCCTAAAAAGTGTATTTCCGTTGAAAACTCGAATTCGAAAATTTTCACGATCGCAATACTTTCCCATAATATATATTTCATAAATAGGTAAGTGAAAGTAAAAATAAATGTGCGATATATATTTGGCTGTTTTACAAAAGTAGCTTTTGGTATACTTTTTATTAATTCGCTTTTACTTTATTCACGGACGTATACAACCAAAGTTTTATGCAAGCACTATTGATAGAATAAAAATATAAGCTTATGGCATCTTCCTCCCAAGTTAGTCGAGCATAAGAACACCTGTAATTTTTGATATTTTACTCACAATTTTTATTTATTTATCTTATTTTTTATTTATTATTATTTTTTATTTATTATTATTTTTTATTTATTTATTATAATTTTATGTTTATTTTATTTATTTTTTCTCTTCAAGCTAAGCTAATCGTCTTCTGAAGATGTTTTGGGCAATAATAACCTCTCGCAGTGTTTTGCCCTTAAAACCAAAACAACAACAACAAGAACACCTACAAGACGGCCGAAAAATGTTTGAGTTAAAATGAAATTTCAGTTTCATAGGAATTTTCAAAGACACACACGGAGTCCTTGAGTCCGAATTCAAGGGACGTGTATTTCCGTTGAAAACTGGTATTCGAAAATTTTCACGATCGCAATAATTTCCATTACTATATTTTTGATATATAGGTAAGAGGAAGAAAAATTGGTTCAGCCAAAAATGTTTATTCATATAAAATCATAACTTTTTTTCAATTTTATACTGCAATTTGTTTTGAGACGTTTTCATGTGATTTTATTTTACTTTTACTTCTATCTAGAAGGACCCTTAAATTCTAGGAAAAAACATGAACAGTTTTGATATTTTTCTGTTAAATTATTATAATTGAGTATGTTTTCTTGTTTTTTCTTTCTGAATCGGCTAATAAAAATTTGTTTTTAATAGATTACTAATACCAAGGGCATTGATTTTCAGTATTGCGTATGAGCCATATGTATGTTTTACAGGGGAAGTGAACAACTTATATGCAATTCATTGCACTAAAGAGAAACGAGGTCGCTACGAGGAGTTGCGAGAGTGGAGTGTAACAGGAGAGT